>PVKU01000368.1:0-516657 GCA_004027475.1 Anoura caudifer | reverse complement strand
CCTGGGGGAATCAGGTATGGGGGGAGTCAGGTATGGGGGAGCCTGGCCTAGGGGGAGTCAGGTATGGAGGTGGGGGGAGCCCGGCCTGGGGGAGTTGAGTATGGGGGAGCCCGGGATGGGGGGAGCCCTTGGGCACATCTAGTCCTTCCCCTTCCTATTTCACTGACCTACACAGCAGAACTTGAGCCACAACACAATCTAAAAAATGTGTTTTGAATGAAGTTAAAGACAACTAAGCACTACTAGAGCCATCGTAAGGAAAAAACCAAACGAACTTTTTGGCCATCCCAATATATAGGCATTTCCTATCATACACTTAGTAGAAAATGACAAGTTACTGGAATTAACATGAAATTTCAGGGCTTCCCTAGAATCACACTAGCTCTGTATGAATGCCAAAGTCATTATGCAACAAATAGATTATTAAGTATTTTTTTCTGTAAAATATAAGTTCCAAGTCATTGTATAACAGCAAATAACTACTGTATAAATCAAATAATCAGGGTACTTATACCTTAAGTATCTTGAGATGATAGTTATCTTAGGGAGACTATATTATAGCGAAAAAATAAAAATAACTTGAATGGGAAAGACACTTCTAGAAAATTAGGTAAAGTTGCATTTACATTGAACACCCCACTGCACCAGAATGGTTCATGGAGTTTTCTGGTTAACCGTGTCACTCCCTGTGGAGAAATCTTTCTAAAATGTACAGTCCACTCTCCTGCCTGAAAACGTAGCAGATGGAGGATTTCTGGGTATCTGCTGCCTGGGTCAACAGGCATCTCTCCACAACAGGGGGTCCCCAACCTCCAGGCCTCAGTACTGGGCCGCACAGCAGGAGGTGAGCTTGAAGGTAAAGCGCTGGACTCGTCCTGAAACCATCCCCCTGCCCCAGTCCACGGAAAACTATCTTCCACAAACCGGCCCCTGGTACCAAGAAGTTTGGGGACCACCGCAGTCTACGGGACTTCAGCTGACTCCATACAGGAGACAGAAAGGCCCGCGTGTCACCCTAGGCCCCAGAGGACGTCACCTGACTGCCATCGCCCTTTCTCCTCCAAGGGGAGCACAAGGTCTTCCTCCTGGCCTCCTGAACGTTCCTGTAGGTTGATACCAGTTGGCTGAGGTTCATAGGTTTGCTTGGAATTCCTTCACGATATGGAGGAAACCCACCCAAGTTGCTCCCTGGACTAGGATGTGAGCGCGGGTGGTTCCCAAGCTATTCTGGGGTTCCCCCAGTGTCTCAGAAACAGCCTCCGAGGGCAGGGGTAGGGGTGCCCCATCCCCACACCAACCCAATCTGCTACTGTTTCACTTGAGAAGAGAGTTACAGTTAAAGGAAGCTTGAGCACCATTACCAGCGCAGGATGGGAACCAGCGGTCTGGCTGCAGCCTCACTCCCTCTGCGTAACTGACTGTGCAGCCTTGGCAAGTCACCTCTCTCGAGTTTGGGGCTCCCTGGCAGCGTCCCCATTCTACCAGTGGCTTCAGACCTGCTCAGCGCTGCCCAGGAGGGCTGCTCCGAAGGCCAGGGAGGCAGGACCCCCTCACCTGCACCTCGAACAGGACGGCCTCCAGTCCTTGTTTTCCATACTGAACTTCTGCAACAGATTTTATTGCCTTTTTAAAAAAAACTGTGATAAATGCTAAACAATACGGTCATTAGATTCTCTCCAATGCTGACACTGTGCCCTCCCACAAGGCAACGCCTGCTGGAGAGCCATGCTCAAGTCCAACTAGAAGATTCTGTCTTCTTAGCAGAAAGCACAGTCAGGTCCAAATGGCAGCTTCATCCCCCACACACTCAGTCAGTCCATCCATCCGTCTGTCCATCACATAACCCAAAAATGCACGCTGACTATTCACCATGTCACTGGCAATGTGGTAGGTACAGGGACACAACAGCGACCCTGACAGATGCCATCTCCGGCCTCCCGCTGCGGTCGCAGCAGCAGGGCAGGCGGACACTGACTAAGCCACCGCACGGATCCACTGTCTCACCCTTGACGAGCACAACGGAAGAGAGCTACAGGGTGCCGGGAACGCTGGTGATGCGGACGGAGGGGGATGAGGCTGGGGCCAGGGAAGCATCTCCCACCCCCACCAGTTCTCCACTCCAATGCATCCGGGGGAGCTGAACCCAAGCCTCGCTTCTGCCTGAACTAAAGAGTGAGGTACTACTCAGAGTCAGAGCTGAAGAAGGAAATTCTTAGGCGGGCAGGGAATGGAAAATTTTGGTGTAACCGTATATTATATTCTTAAGGAAAGTCTGCCTAAAATTAGCCTCAGCAGGGTGGAGGGAGCACAGGGAACAACTGTTACAGATTTGGGTTCAATGTGAGCCTCTTAGCTGGGCATGCGCAGCCTGCCCCTGGGGCGGCCCTGGGGCCTGGCTGGGGCGGGAAATGGGACTCACACTTGGGAGTCCTCAGCACTCATAGGTCTGTTTCTCCCTGGCTGCAGGTGCGACCCCCCTCCTGCTCCCCTTTCTGAGGACTTGGCAGGGCCTGTGTATGTGTCAACATGGCCAAACTCGGTTCTAGAACACCACATCGCACATTAACAACACGCACCTTGTTCTCCTTGTAGAGAAACTCAAGATGCAAAACCTTGCGGAGGTTGTTTCGGCTGTTGATGCTGAGGTCAGTGCGCGGGCGCTCCTGGTCCATGGTCACACACGTCCTCTTCAGGCCCTGAGGGGAGAAAACCAAAACCATTATTTACCATTTTAAATCAAAACCCTCTGTCTCCGACTAGGGAACAAACAACAGACCGCTGGCGTTTATTAGGGCTGTTCTTACCCTGCTGGCCTCACAAGGGGATTGCAACGGCCAAACACTGACTGGAGAATTTATTTTTATGTAACCTTCACACTTGACATCATCTTCATAATTAATATTCTGATCTGACGACGGCCCTGTGGGCTGAGCAAAGTAAGGCTGGTGTTGTCAGACCATTTCGTAGAAAAAGAAAGGGAAATTCAGGTAACTGACTCACCCGAGTACAGCTCAGGAGCCCTGGGTTTGGCCTTCGTGTGGGGGCTGCAGAATGTGAAGCTTTAAAAGCAACCAAAAGGAAAAACATACACAAAAGGCCAATATTCCTTCCTTTCTTTTGTCAGATGGGGAGCCAGGGCTGACTCACCCAAGGCAACACAGTGGAATCATTAGCAGGGCTTCTGATGGGCACAGCCTGTGTGAGTCAGGATGCTGGGACTCGGCCCACAGCAAGCCACCCTCCATCACCCAGGCGCGAACCCCCAGAAGGCCCAGTTGAGACACACTCTCGCAGTGGGAAGTGCCGCTCCCCCAGAGCCTGGCTTCTTCCTTTGAAAACCAACCACAGCAGCTCTGGCTACCCGCGACACCCGGCGATGCTGATCCTCGAATGGTGGAGGACAGGGCCAAGATGTCTGGCAAACGGCTCCACCTGGCATAACAAGAGCCCTTTGCTCTGGAAGGATCCAGACCTCAGTGCTAGACAGGCCCTGACTTCTGCCCTAGCCTCTGTGTTCAGAATTTTGCAGCAAGGCTCTCGCTGCTGGAAAATAAGACAAAACCTGCTGTCAGCCATGCATTGAGGTGAGAACTTGTGAAACAAGAGGTATGAACATAACCTTGAGCCAAAGAGAATAAAAAGAAAGCCCTGGGCAGGGGCAGGGAGGGGGGACAGAAAGAAAAGGTTGCATGGGTTGGGAACAGGTAGGAACATACCCAAGAGCACTGGGGACAGGCACCCGGAAGAAGAGGTGAGGCTGGAGAGCGAGCACGAGCATTGCCTCTGGGCTCTCCCACAGCTCCCCCACCCCTCTGAGTGCTGAGGAGACCTCCACAGTGAGGGTCCTCCCCCGCTGGGTGACAGCGGCCAAGGAGCTCAGATCAGCCAGTCTCGGCACCTCTACCAAACTCTCCAGGATTGTGGTGCACACCGGCATTTGAAAATCACCGGGCAGCGGACAAGAACGCCCTCAGGCGTCAGCCAGTCCTAGGCCCCACCTGGCCCACTTAATCTTCATTCACTTAACAAGCACCTGTAGTGCACCCACCATGTGCCAGGCTGTTGTTCTACAGGCAGGAAACACAGAAGGAAAAAACCAGAGTCCCCCCATGTCCCATGAGGCTGACATGTGATGAGGACACAGGCCACAAACCAGGCATAAGCTTACAGCATGACAGCTGCTAATGTGCATGACAACGGAGACAAACCAAGTGGAGCAGAGACGAAGATGAAGGACAGTTTTAAATAGTCAGCTACTTATTGAGCATCACCCCTGTGCTCACTCCAGTCTTCTAGTTTCCCATCTGTGAAATGAAGAGAATGAACCACCGACCCCTGAGTTCAGCTGCTGGGGGCAGAGTGAGCAGATCACAGTCCAGGCCCTCCTGGAGGTCACGTTCGATAGGGCTGAGGGGCTGTGACATGGTGGCAGACGTGAGCAAGGCTGAAGAACAGTTCATGTCGGACTTCCGGGGTGGGGGCAAGCCGGAAACAAGGATGGTGGGGTACTTGGAACTGAGACTGTGGAAAGGGCATTGCCAGCAATGACAAACCTAAGGCACAGTCACAGGGAAGGGTGGCAGGGTAGGATGTCACTGGTCACTGCAGGAGAGGGGCCATGGATGTGGGAGGCTAGGGCACCAAGAGAATCACCTCAGTGGATCCCGATGTCGCCAGGAGACTGTCACGACTCTCCCTGAGAGGAGGTCACACTCTGAGTTCAAAGAGGCCAGTGTAGCTGGGTACGATGCTGGGTCAGGGCATGGGGTTCAAGGGGGCGCAGAGAGCTGGGTCGTAGCCAGCCTTGAGAGCCCTGGTGAGACCTTCACTGGAATTCACTCCAGTTGTAACAGGAAGCTCAGGGAGGGTTTTGAGCAGAGGAAGGTGACATGGTCTGCCCCACTCACCTTGGGCATGTTTCTTCACCTCCTAATCTCATGATAATCTTACAGAATCATTGCAAGGATTTGAGAGAACAAACAGGCACCTGGAAAGTACCTCAAACCATGATGGAGATTCTCATGATTATAACTGCTGGGCCCGCCTTGCGCTAAGCCCCATGGGGAGTTCATGGGCCCTCCCCATGGGGAGGTCTCTGCCCTGGGGCAGAAGACAATGAGAAAAGCAATCAACCTGGGCTGCAGTCCCAGCTCTCAGTGATTTTCTGGGAGACTGAGGACAGCCCCTTTCCTCTCTCAGGGCCTTAATGTACCCAAAGAAAAAGTGGGGTGGCGAAGAAGCCAGGTGAACCAGACAACTGCCGAGGCTCAGGGGTCGGCTCTGCGCACCTATCTGGCAGGGGAGAAAGGCAGGTGCATAAACTGTAACATGCGCATCAGTGAGCAAATCATACAAGATGAGCCCGTCATTCCAATGAGCATTCCCCGAGAAGACCTCCGGAAGGACATGGGACTTGGGTGGAACAGGGAAGAGCAAGAGGAAGAAGGTAGAAGTGAGCTTGGGACGGTAAGCCGAGATCAAGGGGAGCCTTGGATATCAGGTGAGGACCCTGGACTCTGTTTGTACCCGAAAAAGAAAAGGCATGAGGAAAACTCTGGGAGTTTTGCTTGGTGCCCAGACTTTTAAAAAATGACAGCAGTGCTCAGCCTCCCAGGGTGTGTCACTGATAATCCAACGTCTTGCTGGAATTGGGTGAAGAAAAGTCAAGGACCCATGAAAATAAAGCAGATACAATGAAGCCACGTGCCTTTAAAAAGTGTTTTAACAAAAATACATGTTTAAAAAGCAAACAAAGACTTTCAGAACAGGTGCACATTGGAGATGGGGAGAAGACAATGTTGAATACCTACTATGTGTGCCATACAATGCTGAGGAGCTGCCCATATATCATTATTAATCCTCATTATAAAACTGCCAAGGGAAAGTCTCATTCCTGTGTTACAGGTAAGGAAATAGAGGCAGTGAGTAGCGTACCCAAGCTCATGCTGCTAGCTAGCGGTGGACATTTGAACTGCCCTGACTCCAAGCCCTTCCCCTTCCGCCATTCAAAACATTGTTGTGTGTGTGTGTTTTAATCCCAGACAAGCACCCATCTCCCCCCCTTCCAGGACACCACCAGGACCCAAGACACATGGCAGGTGGCCAGCCTTCAGTTACTGTGCAGGAGTAATAGGTGCTGCCCCTAGGCTCTCCTTCACCATAACCCCCAGCCACCTCTTTCCTGGGGTGCTCTCCCCTCCACTGACAGGGCAGAGGAAAGCCAAGGACCTCCTCAACCTTCGATCACTCCAAAAACTCTCCTGGGACAAGACAACAGAACTTAAAAACAAAACCACTGCAACGACTGAGCTGATGATGAACGCAACTGGAGGGTCAGACTGTCAAGAACTTTTCTAGCCCTCTGGGCTCCCTTTTGGGGGCATTTCTTCCTGGCGGCACAGAGTCTTCGGCTGGGCTCGTCAGGGAGAAGGCGCTGGACCATCTCCCCTGGGCCGCGTCCAGCCACATCCCCCGGGAGGGCGGCTGCTGTACCGCCCTGCTAGCGGGAAGGGCCCAGGGACAGGAAAGCGGTCCTGGGAAATGTAGTCCCCCCACGCCAACCCAGGAAAGTGGAGCTGCTGTCGGGCACCTCTCCGGCAGGCAGCGAGCAGGGGAAGGTCGCCCACCCCGAAGGGGCAGAGGTTGCCGGGAAGCCCTCAGGGTGCCCCCAAATTAGAGCAATTGCCCCGCGCTGCGGAGGGCACGCCACGTACCTTCCTGCTGAGGAACTCCCTCACCAGGGAGGCGGCCACCTCCTCCACGAAGAGGTTGTCCATTCTGCCTGCCCTGCCCACGAGGCCGCAGCAGCTCCAGACCCCCGGGCCGGTTGGCCAGTATGGCCGCGTTGCCGTGGCGACGTATTCTTGGCACCGGAGGCTCCGCCCCTTCCCCCGGAGCCGGGGCGGGGGGCGGAGGGCGGGCGGGAAGGGGCGGGGCGTCCTCTGAACTCGCTCTGCGAGCAGGAGGCACCTCCCACAAGGCAGAAACCTTGGGCAGCCCTGAAGTGTGCCGGGGGGCTCCGGCCTGAGTCCTGGCTCAGACCCTGTCCGTCTGGGTGGCCTACAACAAGTCACCGCTCCAACTGGAGTCTCTCTTTCCCAAGACTGGCAGTGGGGAAGTGCCTGCCTCCTCGATCCTGGGAGAGAAAACCCACAGGCAGGTGGCCCCAAGAGGTCTACTGGCAGCAACCAAGCTGGCTCCTGGGGTCGCTGCAGACCCACTCACCCTGGCTGGCCTGGACTGCGAGGGGCTAGAAGCCCCGGGCTCTGCCTACTCAGCACTGAAATTAAAGGGCAATCCCTCCGCACCTGGTGCCTGCTTTCCCATAAGGAAACTGAGCACCAAGCGTTTTACATGCATTATCACCCTTTAATCCTACCACTTCCAGGCTAGACAGTTGTTATTGGCTCCCTTCTTCAAAACATGACGCTGAGTCCTGGCTGGCAGGTTCGATTGGTTAGAACACGGTCCCAGGCACACCAAGGTTACAGGTTTGATCCCAGTCAGGGCACATACAAGGGTCGACCAATGAATTTCTCTCTCTCTCTCTCCCCCACCCCATCTCTCTCAAATCAATGTTTAAAAATTAACAAACAAACAAAAACACTGAGATTCAAAAAAGTTTAGATTTTGCTGAAGGTCACACAGCTAGGAACCGGCAAAGCTGGCTGCCAGCCAAACTCATGCCTGTGCCCAGTACCAGCTGCCTCAGACCCAGTGGCGTGGGTGCCCCCTTCACAATCTTGGCCCCATCAGCACACTTCCTAGTGTACTAGTGTGCTAAGTGGCTTAAACAACAGAAACGTATTTTCTCACAATTCCAGAGGTTAAGGGCCCCAAAGCAAGGGGTCGGCAAGCTTGGGATCTTCTGGGGCCTCTCTCCTTGTCTTGTCAATGGCGGTCACCTCCCTGTGTCCTCTCAGGGCCGTTCCTCTGTGCATGTCTGTGTCCTAATCTCCTCTTCTTAGAAGGACACCAGATATACTGGATTAGGACCCCCCCCAATTATCTCATTTTAACACATAGGCCATTTTAAAGGCTCCGTCTGCAAATACAGCCACATTGTGAGGTACTGGACTTCAGGACGTCAAGACATGGATTTGGGGGTCACGATTCAGCCCACAGAGCCTGTGCTGTTACTTATGAATTATCTTTAATGAGCACACGTATTTTTAAGTTTCTTTTACAAGGAAAGTGCTTCCAGGCAACACTATTCACATAATCACATCTTGGGCGTGCTGATTAAATCTCTAATACGCATTAAAACAAATACATAGCTGGAAAGTTATGCACCCATCTAAAACTCCTCTTGCGGCCACACTCGGGAAGGAAGCGCACCACACTACGCAGGCTCCCGAGGAAATAACACCAAAGGTCACGTGCTAATCTCTGGGCATCTTGCCCCAGACGGTGCAATGGTGCCTTGGGACACTTAGTGCTGCGTGACAGCACTTGATGGTGCAAGTGGAAGGCAGAGCTGCAGGAGGCAACGTGCCCTCCAACCAGGGCCCCCACTGTTCCAGCTACAAATGCTCTCTAATGGATGGGTAATAGCACGGACACCCAGGGCCGGCTGCATTTCAGATAAACGATGGGTGTTTGTTCAGGGTAAGTATGTCCCATGCAATGCAAGGACACACTTACACTTTAAAGCATCGTTTCATCTGAAATTCAGTTAACTGGGAACCCTGTCTTCATATTTGCTAAACCTGCCAACCCTAGTTTAGAGGCAGTGGTGTGCTCAGCCAGGGGTCACGTTTTCAGAAATTGGGGGGACAGTTGTTAGACCCCTGGGAGCTTGCAGTCAACTGTGGTGGGAGCATTTACACCATGGGAAGTGGCAATCTCCGTAAACCACCTACCACCCACTTTTTTATATATGTTTGCTTGTTGTCTTTTTAGAGCTGGTTGTGAAACATCTGCCAGGCTTCCACTCTTTAGAGCCCTCCTGGTCTTAAACACACCATGTGAAGACTGGGGCCGTGTCCCTGGGTGCTCCACAGTCAAACGGGAGCCAGAGAACATCTGAGGATAGCCGCCAGGCTTAGTGTATCGGAAAAGGGAATACTCACTCCTCTGACCCTAGAGTGAGGTATGCTGGAAACTTAGAACTCTAAAACAAGGATGTTTAAAATCTCAGTTTCCTGGCTGCTGAGGTGGGGCCTTGTGAGATGGCTATGTTTCCTTGTGTCCACCAGAGGGCAGGGCAGGTCAGGGCAGAAAGCTGTCCGCAGAGGTGCAGAGAGGAGCCTACGCTGAGGCCCCTTTAGAAAAGAAATCTCCAGCTCAGGCCACCTTTTGGCCCATTGAGGTTCTGCCAGGCCTCATGCAGCGGAGGAGCTGTGAGCTGGAGCACCCAGAGGAATCTGGAAACTCTTGGACAGGCAGGGCCAGTGTGAAACCAGAATGCTCCTGTCTCTGTGGGTCCTGGGCACTGGATTTCACTGGGCACCCTAGGGACCCAGAGACTAGGTATTTCCAAGCCAGTGTGCATGTGGGTCACCTGGGAGCTGGTTAAGCTATGGATTCTGAGCCAGCAGGGCCTGAGATTCTGCACTCCCAACAAGCGTCCAAGTGCTGCTGCTGCTCGTGTGGGGGCCACACTGTGAGAAGCAAGGAGTGAGGAGTGCGTCTTGAATTCTGACCTTTCCCCGGAACCACAGGGGGCCTGGGCACGCCTCGGAGTTGGCATATCTGACCCCTCAGGCTCCTGTCTCCAGGTGAGAGAGGGAGGGGGCTCCAGCACTCTGCCAAGAAAATGTGCCCCAGTCTCCTTGTCTTTCCCAGGCTTGGTGGTCCCTCCTTCCTCTGCTGATATGGCATTAGGAGCATCCAAGAATCACCATTCCTTCTAGAAGTCACCCAGAGAGCCACTGTCCGCTTGTCATCCCTGCTTGCTCTCCTGCCCTCCTCCACTTGCCTGGCTTACGGCCTCTCTAACTTAGCAGGTTCAAAGGCGGACTCCCCATCCCCAGACCTGCTCCCTGTCCCCACATGTCTGTCTCAGTGAGGACACGCCTCCACCCCTGCCTCCTTCCTCTCTCATGCACTCCCCTGCACCGGTGCAGCCCGGCCTCTCGATGGTACCTGCTAAATAGTGCTCTTCTTTCTTCTGCTTCTTGTTCTGTCGCTTCATCTCTGTAGCTCTCTCTCTCACCACCCTCTCCCTCAGTGACTCACTTCCTTGGTCCTGTCCTCTCCATTCTTGGGACTGATCCTGCCCTGAGCTGGATCTAGAATTTTGAGGACCCACATACCCTTTTCCCAGAGGAGGCTCAGCTGCCTGCCTGCTGCCCTGTCGCTGGCACTGCTGGCTCTGGAGGCATGACCCACATGCTGGACCCTAAGCTTCCCCATCTCCAATGGACAGTGAGCCCGCCCATCCGGAGGGTCCTCAAGCCCTCCTCTGGATGTGGCTGCCCTCTCCTTGGCCCTGGCATCCACGGAGAATAGGTCCTGTCCTGCTGGAGTCAGATCAGAGTTTAAAATAGCAGGAAACCTAGAGATCCAAGAAAGGAAAAAGTAAGCTTTAGCCAAGGGGGGCTGGAATTCAGGAAGAAAAAGGACCTCCACCTCTGTCCCCACCCACCCCACCACTCTACACAGGCCCATAACCAGAATTCCTCCAACTTTTTCAGGGGTCACCTCATGTGTATACCCCAACACTCCAGCCATATTGGCTTTACTCAGCCCTCCCTGCCTCAGGGCCTTTGCCCGTGCGTTTGCTCTGCTGTGCATGCCCTTGCCCTTGGCTGTGGCCATACTTTGTAGAACCTCCTCTTCCCTCTAAACCCAGGTAGTTCATAGCTCCACTGAGAGCCAGCTTTCCTTCCCCCTTCACCACCTGCCTGGTGCCATGTGGTTTTGCAAGGTTCTGTTGAAATATCAGCTTGTTTCCACCAGCCTGTGAGCTCCACCAGGCTGGGGACAGGCCTTGATTACTTCTGTCCAGGCAGAGCTGGCGCATGACAGTATCAACACAAGAACCTGCACAAAGCGAGCACTTCTCTCACGCAGCCATTGTCCAATCAGCAAATTGTCGCTGGTCACAGGGCCCCTGCTCCAGGAAGTGTCCCTGGAGACCTCAGCCCTCAGGAGTCCTTCCCATGGCTTTAGCACAAGGGGGAGTAGAAAGTAGAGGTCAAAGGCATGGCTGCCTGGATTCAATCCTGCCCCTGATACTCAGGTAGCAGCACCTGGCCACTTACTTAAGCTCATTCTCCCCACCCGTTTCATCAGATACAAAATGAAGGTGATAGTGGAGGCTAAATGAGTTCACGTATGTTCAGTACTCAGCCCAGCACCCGGCCCAAGGCACTGCTGGAAGTGTCGGTCACTGTCAGCACTCTTTCCACTTTAACTCAGCGCCTGCCATGAGCAGAGGAGAAGCCCCGTCCTGCTGGCATCCAGGGACCGAACCACTGTGGCTCAGTCAGAAGTGCCTAGAGGGTGGGCTCCAGCTCTCAGAGCTGGGGGACTCCATGAGCAGGTCAGTGAGGGGCTGGGGGACCCCTAGGAGGTCAGTGGCATCTAAAGAAGGCAACTTCTGGCTTCTCTTTAGTCCTGAAGACAAGGATGATCAGGCGGAGGGTGGGCTATGACGCGGGTGTGTGACTGGTGCCTCTGGGAGACGGCACAGCCAGGACAAGCACAGGGAGAGAGGCACATAAGTGGGACCAAGAGAGTCAGCGAGGGCTCCCACAGTGGCAGGCGTGGGCTCGGAGGGGTTTCCACAGGCAGAGGCTCCCAAAAGGGGTGACAGGCTGGGGGCAGGGCAATGGGGATGGGGCTGCTAGCCCTGGCAGAGGGACACATGTGATCAAAGGTAGTAGGAACAGAGGCAGGAGGGATGTGCCCAGATCAGGAAGGCTGGGAAGCTGTTGGGTGCAGGCTCGATGGACAAGAAGCCAGAGAAGCAGGATGGGTCCCAAGAAACTAGGTGCCATTGCTAGGACCCCAGGCCTCTTCTTTGGGAAAGGGAGGGCCAGGAGCAAAGGAGGCTGGGCTGCTTCTCTGTGCAGAAGGGAGGGGCATGTTCGGAACGCGGCCTGAAACATTCACGCTGCTGAGACTCACCGGTCCACGTGGCGGGCCGTATGGCTGCAGACAGAACGGACGCACCTCTGTAATTCCACAGGAAGTCCACTTCCCGCCATGGTTAGACTACCGGGTCTGCTGAAAAGAAAGCAATGCATTTTTCTCTGCCCTGAGGACTGGATCTGAGAAAGATGTTGGCTGTCAATTCCGCTGGACAGCAAAATTCCTGCTCTGCCTCTCCCCTGGAGCTATAGTGCTCCTTTTGGAGCTCAAAAGGCATAACTGCTTATTCGTCCCTCAGTACCACAGAGAAGCAAAGCCTCTCCTACAGCGGCAGCAAAGGTGGAAAGCTCCTGGAAATCCACTAAGAGAGCCCAGCATTTGGCTTTCAGACAGCGGAACAGTGTACGGCCCATCCACAACGCAAGACTGCGTCTCTCCCCAACATCTAGCACAGTGCCTGGCGCATTCTAGGTGCTGGATAATTTTGCTGAGTGAGTCAAAGTATCTCCATTTTACAGATGTGGGAGCTGAGGCTCAGAGAGGTTAAGGAACCTGCCTAAGGACACACATTAAGTAAATGACAGACTGGAACTCCACCCTAGCTGTGCCATCACACCTACTAAGTGAACGGAGTGGTGGTGAGTGCAGGTGACTCCTGTGCTTGTGCCCAGGTGATGCTCTGCACACCAGGCGGAGGGGCAGAAAGATGGCCTATGGAATCTGTGTAACTCCATAGGCAGACACACAGACAGACAGACCTGGGTTTGAATCCTCACTCTGCTGTGCAAGCATCGTGACTGGGCTTTTAGATTCTGGTGTATAAAATATGGGTGATCGCAGGTTGCTTTATTGAGCACCTGCTATGTGCAGGCAGTAAACTGATCAAAACAGATCAAATTCTGCCTCCTGAGTAGGACTTTGCCTTCTAAGTTGGGAGGAAAAGAAACCCAGAAAACAAAAGAAATAAGGAAATCCTATATTTGAAGATGATAGGTTAGGAACAGTAGAGCAAGGAGTCCAGCGGGCAGTGGAGGGCACGTAGGTAAGCTTGGGGTCCGCAAGTCTAAACAATGTGAGCTTCCACCCGGGCCGGGAGCCTGGCTGGGGAAGGAGGGTTCGTGCACGTGGTGAATTGAAGGCAGGCAGTCAGCACAGGCAGAATGGACACAGTGTCCTCAGTGGGGTCCTGGTTTCAGGTCGGTCCCCAGGGAGCTCTGTGGGGTACATGGCACACAGTCGGCTCCCCTTGACGCCTTTGCCCCTGCCCCCCACCCTCCTGTCAGTCGGTGGCTGCGGCTGCCCAGCAGTGCAAAGGGAGAGGCAGAGGAATGCTCCAAGCAAGGTGGCTGTCCTTCCCTGGACAATGTGTGCAGGAGGGGCATCTGGGGCCTGGTGGGGGTACACAAGAGTCCACAGCTGTGTGGCTAGGGAGGGCCTCTAGGGGGCGACATTTGAGGTAAGAGTTAAGAGAATGAGCCAAGCAGGAGCCTGGGCAGAGGGAACAGCCTGAGTGAAGGCCCTGACATGGGAGAGTGCCTGGCAAGTTCCAGGGACTCTGTGTGTGCATGTGAGCATGTGCATGTGTTGTTCACGCAGGCATCCATGTGTGCAGGTGTGCGTGTTTGAATGCATCTGTGGGTATGCATTGTTTGTGGGAGGGTCTGTGTGTGCATGCACAGGGGACATGCATGCCTGCAGGTGTGTGAGTGAGTGACACGTGCATTATTCGTGCGGTCCTGTGTGTGTGCACACGGACACATGTGTGCATGGAGAGCCTCATGGGCCGCAACTCTTCCTCTGAGGGGGTGGGAGTTGTTGGAGCCACTAGAGAGGACAAGTGACACCATCAGACTTACCTTCAAGGCCCAGTGACGGGGCTGAGTGTGGAAGCCACTCCTGGGGGACCTCAGACCTCTGCTGGGGCATGTGGTTGCCACCCTGGTGCCACCCCCACCCGGGCTCAGCTGTGCTTACCAGAGCTCTCTTCACAAGGCAGAGGGATGCGAAGACAAGGGAGGGGCGTTCAGCAGAGGGGGTGGGAGGCTGGTGGGCTCGGCCTGGGCCTGGGAAGACCCCTTGTGTGTGGGTGTGTGGAAGGGCAGCAGAGAAGGAACAGGGACTCACTGGAGATCAGAACACCCCTCGGGCCCGGGCACTGGCTCGGAGGGCTATGTAAATCAAGCCCCAAATAATTAAAAAGAGATTGTGTGCTCCCTTCCTTCTGCCTCTGAGGATGGATATTCATCTGCAAATAAATTAAAACCAAACCCGGCAACTGGCTGGACTCCAGTTTGGCTGGTAGAAGCTGCCATCCCTTTGAGATGCTTGCGGCCCTAGCGGCCACGCTAGGCACATCCTTGCTGGGGCGTCTCCTCTCTGCACCGTCCACACAGCTGAGGTGACTCAGGGGACTGTGGGGGTTAAGAGGACCCCATTCGTCTCAGAGTCATGTCTCTGTTGGGGGTGGGGGCTGGCTATGTGGACCGCTCAACTGGTGGGCCTTGAAGTGGCCTGGGGAAGCTCCTGTTTACATTTGGGGAACGAGAAGAAGGCTTCGGTTGATCCCCAGCTAGGAGGAAAGAGGTGCTGATGTGGAATGGGTTGATGGGACAGGACTTCAAAGAGAGAAAAATAAAAGCTATGCAAATTCAAGGTGGAATTTCATTATGCAACCTAAAAATAGCAACAGATACCAGCCTGAGGCCTGGTTCTGCAGAGCTGAGACACCATCTGAAGTCCCAAGTGTATGGCCCCATGTCTCTCCAGGAGAAGAGGCTGCCCTGGCAAGTACTAATAGGGGTCCTGGCCCCCGGAGGGCCTGGGAGCAGTCATGGGGCTCAGGCCCCCACTGCTGTGGGTCGACATCAGCCAAGGCCCTGCAGAGAAGAGGAAGGTGCCAGGGATGGGAAGCACAGAGGTTCCCTGACGCAGGCTGTGGGCAGGGCCAAGAGAGTGCCGCAGGTAGCTGTGGGCCCCAAACCAGGTTTTTGCATAGAGTATAGGGGAAGGTGGGAGGTCAGAGACAGCCTTGGCGTGTCCTGTCCCAGCTACACAGCCAGACTCCAGAGAGTCACAAGCCATCTCATCAGAGCTGCTGGAGACTTGGATGGCCTCCTCTGGGCAGGCTCAGGAGCTCTGGAGCTGGCATGGGAAGGCAGACAGCCTGCTGGGGTGGCTGAAGCCCTTCACTCTAGATGAATTACACCACTAAACTGCCCCCAACCCTGAGCAGGGAGCAGAGGAAGCTACTGATTGAGACAGCTCCTGGCTGTGAGGTCCAGCCCCACTCAACTCCCACAGGTCTGACCTTGATAGGGGCATGGGGGGTGGGGCACTTCGGCGAAGCCTGGAGTGAGCCTTGACTCGGAGTCAGGGAGATGCCAGGGCTGGACACCTGGCCCCACCAGGTGCCGTCACTGGGCAACACCTTGCAAGGCTCTGAGCCTCATTTTCCACATTTGGGAGAAAACCTGCCTCGGCCTGGGCCAGTCGGACTCTCTTGGGATTAGAACTGGGATTCACAAAAACTCAGGGAAGTTGAGAGGACACAGGGCTGAGGATGCGCTACTGGGCTGGGGGGTGGGCAGGACATAGAGTGCATGAGCGGGGAGAAGCCAAGTGCGGGGGAGGCCACATACCCCCAACGAGGCCAGGGAGATGCAGCCTGAGTCACTGATGAGTTTTCCAGTCCATACCTTTCCACCCCTGCATTTCCTGGCCTGGCTTCTCTGAGGCACCCCTTGTCCTTAGAATAAATTCTCCTCTTTATTCTCAATCTGTTTAGAGAGGATTTCAATTGCGTGGTAGACTGTGTCTCCCAGCCCACATGCTATCTTGCAATGGCTCTTGCCACTCCCCGACCAAGAAGTAAAGTCCAGTTCGCCTCCCCTGGCCCTGTGACTAACCAGTGACTGACTAACCAGCGGAATGAGGCATCGGTGACGTTCTGAGGCTTCCATGTACAGACATTAAGAAGACCCAGCAGCTTCCACTTTTGCATTCTGGGGGCAGCCAGCTGCCATGTAAAAAAAAAAAAAAGTGTCACTTTCCTGAACCTGCCATGCTGTTTGGAAGCCTGAACTAAGCCGTTTGGAGGGGCCCCCAAGAGATGCCCCCCCATGCAGGGCCCAGCTGGTCCAGCCATCCCAGCCCAGGCTGCGGGCATGTGAATGTAGAAGCCTTCTTGAATGTTCCAGCCCTAGCAGACAACTCATGGATCTGGCCATTGAGATGTCCCCAAATCACAGAAACATGAGCAAATAAATGATTGCTGCTGTCTTAACCACCGCGCTTGGGGTGATCTGCCATGCAACAAGAGAGACCTAAAACTCAAGATCCTACGTGCAGACAGTGAAGATCCTACGTTCAACATAGGTTGCTACACCCAACCCCCAGACTTTCTGATTTAGTAGGTCTGGGAAGTCAGCAATTCAGGCTCCGGTGTTAAATCTAACTGGCCAAGAGGCAAATAACATTTCCCTGAGGGTCACTTTCCCTCCCTCCCTCTGACCAGGGCAGAAGGGCATCTCTGGACCCTGCAGTGTCATCATCCCTGTGGGTCAGGCAGCTGGAACACCCATGTCGCCCACAACCTCAGCTATCCGTGGCTGGGACAGAAATCAAGGTGAGTTGCCCCTCGCAACCATATCCAGGTTAGCTGGTCACACAGCTGAGAGGTCTGATCATTAAGCTTCGGGCTGCTGTCCCTGCCCTGGTGAATCCTGTCACCCCTCAGTGCCACAGTTGCTAGATTGAGCGGTGTTCACCTTTTGCCAAAGGTGATCTGCTGGTTCTTCGACATTCAAGTCTATGATCAGGTCACAGCCCTGGATAGAGAAACGAATCTGGAGAAGCAACACAGCCTCCAGTCTAGAGGGACTCATGTCCCAGCTCTGGCGGGTCTCACCTGGGCGGCCTGAGCCATCCTTTCTCCTCTTTGGGCCTCAGTTTCCAGTTTCCATGTCTACAAAGAGGGACATTAAACTAGATGCTCTCTAATGTCACTTGTAAAGCTCTCTCTATTTTGTGTATTAACTAGCCAATTACTGCTAGACTTTCATCACGATGAAAACATCTGTAAAAGATCAAGGTCACTCCAGACAATCGGGAGCAGGGTGGCCAGGGTGATCTCTTCCATCCTGGCTGGCCCAGCAGCCAGAGGGTTTCAGAGTGTACAATGGATGGGCCAGGCCCTGAACTATCCACTCCACCTGGATTGAGCCACATCATCCCCAGAGCAAGGCAAGGAGGGAGAGACTACAACAGGTGCTGTTCTGAGCTCCACTCTCCAAAGGGAGTTGGGAGACGGGGAGCTGAAGTCACTCGCCCCGGCTCACACAGCTAGACTCCGGCGGATGCAAGGCTACCCCAGCAGGCTGGGTTCAGTCAAGTTCAATTGTGCCCCTACTCTGTGCCTACGATGGAGGACCCTGCACAGAATCAATATCTGAGGATGCCTGTGATGGTATTCATGCTCTGTGCAAAAACCAATTTCTCCTTTTCCCTAGCAGCCAGGGGAAATAAATGCAGGACCATTTGAAATTCCTTTGTCAATATTCTATGCACCTGCCAAGGAGAGCATTAGCAGATTGTGAAAGCGATGCATTTCTCCTCACAAATGCCTCCTATTATCAGTGAATTAATGGCTCTGGTGCTCAGTTTGAGACCACTAGCTTTCTTAAGGGAAGAAAAAACTTTTGAGAGAAATTCCAATTCTCCCTTCACAAACAGCCTCCCAGTAGGAATGGCCACAGGGGTGGCTGGCAAACCCCGGAGCAGAGGAGGAGGCCCAGGCACACCTACCACTGGGCCTGACCTTTCCCCCAGCAAAGAGCTGAATCAGGCCCTGCCGACCTCATAGACCATTTGCCTTTTACAATGTTAATATGTGTCTCAGGCTCCTGTCACCTGGAAGTCACCCCACAGCAGAGGCAGCCTGGTCTAGAAGAGGAGGAAGGGACAGATGCCCTGGGCTCCTCTCACTCAGCAGGCAGAGCGGGGCAGGGAGCGGCCGGTGAGCGCTGAGGGAGGCATGGCGCTCCCACACTTGACCCACGCCTTCATGGACCTTGCTTTCTTACCTGTGAAATGGGGGTGTGAGTGAGTGACTGTTAAGGTCCCTTCCAGCTCCGATGTCCTCTGGGGAGCAGCATGAGGACCGGAACTCAGGCCAGCACCGCTGTTTATTGGCAGAGCCTCCTGACCGGTCTCCTGCCCCTGGGCAAGCAAGTCCCAGCCACGCCATTCTCCGCCCTGCTCTTTCTGCACCGCCAAAGTCACCTGTCAGCCCCACAGCTAGCTCCTCCCGAAGCTGCCTTACCCAGCCCACCCGCCTCCCTCCTGGCTGGGCCTCTGCCCACTGCCCACCTCATCCAAGATCATCTGCACCCCCACAAACCCCCTGCAGGTCCCCAACCAAGCCTGTCTCATTCTCGCTCACCCCTCAGAGGCCCTCCACACCTTCACCTTCACCTAGCTGAGCTCTGCTCACCCTCCCCAACCCCGATGGCAGGTGGCATTGGTGGCTTCACACTCGCTGGTCCTCATAGCCTTGCCTGATCCCTGCTCACCCCCCTCCCCCCCCACACACAGGGACAGTTACTGTGTCTTCTCTCCCTGCACCCTGCCCTTAGCTGGTGCTCAGCCAATGCATGTTTAATTCAGGCTAAGGACTGTTTTCCCCCTTCCAGCTTGGGGCCTTCTGGGAGTTCAAGAACGGCAAATATGGGTGGAAGCATCGAGACCCTGCCCCGTGTGCCAGGGGCTTCTCAAATCCCTCCATCCCTCACTACCCCAACCCTCTTGCCCTGAGAGACTCCTAAAGTCATCCCTGTTCACTCAGTCACTCAACAAACTTTTCTTAAGAACCTACTCCATTCTAGGCACCCACGGTCATGCCTTGCACGGGGTCGTGCACATGGCAGGTCCTCAGTATTTGTTGACTTTGAACTAGAAGAAACAAAACAACATTTCCGGGAAGTGGCTGTCCACACCTGTTCTTACTTGATCCTCACCACGGCCTCCACGGGAGGGCTTGTGATTCCATTTTACAGTTAAGGGAATTGGGAGAAAGGTGAAGGGAGAGAGGCCTCCAGGGGCCCTGGCGAACACCGGAGCAGAGGTGGAGACACAGGGGCACCTGTCCAGGGGAGGAGCAGAGGCCTGGTTTCTGCTGGCCCCACCCCTGGTGGCTGCACAGGGCAGGGGGACAGCTGTGAAACCACAGACATGACAACCTGGAGCCAGGCCCAAAGGCCACTCACAGCCTTGGAGCCCGAACCATTCCAGAAAATACAGGCCCCACAGCTGTTCTCCAGACACAAGGCTTGTGTGCGGGTAAAAACTCGGCCAGAGCTGGCTCAATCCCTATTAATCAAACACGATGACTTGGTTTTCTTTACAGACAAGTGACAACAGAGATGATCATAACTCATACTTGGACCTGGCCTCCCTGAACCAGGATTTGGAAGGGGAGAGAGAGAGAGAGACCAGAGTAACATCCCACAGAACCCACAGAAAGAATAAACAATGAGCAAAACCAATGGCTGTTCTTCTACTGATGTATCAAATCGTGTTCTGAAAGGGCATCACAAAGGCAAAGGGTTAGGGTTAGGGTTAGGAGAGAGCCTTATACTCCTGGGGGACAAGGTGTCACCTGGCCATAAGCTTGGGGTGGGAGCGAGGAGCGTGCGGAGGGAACCCCAGGCAGCCTCATCTGCTACAGCGCCTGGTGCCAGCAGGCTCAGCCCCGGTGAGAGGTGGGCCCAGTGCGGTGGCCCTGCAAGGCAGACCCCACCCCGCCCTGGACTGAGGCACCATCTAATCCCTCACCTGGGCCGCTGCACTGGCCTTCTCTGCTCTCTCCTTAACTCCAGAGTCACATCTACAAACCAAGACCACCCTGCTGCTCGAGCAAGCCTTCTAGAACACAGAACTAGCCCTGTCTCTCACACACAACCCAAATGTCCCAAAGAACCCCAGTCCCCCAAAGTCACCCTTCCCTTTTATAGCTACTTACAATGACCTGTCTGCTCCAGCCCATTAGATGGACAGGAAGTCTGAGCTCTCTTCAACAGCTCTGGTTCCCAGACATGGGGATGGGTATCTTCCATGTCCCTGGTCACTTTTTACTCTGAATTCTACTCCTCTTCAATCCCTGACCCCTTCTAAGTTGGTCAGAATTCCTAGGGTAGCAAGTAACAGAAGCACCCTGCAAACTAGCTCAAAGATCAGGGAAGATTTATTGGAGAGCTCCCTCTCAGGGGGCCAAGGCACAGCGGGCTTCACCGGAGCTTGGAAGGCCCCCAGGACTTTCTCTCTGCCCCCCTTCCCTGCTCCCTCTGGAGGGTGGCAGCTCCGCCCCTCAGCTCTGCTTTCTCAACAGCCAGGAGCTGCTGCATGGGCCGCCTCTCAGCTTCTCCACAACAGAGGAATAGCTGCTCTCCGGGATGCAGAGTTCGTAAATCTCAGGGAAGGATTCGGACCGAGTCCGCCCAGACCAGCTGGTCATTTCTGTGTCAACCAGCTACGGTCCCTCTCTCTCACCCAGCCTGGCCGCTTGCATTGGGCCAGTCCATGGTGGCCAAGTCACATGTTGGGAGGAGAGCACGCCCTCTCTCAGGGGGGCAAAAAGTGGGGAGCAGAGCAGTCTTGGATGATACCATGGTCTGTGGCTCTCTGAAAACCACAGAACACAGACAGACAACATATCCGTGGTATTACAGTTTCAGGAGTGGGGACAATCAGGGAAAAAAATCTAAAAAGACTCTTTAGGGTGGGAAGAAGTGATGATGGAAAAATTGTTGGGAAATTGAAAGAGAAGATAAAGCATTTTTTAAGACAGGACCGTTCTGGATAAAACCAAGAAATACCCAGTATCCGCCCCACCCCAACCTCCAGCAGCTGCCGGTGCCCTCCCCCCACCCTCTTCCCACACCCACAGCACCTCCTCACTCCTGGGTGCCAGGACACCGCTGCTGTGCACAGGGGAATTTTTCTGAAGATGGGGACCGCCCACCGAGGCCTGGGCAGCCCTTAGGGACAGAAAGCTTCTAAATGACAATTAGTATTTCAGTTAGCCTGCTAGTCACAGTTGTGGGTGGGGGTTTCTCCTAGCACCCACAGTCCTCCAAAGGACCCCCGCCACTGGGTGCAAGGGTTTTGTCTGACTTCATTGTTGTTTGCTTTTAACCTGTTACATGTAGCAGGTTCAAGTCCAGACTTCCCTGACCTTGTAGGCTGCCTTCCTGTCAGATTCCCCAGGGCTGAGATGAGGAGTCACCTGCTGTGATTTGTAAAAGTGTTTCCAGGGGAGACTGGTAAGAGAGGGACTAAGCAGAACAGAGAAGGAAAAGAAGTCCCAGCCTCCTGGACCCCAGGGCGTTCACTGCCATAGCTGGAGTTCTTCACTTCCCATCAGTGGTGAAGCATGCCCGGGAACTGGGGTTCAGGTAGCGGGACCCCCATCTCTGAGCGGACTTTGGGTCTAGCTGCCCGAGGACAGTCCTCCTAAGAGAGATGCGAGTTGGGGGAGCAAGAGGACTGATTAGGAAGCACAAGGGAAGCCCTGCCGGGGAGGAACAGGGCTAATCGCCTCTGTGCCTGCTTCCTAGACCCTTCTAGAAGTGGGGCTTCCCTCCAGCCTGTCCTCCACTCCCTGGCCCTGCACTGGCCCCACCCCAGCCAGGACCCCAGCCGAGCTGGCCTGCACTAGCCCACTCCTGCTTCTGTCCACCCTGACTCTCCATCGGGAGTAAAGTTTTCCCTCCTCCCTGTTTAAACCCTTCAAGGTGCTCCTACAGCACTCCCCTCCCTCCCGCCCTCAGCTGCCCCAGTGCCTTGTGCTCTCTCTCACCTCCACTGCGGCCACTCAGGCCCGTGGCTGGCACACTCCCCACAGGCTGAGGTTGGCCCGGAGGTCAGAGCCTCTGCTCCCGGCCTCACGTCACAGCTGGCCATGGACAGGCTCCAGGGACACGTGCTGAAGACAGTGGGGAGCTGACCCATCAACTCTCTCTCTGAACCCACCCACCCGTCACCCTCTGCCAGGAGCCCTCTCTGCCCAAGCCCACCTGATTAGGGCCAGTAAAGCCATATCCTGTCCCAGCATTTGGGAAGATGTGTCAGCCTGTCACCTTCAAATGAATGGAGAGATCTGGTCAATGAACTTTCCCTGTAAAGATTCCCCCGAACCCTTGGGACTAGGCTCCCTGCAAACAGATGAGGGGCGGGGGAGAGAGGTAAAAAGAGGAGGGAGACTCAGGCTCTGCCCAAGCTGATTGGAGACCATTCCCCTACAAAAGGCAGTTAGAGACTGAGGCCTGCGAGATTTCTGGGGAGGGCGGTGTGAGAGCAATCGGGAAAGGTTGCCTGAAGGAAGGGGTGGAGAGGAGGAGGATTTGAGTAAACACAGGATCTCAGTTTCTCGAACCTGGGCGGAGTTCAGGGCCTGTGCCCACCGAGCGCGCCCTCCAGGGGAAGCTCGGTGCCCCACACATCACATTCCTCAGATGCTTTCTGCTCAGATCCTAAGGACTGCTGCTTAAGCTTATAAGCTCCCGCACCAGGCCCACCTGTTGGAACAGGTCCAGAGGCTGCCGCACAGGCTCCAAGAACAGGCCCCAGGTCGGCCTGGTCTTCACCAAAGCCCCGCACAGCTCGGCCCTGCCGGCCAGTAGGACCCCTGGGCCAGCTCCTGAAACACCTAGGCCTGGGCCAGCCCTGCCTGGGGAACCAGGCTCTCTGGGGGCGTCCTGGCCATTACTGCATTTGCAGTCTTTGTTGTTTTGGAGCTTCAAACTTTTTCTTAAGCATTTTATGTCAAATTTACAGGAAAGTTGGAAGAACGATTCAAAGTATACTCATACACTCCTTGCCAAGATTTACCTGTTATTTGCGTGTTAAACCATCTGCTTTATTGTTCTCTCTATGTGTGTATGTCTGCATTTCTGAACCACGTAAAACTAAGTTAGAAGCATGGTGACCCTAAATACACATTTAGCCCTGAGAGTGTGCTTCCTAAGAACATTCTCTGCCGAACCCACACTGCGGCTGTTCAATCGGGAATTTGGACACTGACGCACTGCTACTGTTCAACCTACATCCACAGTCAACTTCCACTTGTCCCGTCAGCACTGGCGCTTGGACAAAGCTTTCTGGACAATTGGAATATGGGCCCCACCCCCACTGCCGGCCAGGGAGCCTGGCCAGGGTGAGACCCCCTCCTCCCCTGCTCCACCGCAGCCCACCCTGCGCTCAGGCAAACATAGCCTGGACCCCTCTCCCCTTTCTCAATCCCTCTCTGACGAGGAGAAGCCGCTACAGCCCAGGCAAAGGCAGCGGTGGCAGCGGCGGAGAAAGGGCGTTAACCCCTTCTCTACAGGTTCCAGGCAGAGTTTGGTCCCTGGCTGGCCGGTGAGAGAAACGGCTGCCGGGCACCCGCTATAAATAACCTGGAGGGCGCCGGCTGTGGGGCGGTGTCACCGCCGCTCTGGGCTGGCGGTGGCGGTGGGGGTGGGGTGGGGGCACGTGGAGGAGGAGAATACCCCTGGCCCAGGGCTTCACCTTGACCTCCTCGCTGGGTAGGGAAGGCGGGGTCCTAGGCGTTCTGCCCCGGAGAAGGGGCAGGAGGGGCAGGACATCCGGGCTGGGAGGTGTGCTCCCGTCCCCAGCCACGGCGGGCATGGGGTGTCTCGCAGCGCCCTCGGGCCTCCTCCACGTCCCACAACCCCTCCTCTGCCTGCTCTGCCTCCTCCCGCCGCTGCTCAGAGTAAGTGTGGGGAGCAGGGGTCGCGTCTCTGGGTGAAGGCGCGGGAGCTGGGGGTGGGCGGGGGTCTCGGTGCCCAGTTCCTGGGACGGGTGAAGGAGGAGCTGGGCTTGGTGGCCAGGTCCGGGCTGGGGAATCCCTGTGTCCGATGATGGGACGCTGATCTCCTGCCTGCAGGAGGGGTAGATGGAGGAGAGATGAACTACCGGCAGCTCGGATAGGACAGCGAGGCCTTGGGGATGATGGGGCGCACTGGCTGACCTAGTGTCCGGCACAGGCCCCTCCTCAGGGCCCGAAATTCCTTATCCCCTGTCGTTCTTTCACTTCCGCTATGGATCCCCCTCCAGAAGCCTGGACCCTCCCTACCTCTGCAGGCCTCCCCAAGGCCAAGGCCAAAGCCAATTCGCCTAATGATTTCCCCCAAATTCAACTACTTACTGAATGTTTTCTAAACGGACCAGCTCGTTCTCCCTCCTTGTTTTTGCTGTTCTGTTGATGTGGAAGTAATTTTTAGAAGCGCTGTCTGAAGGTGTGGCCTACTTAATTTTGTATTCCTAGTAATGCTCGAATCCCGCACCCTCTTAGCTGTCAATCTTCTGCTTGATCTAAGTAGCCATGCTTAGGGATCCTCTGCCAGCTTGTCGAAAGCCACTGTATTCAAAATTTGAATTTTTTTTAGATGTCGTTTCGAATCCACCAGAGAGAAGGATCGATCACTCGATCAGCTCATTTCATTCATTGTATTTAGCAGCCACACAGAGCTTACCCTGTGCTCCGCACAGTTACCAGCACTGACATGCCTCATCTATTTTAAACTTCACAATAGCCCCAGGAGATACGGCCTTCAACACCCCCATTTTACGGATGAGGAAGCCGAGGCCAGGTCATGTGCCCCAGGTCATGTGCCCCAGCTCACGCGCCCCCGGTCACTGGGCTGGTGAGTGGCAGGGCCAGGATGCAAACCGGGCAGCCCCACTCTGGGTTCCCTTCGCTTAATGAAAATTTCATTTTAATGTGATTTCATTGATAATGTCGAGTTACTTTTAGGACACTCAGATGCCAAAACATTTCAGAGAAGGGTGACTGTTTGGCAAATGACATTAGCTGAGTTGACAACTGAGGAGATAGTTTTAGGCCTGCTGTCCTGTTATAGGGCCCCCTGCTGGCTCCCTCTTCCCTTTTTTGAGGGCCTCGGTATTTCCTCCCTCCCTCCCTCCCCTGTCCTTCCCCCCACCCCCCAGACACCTGTGTGCCGGGTGCGCAGAGCTTGACACAGGTGAGGGGAGACGGACCCAAGAAAGAGAGGGAGCCGCCGGCTTCCAGAGATGACAGAACACACAATGAAGTGAGGTCTGGAAGTTTCTCCAGGCGAGTGAGTAGGAGGCTGAATTAGGACGGGAAGGGAGAGTGGGACATCTTGGGAAAAGAGAGCTTTGAGAACAGACCCAGGGCCATGGGAGAGTCCACCGGAAGCAGCTGAGGGGCTCTGGGGGTCCTCGCTTGAGGTCCAGCACCTGATAAATGAGAAACGAGTATCTAAGTTCTCCCCTTACAGGAAGCTGGCCCAGTGGCTCTAGAAATAATGACCTGCTTCCTTCCCGTGACATCCCCGCCCTCACCCTCTGTCTCAGGCAGCCTCAGCTCCCATTCTGCCCACTACCGGGGACTCTCGTCTGCTCTGGGCCCGGACTGCCCCTTCCTCGCCACTGCGTCTCCTCTCTCCCCCTTTCTCTTCCCTCCTGCTCTCTCCCCCATCTTTCCCTCTCCACCTCACCCTCTCCTCCTGCCCTCCTCCTCTCGCCCCATCTCCTCCTTGGAGAGGAGCGCAGAGCCTGAGTTTCTCCCACCTCCATCCCTCGCCCAGGCTCAGTGAAACCAGTGAATGGAAGGGAAGGTGGGGAGGAATGCTCTCGCTCCCGGAACAGTCCGCTCTGACCTTGGACGGAGAAGGAGGCGGCAGGCCACGGCTCACCCTCTTCCCCTCTGGTTACTGGCAGTCCGTAGACAGGATCTGTGGTCCCGTAAATCTCCCCAGCTTAGACCAGGGACTAAATTTAGATGAAGCTTTGTCCCCAGGCCAGGAAGGAGCATTAGGCTCGGCTAGACCCCTTGGCTCCAGGGAGGTGGCACCTTTGAGGCCTGCCTGGCCCCTGGGGCACAGGTTCTGCCTGGACAGGGCCCAAGGTGGAGGAAGAGCAGCTGGTGTCTGGGCTCCCACTCACAGGCCCCTCCCCCTGCCAGGGCCTCCCTGTTCTAAGGTGAGGGCTCCCAGTTCCAGGCACAGAGTGAAAGTGAAAATTCAGAGAGGAGGAAATCTGAAGGGCAGGAAAATCCCAGCACCTGAGCTCCCAGGACTGGGGCTGAGGATGCAGCTCTGCCTGCCTGAGAGACCCATCCATCCAGCCGCCCAGCAGGCCAGCAGACACCTCCTGAGACCCACCCTGTGCCAGGCTCGGCACTGGGGACAGGGTGAGGGGTGGGAGCGGCCCCTCTGCCCCGGCATGGCTGAGAGCTAATCAGTGCGGAAGCCCTAGATGTCCCCCACTGAAGCAACAATAATAGGTCTACAGGGGACTTGGGACTATAGCTTCCTGTCTCCCTTGCACAGGGCACTGCCAGGTTGGCTGGTCTGCCTCCACTCCCCCTGTGACCCAGCTCTCTCCTTCCAGGCCCTGCACCGTTTCCTCCCGAGCCCCGCCCCTAGCCCTGCCCCTAACCACCCTGTCTGGGGCTCAGATTCTCTCAGCATCCACGCACCGCAGGCCTTCACTTCCTCCCCCAGGACCCACCCTCCTAGGCATATCTGGCCAAGCCCCAACCTGCCAGGCCTCTGCCCCTGACCTGCCGTGTGGCCTGGGGGGTTAACTTCGTTTCTCTGAGACCCAGTGGCCACGTCTGTAAAATGGGTTGATTTGCAGCTGCCTCAGCAGCTGTTGAGAGAATTAAACGAGCTGTTTAGTGTTGTGTCTCATACACAGTAAATGCCAACTTGACACCAAACAAGCCCGTCCTTCCCACCTGTACCGGGCACGTCTTCAGGGGACCATGCAAACCCCTTGGTCTGCCCCAGGGAGGAAATGTGATGTTTGAGAGCTGCTGGGTCCTTCCCTGGGGACGCCCTGGGACAAACACTGACCCAGCTATTGGGAAGGAAACATCTGACAGGCAGGGGAAGGGGGAAGGGCTACCCACCAGTGGGGCAGTGGCTTCTGGAATCCTAGACTTGGGAACGTCAAGGCCATCCCGTGTATACACCCACACACACGTGTGCATACAACTCATGCACGTACACTGGCCCCAGAGTAGGAGAAGTGGTGGCCTTGGGAGGAATGAGGGGCACAGGTCAGTACCCGAGAGTGCGTTGCTCTCAGTCAGTCCCACACCATGAATTTGCTAGCCTCTTAGCCTTTGCACATGCTGTGCCATCTACCCAGGATGCTCTTCCTGGTCCTGACCTTACCAGCTGGGCAAACTCTTACTCAACCTTCAAAGCCCACATCAGCATGACCACCTCCATGACCAACCCCATTTCTCCTTAGCAACTTGTAGATGCTATAACAAGTTGGCCACCCATCCGTCCTTCCCACCAGAAGGTGGTCCCCTGAAACACAGAGATACCCACACCTACTTTATCCCTCCACTCGCAGTACCCACTCACATGATTTTCTCAGGAGATGGGACACTGGGTGGTTTTTATCTATTGGATGGGGTGGCCATCGTCACAACAACTGTGTCTATTCTCTGTGAGTGCTCACACTGGCACAGCAGGCCTTCCTTTTTCCCTACTCATCCTCTGGTTGTCCCCAAAGGGCCGCCTCTTCCAGGAAGCCTCCCTTGTCTTCCCATGTACAGATTATATGTCTCCCCCATGTGTTGACCTAACACCGCCTGCACTGCCTGTTTGCCTGGGGGACGGTGTGCAGTCACCCACCCTCCCTGCTCCCCTCTGCACCTTCTAAGTCTAGGGGATCCCTGGGTGGTCTGAGGCTGCCCAAGTGCACCCACTGGGCCCCCCAACCAGGGCCTGATGCACAGTAGGCATACAGCACAGATTTACTGGGTGAATGAACTGCTGGGAGCCTCCTCCCAGCTTGCTGACAGAAGGACGTGGGCCCCCTCACAGGGGTGCCCCCCATCTGGGGAGGAAACATTTGGGGGCTGAGGGACGGATGGAGGAGGCTCCTATCTCAGAGGTCAAGCTGCACTGGACCACTTCTGAAGGCAGGGTTCCAGATCTGGCCGGGCCACTGTTCCACCATTTGGCCTTGGGCCTTTCCCTCCTCAGTTTCCCCCTCTGTACAGCCGAGGTAAGAGAAGTGAGGGATGAGTGACAGAACAGGGCAGGGGACAGATGTGCGCTGTGAAGGGAAGGCCAGGGCCGGACTCTGACCCTCATCCCTCCTACTTCCTAGGCAGCTGGGCCACGCCGGGCGCCCGGAGACCAGCGCCCATGGGCATTGCCGGAGCAGCACTGCCACACCGCCACCACCCTCGCCAACCTCTCAGGTACGCTCGCCCCCTGTCAGCGCCCTGGGCAGCCCCGGGAGACGAGGGTGGGTCCCCTGGGCCTGCAGGCCTGCAGGAGGAAGAGGCTCTCCCAGGCCAGCCCAGGCTGAGTGGGGTGGTGAACAGTGATGGGCTTCCGGCTTCTGGCTTGGCTCTTGTCTCTGCCCTTGGGCAGCCCCTTCTGCACGAGGGGCTCAGGCTCTTCCCTGATGATGAAGGGCTTGGAGGGGAGTTGTCCTCCAGCTCCCAGCTCCTAGCTCCCTGCGTCTGCACCCAAAGGAAGCAGCGGGAGCTGCATTCAGGAGCCTGAGGAGGGACCGCCCCTGTGCTTTTAAACCTGGGCAACACCAGCAGAAGGTGTAAAATACATTTTCTGGTTGTCATGACTACATGCGTCCCTCCTCGTAAGGACCCGACAAGCAGCAGCCAGACCCCTGGGGTCTGAGCCCTTGGAGATTTCCAGCTGCTGGCTCAGAGTCAGGGTCAGCTGCTGCAGAGGTCAGAGCAGCTCTGGGCTCCCTCGGGCCCCACTGGTGTCCTGGCCTTGTCAGGCTGGCACCCACAGGGGCAGCCAGGAAGGGGGGGCTGGGAGTGCCGCTGGAGCCTGGAGACAAGGGTGCCAGTCCGCACCAAGACCCAGCACCAAATGCAGCCTAAGTTGGGCAGGGAAGGGGACAGCCTTGTCCCCTCCTTATGGCCTGCCCTCCTTACAGTGCAGGGGTCAAGAGCTTGCGTATTGGGGTCAGACAGACTCGAGTCTGGTGCCCAGCTCCTCCACCAGCAGCTGTGTGACTCTGGGCCAGTCCCCTAACCCACCTGAGTCATTTGCTAGGACCCCAGTGACATGCCTTGGGCAGAGGGGCTTAAAGAACAGACATTTATTTTCTCACGATTCTGGAGGCCGGAAGTCCAAGATCAAATGTCAGCAGTTAGTTCTTTCGGAGGCCTGTCTCCTCGGCCTGAAATGGCCATCTTCCCCTGCCTCTTGATTTTCCCTCTGTGTCCGTGTCCTAACCTCCTCTTTGTAAAAGGACAGCTGTCATTTGGGATCAGGGCCCATCCTAATGACTTAATTAAATGACTATCTCCAAATAAGGTCACATTCTGAGGTACCGGGGGTTAGGACTTCAGTACATGGATTTTCGGGGACACGATTCAACCCGTAATGCCTCCTGAGCCTCCGTTTCCTCCTCTGTGATAAACGGGCCAAAATGAATGGGGCCTACGGAGCAGGCTGAGTGAGAGACCTGGACAGGGGTAGCACGGCCGTGTCAGATGGGAACGGGCCCCCTTTGGAGCTCCCTGCTGTGGGACGTAGTGCTGCCCTCTCCGCAGGCCCACAGCCTTCGTTCTGCCCTCCCCTCCCCTCCCCTCCCCTGCAGCCCGAGCCACAGCCCCTCAGCCACAGCCTTCCTCGCCTTCCTCCTGAGCCCTAAAAACCAGCTCCCTGTCCTCCCCTCCTGGGGAGGAGGCTCCCAACTTTTCCAAACAAAAGGCCTCCCCTGTGTAACTTGTAATCCCGTTCATCTGTTTTTAACCAGGGTACATGTTATACCCACACTCCCACACACGCACACATACTTTTGGGGAGAAAATTTAAATCAACGAAGAAGACTGTAAGTGCCCCTTATCCCACAGCCCATGGGTTTTTATAATATTTGTAAGCCTCAGGAGTTTATCAACCCATAGAGCCTCATGTTTTCTCTTTTTTGTTTTATTTTTAAGTAAAACTGGGACAATCTTGCGTCCACAGTTTTGTAACCTGCTTTTTCCTCTCGTAACTCGGAGTGAACGTTTCCCCATGCCATTAAATATTCATCCCGCACGTGGTACTGCCTAGCAGCCGCAGCGGGGACACATCATCCCTCATTAGCCATGTCCCTGCGTGGGGCGTGCGGGCTGCAAGGCGCCCTTGGACTTGCTCAAGTCCCTACGTGGTCATGATCTCCTTTTCCGTGCCCACTGATTGCAAAACTGCATAATGACTTAACATAAAGTGCGAAAACAAGTAAAACCAAACAATCTATTGTTTAGATCAACAGGCATTGTGATGAAACTGAGAAAGCCATGTGCCGGGAAGGGATAAACACAACCTTGGAGAGAGCGCTCCTCTGGGGAAGGAGCGCAGGGGTAAATATGGAAGTGATTGGTAATGATCTCGGTTCAGATTGGGTGAGAAAATTTTTACCCCTCCACACAAACTTCCATGAAAAGAAAAGACAAAAATAAAGTAAAGCTAGGCCAGGCGTGGGCTCAGGGTGCTAAGGGGTCATGAATCAAAGGCTCTGATCAGTCAAACTGCATGCCCTTGACCGAGGTCCTGATAGAGGAAACACACCCCATCACAAGAGACTTCCAGCAGGCTTTACATGAATTATTTGTTTTATTCATCACAGGGGTGTATGTTGTAGGGCGTATTATGTATTTGGTCCATAAGCAATATAAGGTCCAGTGGATTCAGGGTTGGGGATCCCTTAAAATCACCCCTCAATCCAATGCAGAGGCACACACACACCCCAGAGCTGGTCAGATGGGAGCAGAGCCTCGGCCCAGGAGACCAGGCTGCCGCCCAGACATTTGTTCCCTCCATGATGCCTCTCTGAGCGCAGTCTGATGCGTGCCGGGCCTGGTTAGCGAACGTGGCCAGTCCTGCCCTCCGGGAGCCCCAGGCTGGTCGAGGAAGCAGTAGAAACACCGATAACCCCTGAGTGACGTAGACCAGCTCCTAGCAGACCGGCGCACCAAGGACAGCCGCCCGACCCAGACAAGGCAAAGGAGGTGACAGCAGAGCTGACGGTGGGGAGGACCAGTGGGCATCAGCTGTGGGGGCTGGAGGGAGGGGGCCAGGGCGCCCCCAGCAGAGGGAACAGCTTCAGCCCAGGGGCGGAGGTATGGAGCGGCACCAGGGACCGAGTGACCAGCTATTCCAAAGGGCATCTCCAGTGAGTAGGAGGGAGAAGATGGGAGATGAAAAATTATGAGGAATGTCCTTTGCGGTGCTGGAAAGCTGGGCTCCCTCCCGAGGGCCATTGAGAGCCACTCCTGGGAGGAGTGACATGATCCTCTGCCCAGTAGCCCAGCCCGGCTTCTGCAGAGAGGAGGATGGCCTGGGAGGGGTCCGAGGGGTCGTTCTTTCCATCCTCTGGCTTCCCTTTGCTCACCTGTAAGGGGGAATGAGGGACCCGAAGGTTGCTGAGGACCCTCCAGGCCCTTCACAGCCTGGTCCCATGGTTCAGTGTGAAAACACCAGGCCATCTCCCAGGTGCCCAGGGGGGCTGGGGTGGGCCAAAGTGAGGATAATGTGCCTGGCCTGGGGACACTGTCCCTAGGGTCATAGTGCAAGAGTGGGCCACCTTCTGTCCTCTCCCGAGCCTCCATGGCCTCAGCAGCAACCCCACACCTGTGCCCCAGCTCTGCATGCCTGTCTGTTCAGTCCGGCTGCACATGGCCTCTCGGAGATGCCAACACAGACTCTGTCCCCTTACATCCTGCTTCCAGCGGACACCTGATGGACAGTGGAATGAATGGAAGAGTGTGTGAGGTCGTGAGGACATGCGATGCATGTGCGTTTCCCTTGTGCTCTGCGTGCCAGTTTGATGCCAGGCCTCAGGCTGTGCCCGACAGCCATGATGGGTGCCTGAGCTTGCCTGGACTGGGTCATGCCACTGCAGCTGACGTCAGGGGGGAGCCAGAGGCTCCTGCCTCACCCAGTGCTGCTCCTGACACACAGGTGTCTTCCCCAGCACCTGTCACCCTTCCCTGAACTTGTTTGCAACCTGTCCCACCAGCCTAGGGGCACACGCTGTCCCAAATCCTGTTCCCCATGGCCTCCATCCTGGGGGCCTTCCTTAGTCAGCAAAGAGGCCTGAACTTACTTATCTGGAGTTGAAGTTAATCTAATTGAGAGACTTGTAGCTCTTGATAGTTTCTTCTTCATTTTCCTCCCTATTTGCAAATGCTAAAGTGAGCGGTCAAGTCAGTTTGCTCCAGAGCTGCCACCTTTTTCAGTTTCCTCTGTCGCACCCAGAATAAGAGACGACTGTGCCTACAATATCGACAATAAGACCCATGAAGAAATGGCCCTGCCTCTCAGGAACCAGGGGTCCTTGGGTCTGCGGGTCCGTGCTCGGCCCTGGCTGGCCTGTCAAGGTGCAGAATGGCCTTTGGCTCTGCCACTGAAGCGGTCATTCCCAGAGGCACTTTTATCACATGGGACAGCCAGAGCAGCCAGGCTGCCCAGGCCGACCTCCCATTCTGCAGAGAGCCACATGTGAGATGAGAAGCCCTTGGACTCTGGTCACTGGACACTTGCCACTCCCTGGCCTAGCTGCTTCCCCTGCGTGGTGGCCAGTTACTAACTTAGCTCCACTTCCCCCTGTTCCCAGTTCTGTGAGTGGTGTGTGGGGGGCCCTCCTTCAGACATGGAGGAGACTGTCTCTCAGCGAAGATGCGGGCTGAACCTGCCCACCACACTCCAGCCCGTGTGGCGTCCTGTGAGGCAGGGCTCAGTCTGGGGCTGGTGACAGGACTCTGCCTAGGACTGGGGTTGGGACTCAACTTCTCCCCCACCCTCCCCACCCTTGCTCCAGGCCCTGGTTATTAGGGACACCCAGGAACCTTTGTCTCTGCGGCTGCCCAGAACTGAGCCAAGGGCTCTAAATGTCCATTCAGGAGGCAGAGGATGGACCTGGCCAGCTGGCCTGCACCTTGCACCTGCCAGTCAGCCAGCCTGGAGAGATCCCAGAGCTGAGCCCTGGTCTCCGGGCTCTGTTCTCTGGCTCTGCCCGGGCAGGGATAGCAGCATGACCCTGGCGGCTGGTGAGACTGGGCACACCAAGGCAGCCCAGCTGCCTCCTCCCTGCTCCCTGCTCAGGGCACAGTGCTGGCTCAGGGTGGGCTCAGCCTTCTCTGGCAGCTTTGCTCCCAGTGGAGGCTGGCAAGGGAGCCAGGACTGGGTCCCAGCTCTCCCTGCCCTCTGAAGGTAGAAACAGACACACAACACACACTCACACACGTATGTCTTCCTCATTCTTTGCATCTCAAAACACAGAACCAGAGACTCTCAGGGCTGGGAGGAGTCTCGAAGAGCATTTCACTGATGTGGAAACAGCCCCAGAAGAGAAGATAAAAAACTGGGGTAACAAGCAGGAAGAGTAGAGACAGGCAGGACCAGACCCCTGCCTGAGTTGGGGTGTCCCGTGCCCCAGCCCCTGTCTCCTGAACCCAGATCCCCCACTCAGCAGGCATGAACAGAGGGGGCTCACCCTGGGCACTCAGAATGGAGTCACAACAGATTACAGAGCAGGTAGTCCTGGGGTGGGTGGGGGGCGCTCAGCAAATTCCACAGAAGGGTTTTAGCTCCTCTACTCTTGCTGTGGGGCCTGATCTGCCCCCCACCCCACCATACACACACACACACACACACACACACACACACACACACACACACACACACAGAAACCACTCCTAGGTGGCCAGGCCCAAGCCAGGAAGAAGAAAGAGACTGAATTCTCTGGGGGCCCACAGCAGTCAGACCCTTGTGTCTGACGTCCCCCAGATAACTACAGACCCTCTCCCTGGACTGCACCACTGAATCCTTTGTCCAGCCCCTTCTCGTCAGGGCTGGTTCCCTTCAGAAATCCCTCTCTTCATCGCAGCACCGCCCCTGCCCCCGTCCCCACCGCCCAGCCTGGTCCAGGTCTTCACCTATTCAGGCCACTTGTTCTCACTAGACTTTTCGGCGGCCTCCCCGTTTCTCTCGAAGCCCCTCCGATCCACTTCCTTCCCAGAGGCCACAAGGAGCTTTACTGGAGGGCAGGTCTGCACGTGGACTCTCGCCCCCCACCCCCTCGTTGCTCCCTGCTCCCTGCTCCCCGGGTCCAGTGTGCTAGCTTAGGGAGAAGAAACTCAAACAGGGAGCCTCCCAGTTCTGGTTCTCAGTGAGGCAGACTGCAGTGGGTTCCTCGGGCGGGTTAGCGGGCGCGCTTTGCTGCCCCAGCAGCTGCGATCCTCGGCCGAGTCATTCAGCCATCCCAGGTCCCTGCTCTGCATCCCCCCTCCATCCTTCTCTAGGCCAGCGCGGGGCCTGAGAAGGTGGTCTCCTGGCGGGATAGTGGGCCGGGGTCTGGAGTACCGGCCCGGCCCCGCCCCCTAACGCCGCCATTGGCCGCGACTGAAAGGGTGGGCCCGCAGCTCCTTTCCCTTAAAGTCCGGACTTGGCGTCTCCCGCTCACTCTCGCACCCGGTACCTCGCAGCCACGCCGAGCGCGCACTCACCTTCCTCTGGGCTGGGCGCGCGGCTGCGGGGCGCGATGGACGTGGCGCTGCTGCACAGCCTGCTGGAAGCCAACTGCAGCCTTGCGCTGGCCGAAGAGCTATTCTCGGACGGCTGGACGCAGCCTCTGGACCCCGAGGGTAGGCGGGAGGCGAACGAACCCGGGCGGCGCGGGCTCCTCCGGCGCGCTGGGTGCCTCCAGGGCCCGGTGCTCCGAGTGCTTTGCGCCCTGCACCTCGCGGCGCCTCGCGACCCCGGCAAGCCCTCTAAGCCCCACTCTATTCTCTCCCATCATCAGGTCCCTTCTACTGCAACACGACCTTGGACCAGATCGGGACATGCTGGCCCCAGAGCGCTGCGGGAGTCCTGGTGGAGAGGCCGTGCCCCGAGTACTTCAACGGCGTCAAGTACAACACCACGCGTGAGTTCCCCAGGCCCTCCGTCGCTGGCTCTGCGCCCACCGTCCAGGAGGGCCGTTTAGGGAGTGGAGGGGACTCCTGACCCAGCGTCGGAGATGTGGGGAGGGCCGCGCAGCACCGTCAGACCCGCTGGCTTAAGGACCCCTTATAAGGGGTTGTTGGGGGCTCTCCTTCTGTTCCTACCGCACGGTAGGAGGGCGGTAGTGATTTGCCCACGACTCCCGTGCTTGGTGCGGTTAGAACCCAGAAAGGGAAGAATGAAATACTTCCTCTCTTTTGAGGGAAAATCTCTCTTCCACCTTATATACATGCGTGCGTGAAGTCCCCCATTAGGACTTCTCCTGGTTTAGCCAGTGCTCCCCAGGGGGGCAGGGGCCGGGAATGCTAAGTTCCCAACCCCCGAGGTGAGTGCGGTGATCACTCTTTACTACCAGAGACGAGGAGGAGGAGGAGGAGGAGGAGGAGGGCAGGAGGAAGGAAAACCAGGGTGAGCCTTGCGTTGGGGAAGTATGCAGCGTGTAGAAGCTTCTTGGCCAGAGTGTGGGCTGTTGCCTCTTCCTACCCAGATGGGCTTTGAGTCAGGGGCCGTGGGCTGCATTACTCCAGCGACCCAGGTAATCAGGACCACCCCCCACCTCCCAGGGAGATCAGCCCGAGCTCACCTTCCTCCTGGCTTGACGCTCCTGAGAAGGCGGCCTTGGAGGCTGCTGCGGTCACCCAGCATCCAGGTGGGATCACTCAGCACCTGCGCTGAGTCCATGCCCTGGAGAAGGTCTGGTCAGGAGCCTGGCGGGCATGTCCTGTGAGGCCGCAGAGCAGCAGTCACCGGTCCACCCTGAAGGCCTCACTCATCTCCAGACCCAGCCCACCAGCAGAGAGCCTCCTGAGAGGGAGAGGGAGAGGGGTGTCTGAAGCCCGTGTCCCGGAAACACCCTAGCAACCTCTCTCTCATCGGTGTCTGCACAGGGCACAGTGCGCCCCGCCCCTCACGTGCACGCATGCGCGCTGCGCGCACACGTGCCTGTCCTCACTCTGAGTCTGAGGGCCTCACGGAGACCCGTGGTTAGAGGGCAAGACAGCCTGCGTCGGATGCTAAGCTTCCCTCCCCGGTCTGCGCCAGCGGTCTGCACTCTGGTAGCGCAGGGAGCAGCTGTGCTTCATCCCCAGCGTCCGACAGCAGAGGTGCTCCTGATGGAAGGGGATGGTAGAGATAGGGAGGCAGCTCAGGAAGATTTGTGCGTCACCTGAGAACATGCTTTCTCTCCATGACTGAAACAGACCTGCCTGCTTGGAAAGGAGGTCCTCGACCTGGGAGGTGTGCAAGCAGAAGGAACGACTTCCATGTTCCTTCCCAGTCCTGAGGTTATAAAACCGTATGTCGAGGATCCTGGGAGCTGTGCGGGGTGTGGCAGTGGAGCTCAGGGTCCCTGATTCAGCCTGGGTCCCGAGACTGAGGGCCTGGTGAGGAGGGAAGGGTGGCCTGCTCTGGTTCCTACCTGGCCTGGCCTGTCCCCTGTTCTCGCCAACCAGCCTGGAGCTCCCCGAGGGCAGGGCCTGGGTCGCTCCTTCATGGCAGAGCTAAGTACAGTGTTCATTCAATCAATGTTTTAAATGCCCACTGTGTGCCAGCCACTGCACTGGCACTGAGGTCCTCACCACTGCAACAGACAGGAGTTCAGAGGGACAAGCACCTTGACAGGGGGAGAACAAGGGGCTCGGGAAGGCTTTCCAAAGAAGGAGCCCAGCACACAGCAGACCCCTCTCCTCACATCAAACGAGAAGCTGAGAAGAGGTCAGGGCACCACCGAGCTAGTTCCAATTTGCCCCTGCCATCTGATGAAGCGTTGGCTTCCTTCAGACCAAAATGCTGCCTGCAGTGTAACTGCTGGGGACCAGGATGAGAGGGGGGGGGCAGAGAGCATCGCCATTAACCAGTGCAGCCAGCCAATGGCAATGGACGCACCATGAGTCAGTTCCCTCCTCCCGCCTCCTGGCCACTGCCTCCTCCTGCTCTGTTTGCCCTTCCAGTGGGGTGCTTCCTTAGAAAGAAGGGTACAGGCAGGGAAACGGCTCGTAGGAGAAGCCTGGGGGGCCAGAAAAGAGAGTCCTGGCCCCTCTTTCTGCCCAGTTTTGTGGTCCTGCAGCCAATGCCCCTTGAAGCATCATTCTCTGGAGGGCAGGTATTACCCTGGTGGGATAACAGCTTAGTCTATTCGAACTTTCACCCCCTCAGCTGAGCACAGAGCTACCCAGTGTGGGTCATTTTTGAGGTACCTCTGCCTCTGGGAGAGGCCTGCATGTGTGACCCCCCCCCCTATCGCCACCCCAGTCTCCGTCCACAGGGGAAGGAGTTGTGTGAGTCCTGCAGGGGGTTGGCCAGAGTGTATTCCACTCCCCTCCTACCTCCCTCCATCCTGCCTCTGTGTGTTTGTGTCTGTCTTTGGGTATCCCCGCCTCTCTCTGTCTCTGTTCATTCTGTGTGTGGGTCTGTCTCTGTCTCCAAGTGGATTTTCTCTTTCTATGAGTATGTCTTCCTCAGTTTCTCTCTTCTTCTGCCCATGCTACTCTCCCCTCCGCTCCCCCTCCTTTCCTCCCTCCATCTGTCTTCCCTCCCCAGCTCTCTTCCTCCCTCTCTGTCTCCCCAGTCCCCCTCTCCAGTCCCCTCCTTCCCTTCTTCCCAAATCCTCTATGTCTTCCTCCTCCCACCCCTCCTACATCTGCCCTGCTCAGGCCCCTCCTCTTGCCTGCCCCTGTGGTCCTCAGGGCTACAAAGGGGAGGCTGCTGCCCCCTCCTGGCCAGGCCCATTTCCCTCCTGCCTGATGCTAAGCCCAGCCTCTGCCCAGCTCAGCCTCTGCCTCTGCCTCCTGGATCTCAGACCTGTTGAGAAGGGCTGGTCTCATCTATACTGAGGCATCTTCCAGGACAGGGGATAAAGGAACAACTCCACCTACCCCAACCCCAAGGACAGGACAGAGTCCCCACTTCCCAGAACCCCATTCTAGACACATGCATAGTGTTCACATGGACACACATTAGCCGAGTGGTCTCCAGCCAGAGGGGTCTTGCCATTAGGTCTGCCTGCTTATGCAGAATCTCCTCTTCAGCCCTGGCCAGATAGCTCAGTTGGTTAGAGCATCATCCTGATAAGCTGAGGTTGTGGGTTTGATCCCCAGTGGGCACATACAAGAATCAACTAATAAATGCATAAATACGTAGAACAATACAATCAATGTTTCTCTCTCTCAAAAAAAGAAAAAGAAAAAGGAACCTCCTCTGCAGCCCTGAGGGGACAGAGGTGAGGTGATAGGAAAGGCCAGTCCCTGCCCTCAGGGATCCCGAGGCTGCTAAAGACCAGACTCACACAAATCAACAGTCAGAGATTAGAAAGAGGGGCTTGGTGAGCACAGCACTCCTGGAAGGCTTCCTGGAGAGGGTAGGAGTGGGCCTTGATGCAGTGGGATGTCACAATTCTCCAGGACAGGCCTGGTGCAGGGGTGGAGCCTCAAGGAGAAGGGGGAGTGGGTCCCAAGCAGACCCTTGGCTCTGGGTTGAGGGAGTAGAAGCTGCGAGTCCAGAAACCCAGGTCTGCATTCTGTCTGCAGTGTGACCTGATCACACCCTGAGCCCTGGGCCCCAGGCTGGAAGCTATCTGGGTGATCCGGGTCCCCGCTGGGTCAGAGGGAAAGTGGCAAGTGCATGGTTCTTTTTTGAGTGGGGGGAGTACTGGTCTAAGAGAAGGCAGAAGGAAGACAGCACGCAGAAACAGATGCCCCAATGGCCTCCAGATAGCTGGGGTCCCAGCTGCAGGGCCTCCATGCTGAGGCCAGCCTGCCCCTTCCCTGCTACTTAAGGGTTAAGGGTGGGAAACGCCCCAAGAGGAGAAGACACTTGCCCAGCCCCCAAGGGCCTCTTCTGGCTCTGGGAGCTCTCTGCCTGTGATCTGGAGTTTCCTACCTCTGCAGGTGTGGGCCAGGAGGGAAGCAAGAAGTCTCAGCTACTCCTATATGAACAACCTCCCTCCCCCCATCTTCCCTCCCTCCCTTCCAGGAGCCCTCCACACCACCTTTTCCTGCCCACCTCTTATTGGGTCAGTGGGTGTGTTGTCCCCTCCCCCTCAAAACAAGCTCTTCAAAGATGCAGAAGACCTGAGCAAGGCAGGAGTCAGAGAATTGGGGAGAGAGAAAGGGACTCTTAAAGAGGACTTCTTGATATTTGCTCCTAAATGAAACAGTATAACCCAGGCTGTAGGGGCACAGGGAAGAGGTTGGTTTTCAAAGGAGTGGGGAGGAAGTTAGGGAGACTTCGTGAAGGCAGAAGTATTGTTAAATAGGGCCTTGAAAATGGGGCCAGTGATGTGTCAGGTGGAAGGGGGACAGAGGGGGAGAGGAGAGGAGAGGGGAGGGGGGTGAAGAGAACAGGGGCCAGACCCTGGAGGCCTGGAGGGTCAGAGGGTCAGACCTCAATCGCTCACTTTAGCGGCCTGGCTGCCGGCCCCCAGCCTTATGGTGCAAGCCTGGAATTCTCTGGAAGGACACTACTTGATTTTCGGGATGTACACGAAGAAAGTCTGATCTGATCCCCAAAGGCCTCTGGAGAGAGGCAACTGCTGGGTGAGCGCAAGGACGCAGGATTCTGCCAGCCAGCAGTGGCTTGACCCCACATCACTCCACAGAAACTGGCTGAGAGCAGTTCTCATGCCGGACAGGCTGCTGACTCCTTGCCACACCTTGGACAGGGTTTTCTTTTCTTTGGGACTGTTTCTCTGCACTAGGTGGGGGGTGAGCTTGATGGGTTCTGGTGGCCCCCTTCCCCTGACTTTCCTCCACTCCCCAGCAGCCTCTGCCTCAGGGGTCCCTGTTATCCTCTTCCTCCCCACCTCCCTCCATGGCCGGTGTCATGGCGACGAGCCATGGAACGTTGCCATGGATGATTGCGAGGAGGGAGCCCCGTGCAATGGAGGCTGGAGCAGGGAGCATGGAGGAGGGGCCTGTTCCTACTTGCACCCCTCCTGGGGAGGGCAGTGACCCACACACCCCCTCCCTGTGCATAGGCCCTGTGTGGTCTCCACTAAACTGCCGTGGCCTCTCTGGTTCGGGATATTCACTGGCTGCTGTAAGAAGGGACCTTTATGCCGGCCCTGACTACTCAAGGATGGGAAGGACTCAGGAGTGAAAAGTTTCTGGAAATGGGGTGCTGGGGACTTGGGGACGTCCAGAATAGACAGCTGGGGCCCTGAGAGCAGTGTCCACACAACAATGAAGAATGGAACCCAAGTTTCCTGTCCCTCAGCCCAGTTGTCAGAGCAGATGGCCCTGGGGAGACTCTTCCCCACTTGGTGACTAGGGTGCAAGTGCAGATTCCCATTCTCTCAGCCCAGTGCTCCTTCTAGGGTCAAGGTTGGGTCTGAGCCTGGGTGAGCATCTCTAGCTGCCCCCACCTCGCCCCCACCACCCACGCGCTGTGATCAGATCGAGACGGGAAATGCTCCAGCCGGGCCCCAGAGCAGGCTGGTGCTCGTTAGCTGCTGCAGCATTTAAACACTCACAGGAGTGTGAGCCGGGGAGACACGCACTTGTCGCTGGAGAAGCTCGGAGGAACTATGCTCCTGGCACCGTGACTGAGCTTCCCCCAAAGGCCTCTTTACTGGCGGGGAAAAGCCAGCAGTCGTGCCCCACAGCATCCTTGTCCAGTCCCACCAGGGGAGGGCTCTCCCCAAAAAGCTAAGAACAGTGACCCAAGGGGAAGATCGAAGATTTCCCAGTGAGGCCCCAAGCCAGACAGAAAGCAGGTGGCTGGGCCTGGAGCAGTTCCGAGGAGAGGCAGTAAGGGGACTCGGGGTGGACATCTGGTCCCTTGGGCATTGGGTGCTCTGGGCATCTGGACGCCAAGTGGAGGAGGCATGGCAGAGGACACAGCCACTGCATCTTCTGGAACAAGGTGGCGCAGGGAGGGCCTCTTCCTTCCAGGAACCCTGGCTCCAGGGTCTCCCACGAGAAAGTGTGTCCCAGGGGAGGGAGATCTCATTCTGCCTGTTCATTGCTGGTGACCCCAGACATGTCATTCTCCCTCTTTGGGACCCTTTAGACCAAATGAAGGAGAAGTTGGCTCCCGCTCTTAAATTCCCAAGGAGATGCCAGCTGACTCAGTTTCCAGTGCGCTTTTCTGGGGATGGCCAAGGACTTCTTGCCAAGAATCTGAAGGAGGCTGACCACAGGACTGCTGTTCTGGAGTGACACCCCCGCCCCAGGTGGGGTTGGACTTGCAGGGCCAGCAGTTCCGGAAGCAGGGCTCAAGCTGCCTGTGGCATGTGTGTGAGACCCTAGCTGCCTCGTGCATGTGTGACCCTTTTGCATTTGCCATGCAGCTCACTGGCGCCTGGGCATCGAGGTGGCAGACTGTCCTTTCGGCCCACACCAAGCCTCTCGTCCTCATTCAGGGTTACCCAGTCAGCTAGGCAACAGCATCACCTGGTCTATCCTAAGCCCCTGTATATTCAGCTCTGTGTAGCCCTTCAGAAAGGACCAGAGGAGAGGGCCACCTAGACCTTGACCCTTAGGCTAGCTGGGAAATCCCGACCCAGTGTGAACTAGGGAAGGTGAACAGTTGAACCCCCCAGGGGGCTGGAGCAGTCACGGAAGCATCTAGAGCATCTAGGGCTGAAGCTTGTACACATGAATTAGTGTAACCTTTGGCTGGGCTCAGGGCCATGGGCTGAATGCAGGGTGATTGGGCTGGGTCCTAGGAGCTCTCCAAGGTAGGGAACCTACAGAGATGGTGGGGAATGGGTTTGTTCTGCTGTCCGTGGTGCTGAAAGTTTCTGTCCCGCACAGCGACCATATTCCTTCAATGAATATCGCTTCTGGTCCTTCCCACCTTCCCTCCAGCCTCTGCCCGCACCTTCCCCCTTATCATTTCTTCTATGTATCCAATGACCACATCACTGCCCCTCCATCACTGTCCCACTCGCAGCGCACCCAACCTGTCCCTTGCACTCTGTCCCCCCTAACTACCACCAAAATTGGTAGGTCCTTCCTGGTCCCTGTCTCCCATGCCTTGCCAGTTAGGATATCAGAGACAGCAGTGCCAGCCTTGTGGACACTTGGCAGTATGTAGGGATGTTTGGGATTGTCAAATACCTCATGGTTGTCGTTGACACTTAGAGTAGAAGGCCTATCTGCAATGCCAGTACCGTCATTGAGAACCGATTTACATTATGTTTTCTGAGAGGGGAAACTGAAGCCAAGAGGAGAGGGGCTTAGGCAAGGTCACTTAGCCAGCCAGAGCTAAAAGTACTGCTAGGCTACAGGTCCCCATCTTTCCCCCGCCAGGCTTCTGGGCCACTCAGAGGACTGCCCGAGCCAGGAACTCTTACCAAAGTGTCAGCACCTGAATGCAGGAGAGCCCATTGTCATGGGGGCTTTATTTGGCCAGCTCTCCTTGGGACAGAGCCCCAGCACACTGCTGTGGAAGGGTCTAGGCTGCCCAGGCCACAGGCCCTGGCAGGGGAGACCCTACCTGCACCCCCCAGACCCTAAGGCCCTGGCAGGCTGCACTACACACCATCTGCATTGATCTCTGCCAGGGGTGTCTGTGTTGCTGTGGTAGCAGATACCCATCTCCCTGCCTCCAACCCTATGATCTGGCTGGGCCACCTGCCCACATACTTTCCATGCCTGTCTCCCTGTGGTTCCTGGGGGATACTCCTCCTGTCTTACTCTCTCCTATGCTGGGCTGTGCCTGAGGGCTTGCAATCCTCATTAGCCAGCTCCCCTGAAGAGCCGGGAACATCTGTCTTCCAGTGCCCTGGAACCCCATGTCTGCAGCCAGAATCTCCTTCCAAGGCATGGCTGAGCTCACTGAGGGAAGCCCCTCTCTCACTCCCACGTCCCTCATCCCAGCCTCTACTGCCCAAGATTTCGGCAGACCCGAGCCATTTTGGAACCGCCCATGTTGCACTCAATGGCTGGCTCCTGAGGGGGGTCAGACATCTCCAGTATGGTTTCTGCCTGCTTGTCTGTTTGTCCCCAGGGGCTCAACTTCAGTAGCAAAGGATGGGGTCGAGCCCAGTGAGATGATGTCTGTAATGAATGATGGTAAATCCTCTAAAAGAGGATTTTTTGCTTGTCACTCTGCAGATTGTGGCACAGTAGTGGGTTGAGATGTCCATTTAGTGGGATCATGAGTAGCATTTGTACATAAAATAAATAGAATTCATCCAAATGGAATATAGAGAAAAATATAACTGTGGTAAAGATAAATGTTGCTTCGTGACACTGGATTCAGTCGTGTGTGTGTTTGTGTGCTGGACTGTGATATGAAATGGGTGTGTTGCTGCAGTTCAAGGGCAATGGGGTGTGAAGGCTAATAATGTTTCAATGCTGGGAAGACAAAGGAGGTGTTCGGAAAAAGAAGAGATTACTTAATATCTTGGGTATGGAGGAAGCCTCCAGAAAGAGATTGCACTGGAGCCGGGGTTGGAAAGTTAGATAGGGGTTTGCCGGTGAGCCATGGGTGAGAGTGAGGAGGGTGTTCCTGGGGGGCTCAGCAGAGAGCTGGGTGTACACCCCGTCTGCCTGTGGCAATGCCAGCGGCCCAGTAGACTGCTGGAGCTGGGTCAGCAAAGTCAGGCTGGGGCCCGAGTGTCCAGGGCCTTGAGCATCACACCAAGAAAGCTGAATTCATTCCCAAGAGCAATAAAAAGCAGCTTGATGCTTTTAGGCATGAATCAACCTGATCACTCTGGCAGTCGAGGTAAAGGATAGAGAGGGTCAAGGGGCATGAGCATGCGGAGGACAGGAGGCCGTTGTGCCAGTCCAGGCAAGATGGCCAGAGGGTGGGCAGGGGGATGGGCGGGGAGGGGGGACGGACTCCAGAAAAAGAAAGATGAGACGGAATTCACAGAACTTGATACCCCAGCGGCACGCATGAAAGCGGCCAGCCAGGTTTCAGATTTGCAGCATCTCCATCCTGACCCTTTCCCATCCACAAGCCCCCACCCTGCCCTCAGCACCCCCATGAGATACCATACTTGAGAAACAAGCACTCTGAGGCCCTGTCCTCAGGGAGTCCCACACTGCTCAGAGACCAGCCTCACACACCTGGACAACTCATGCCAGGTCATGAGCAAGGGCTGCAAGTGTGAGGCTCAGACTGTGAGAACTGGTGGTGGGGAGTCTCCAGATAGAGAGAGCTGTGAGGTGCAAGCAATCAAGGATGCCTTCCTGGAAGAAGGGGCTTAGCACTAAACTTCAAGAAATCTGGGTAACATCTATGAACATATTCCAGAAGATAAATTTTTCTCTTGGAACCAAAGCTAGAATCAGGGTGTCTCCCCTCACCCAGGCTTGTTGAGAGAGACCCTAAACCCCCACCAGGAAGGGACTGTTCATTTTACAAGAGGACTCTCCCTTTTAAGAGACCTTGACATGGGTTCCTTTGGCTTCACCCCGCTCCCCGTCCTTTAGTTCAGCAACATCACTGACCCGACGCATCAGATTCTCTGAACATACCACTTTCTGCAGAGAAACAACCCCGAGGAGGGAGAAAACCCCGGTAGGGAAGTGGGGGCCACAGTCAGGGCTGAGGCACCATGTCCTCACACCTGGGCTGGAGTCAGTGTCACCAGTGTTGGCCCAGTCCACTCACGTGGGGACCACGGTCCTGCCAGAGGTGGCCTCGCGCTTGCAGGCATCAGAGACAGGAGAAGGCCAGAAACAACCCTGAAGGTGAAGAATCTGTGTGCTCAGGGCACCAATTTAAAAAACAATTAAGCTAATAGAACTCCTCCCCCCATTGTTTCCGCTCTTCAGCAAATGCTCCTTAATAATTCCACTGCTTTTTACTCACTGTCAGCTCAACGGAAGTGGGGCTTTTTTTTTAAGTAACTTAATAATTTCAGAACTCGCTGCTTCCAAAAACAATCTAAGGCCCCCACTGGCTCTGTGACTCTGCTCTGGGTGCCATTTATTTTAATTAGCTCTGTATTGTGCCTCTAACATAAGCCAAAAGACAAATCTGCCAACGACCGTCCATCAGCCAGAGAGCCGAGCCCTGGCACAAATCACCCCCAAACGACGGATCACTTCGAACTTCTAACCCCATGGGGGAGGTGAAATTCATACTAATTGTGAAATGCAGAGCAGAGGCCAGAAAAGGGCTTTGGGACTTCTCAGGTGGGCGGTGCTTCTCCTGTTTAAAGGTTGAGGGTGGGCTACCTGGAGGAGGTGTCTTAGGAGGGACACATTGGCAGTCAAGCTAGAATTTAAAGCATGGTCAACACAAGCATTCTCTGACCTTTGTGCATTCCCCTCAGATAAAACCTGCCTTTTTGTGTATCAGACGTTGAGGTTCTGAAATGTCTTCTCACATAGCACATTACAACTGTAATATCCAGGCTGGTTCTCAGACAGTGAGAGACGCCGTGTGGTGGCCGCCCAGGCAGCCGAGGCTCCAGGTCAGCAGGACGGTCCTGTTTTCCCAACTGTTCCTCATTCCCATGTTTCGTTGGCCTACAGCATCGGTCCCCAACCTTTTGGGCATCAGGGACTGGTTTCGTGGAAGACAATTTTTTCGGGGTTTGGGGCGGGGTTGGGGATAGGGAGGGAGAGGGCCAGTTAGGGTTACTGGGGCTCAGGGAGGCCAAGCTTCACTTGCTTGCCAGCTGCTCACCTTCTGCTGTGCACCTGGTTCCTATGAGACCAGGGACTGGTACTGTCCATGGCCTGAGGGTTGGGGGCCCCTGGCCTGAGGTTAAGAACGTAAAGCCTGAAGCCAGACCTTTGGGTGTGAGGCCTCTTCTCATCCTCATACAATGCCTTGGGCAAGCAGCCTAATCTCTGCGTGTCACCGTTTTCTCTGGGAAACGGGTCAAGGCTGGCACCTCTCGCCTGGGGGAGCTGTGGAGATGGAATGGGTGGCGCACACAAAGCAGGAGAAGGTTGGGCACGTGGCAAACACCTGCTACGTCCCTGGCAGCGGTGATTAAAATGAAAGTGTTGTGCTGGTAGGAAAGCAGGCACCCACTCAAAGGGACATCATTGAGATCAGGATGGAAATGGCGTGGCTGAAAGCAGTGAACCTTCACCCACAGCCCGGGGCTCACGGTTGGGTTCAGTTCCGAACAGAAGGAAAGGGAGTGTTTGAACTAGTCAAAGATGACCCCCAGATGGGTTTACCCGCGCCTGTTCGCTGCTGTGCGCCTGCGGTCTTCGGTGCTGCTTTCACATACCTGACTTCCATCGAACTTTTAGATGCACGCTGTGTTTCCTGGCCTAGGGAAGCTGAAAAGTAGGGGCCTCATCCTGGGGGAACTGGGGAGCCAGGGAGTGTTCTTGAGGAGGGGAGTGACCTGCCTCTCGGCGGTTGGCACCCTTTGCAGGAAATGCCTACCGGGAGTGCTTGGAGAACGGGACCTGGGCCTCACGGATCGACTACTCACAGTGTGTGCCCATCTTGGACGGCAAGGTGAGTGGCCCCAGCGGCCCTGGCCCTGCTCGACTCAGGTTGGGCACAGGGGCAGAACCAGTCCTGCCTCCCAACCACTCCATTTTGCACCACCTGCCCCTGCCCCCCACACCCCGCCCCGAGTTCAGTGACACTGTGGTGAGGCAGAGGAGGGGACACAGAGTCCCACCTTCAGGAGAGGTCCGGCTGGCACAGGACACAGCCAGGGCCGCATGCGATGCACAGAGGAGTGACTGGAAGACCAACGCTCCATCATCTCACAGGCTGCGACTTCCTTCCTCCTCCGGGCCTCAGTTTCCCCATCTGGCATTCTGACTCTCTGACTCCACGTGGAAATAGGTGCAGCCCCCCAGGGGCAGTGCCTGCAGGAAGCTGGGTCTGGCTCAGGCCTCACCGGCCCCATTTGCTCTGAAACTGGAATCCTCCTCCAGCCAGAGGGCCAGCTGCCTCCCCTTTGAAGCTGAGCCTCAGCTCTGACCCAAAATGAAACGTCTCGCCTCCAGCCTCCCCTCATTCTCCCAGCACAGTCCTCAGGGGGCTGGTGGAAAACCATGAGTCTACCCTGAGAGAGCGGGTTCTCCAAAATGAGAGCCAAAGGGGCACTGCGTGAGGGCCACGGGGCGGCAAGGGGGACAGACCGGTCGTGAAGGAGAGAGAGAGGTGTTCTGTGGCGCCCTGTTCTCCCCCCCACCTCAAGGCAGGGTGGGGGAGGTAGTGCCTGGGGCCCCAAGGAGGGCTGTATCCCTGCCTCTGTTTAGAATTGCCAGCCAGGGTAGTAATAAAAAGCAGACTGTCTTTTACTTGCTTTTGATATTGTTCTTCAGGGCTCTGCGTCCAATGCACCCCCACCCCATCGCCACGCCCAGAGCAGACAGGTCCCAAGGCTGCCCTCGGGCTTCCCGTCAGTCACTGCTCCTGCGGCAGGAGGGCAGGTTGGGCCCACTGCACAGGTGTCAAAACCGAGGCCCAGAGATTTCAAATAACTTGCCCTCAGTTGCTCAGCCAGCTGGGGTCTGAGCTGATAAACATAGGCGTGGCAACTCCCAGTCCAGAATTAAAAAGAAAATAAAAATCTATCTGCACCCCTGGCGTATCCCAGAAGACACTATGTCCAAATTCACACCAACACTGCCAGTGGGAGGCCGGCCGCAGCCACCCAGGGCCAGGAGGAAGGAGCTGTGTGTGGGAGCCAGGCTCGGGGAGGACGCCTGGAGCCACTTCCGTCCTCCACGTCAGGACATGCAGGGCGGGCATCGCCAAAGTGCCCAGCCCTGCCCTCTGCGTGCCCCATGCCTCCGTCTGCCAGTGTGTCTATCTGTCTGTCCAGCAGAGGAAGTACAGCCTGCACTACCACATCGCCCTTGTGGTCAACTACCTGGGCCACTGCGTTTCTGTGGCAGCCCTCACAGTGGCTTTCCTGCTTTTCCTGGCCCTGCGGTGAGCCACGCTGCCCCTGCCTTCTCCCTACCCCTCCTCCCACAGCACCCCCTTCACCTGCCCCAGGCCTTCCCACCTCCGCTCCAGGGGCCCTGCAGCCAGCGGGCAAAGGGAGCGTGGGGGAGGCCACGGGGGGCAGGGCTGCCGGTGAGAGCTCCAACCGTGGCCGCCACGGTGGGAGTTGGGCTCCTGCTGCAGCCCCATACCCTCGTGCTGGGGGCTGAGCCTCTGCCTGGCCTCTGGGGGCTCGGTCCTAGCTGAACCCTGACCCTGGCTGACCCCCGGCCTGGGTCTTCCACAGGAGCATTCGCTGTCTTCGGAATGTGATTCACTGGAACCTCATCACCACTTTCATCCTGCGGAACGTCACGTGGTTCCTGCTGCAGCTCATCGACCACGAAGTGCACGAGAGCAATGAGGTCGGTCACTGGGCAGGGGCTTGGGGCTGGGCCCCGGGGGGGTCTGGGGACACCCCCTCTGTGCTCCACTCCAGTCACTGTCCCTCCGGGGCTGGGGGAGTGGGGAGCTGCCAGGCTGGGGTCGTGGGAGCAGCACAACCTTGACAGCAGACTTTGATGCACCCGGGGCTACTCGCCACCTTATGGATTGTGGACCTTCCAAAGACCTGAGAGAAGAGGAGGCTGGAGCTGACCTCCGTTGAGCTCTACCTTGCTCACCCCCAGTGGGGCCTGCAGGGACTGTAGCACACAGACCCGGAAACAGGCTCGGAGGGGTTAGGTGGCAGTGCCGGGATGCCTCTCCGTCTGGGCCAGCAGGCCACCCACGTGTTAGCGACCTGCCCCAGATCTCTGGCCACTGCTGCATACTGTGTCCCAGCCACCGAAACACCAGAGGCGAGGGGGCCACACGCAGAGCGCTTTGGCACACCGTGAGAGACTTCTCAAGACTTGTGCTTGGGTGGCTGACCCTGAGCACACCCGGCCTAGTTTGACCCTCAAGTTGGCCCTACATGGAGCCCTGCTTCAGCACCAGCCAAGGTCAATCCAATGTTGGGGTGTCCCGTAGCCCGGTATTGGCTTGTACTGATAAGATGTCGCGTAACTTGGAGACAGAGCAGGGTTGGGAAGAGAGGGCCTTTAGCTTCCCACGTCAATAGGACTTTCTCAGAACACAGCCACATGGGGTCCAAGGTCAAGGCCAGGGTCTTGGGAAACCAAGGAAGCTTATCTGGCAGCCCTGCTCAGAGGGACGGGGACAGATTCCCCCCTGCTGGGGAGGCAGACAGCAGCCTTCATTCCCCCAAACTCGGGGACACTCACCTCCACGGCCACCGCCCACCTGCAGAGAGACCCTATACTATTATTTATATAACAGTGTGCTTTTAATTGAATCACTGTATATGAAATCACTTTCCTCCATGAAATTTCATGTTCCATCCTGAATTGGGAGCCAGTGTGACCTATGGATAAAAGGTGACCCTCCAAAACATATGACCATGAAGACACAGCAGTGTCACTGTTCTAGCCTCTGCCTGCAGGAAGCTTGGGTCCAGACCCCCTCTTTCTTAATGAAGAGGGGGAATTAGAAAGCACTGGAGTGAAGTCACAGACGCACCAGTATCCGTGGAGACAGGTGCCTTAGCTCAGACCAAAGCAGTGAGAGAAAAATGACAAAGGATGCACCATCCAGCATGCGACTGGAGGGGGTTTAACGCCATGTCCCTGAACCTCTGAAATGACCGGCCTGTGTTGGTGCCCAGCCCGCACACTTGGGCCCCGGCCCTGGGCAGCCCTGACCGCCACCCACCCCGTGCAGGTCTGGTGCCGGTGCATCACTGTTGTCTTCAACTACTTCGTGGTGACAAACTTCTTCTGGATGTTCGTGGAGGGCTGCTACCTGCACACGGCCATCGTCATGGCCTACTCCACCGAGCGCCTGCAGAAGTGGCTCTTCCTTGTCATCGGATGGTGTGAGGGTCCCTGGGAGGGTGACGGGCCAAGCAGGGGTGAGGGTACTGCCAACAAGGTCACCTCTCTTCATCTCTGGTCCAAGGACAGAACCATAGTCCCGCCCACTATCCCCAGGGCAGCCCACAGTGCAGCCAGTCACCTGCATGCTGGCTGGGAAGAAGCAAATAGTCCCCCAAAAGGGCCTCCCCCAGGTGGCCCTCATCTCCTTGCCAGGAATGGCAGGTGCAAAGGCCTTTGTGTCTGGCTCTGGAAGAGATGCCACCAGCTTCACTTCTCAATCAGAAAATGATCCAGCCCCTCATCTCGATGACCTGCTTGCTCAGAGGGGATGGCTGAGAGTGGGGGAGAGGTGGGGGCCGGGGTCCAGGACAGGGCCCCTGGGGTCATGGGTGGTCTGCAGTGGATGACTGGAAGCGTGTTCTGCAAGAGGGTCCCCTGTGCCCCTGCCTGTCCACTGCAACCCCTGCCTGTTGTCTTTCAGGCATCCCCTGCCCCATCACCATCGCCTGGGCCCTTGGCAAGCTCTACTATGAGAATGAACAGTAAGTAGGACAGGCCAGCCACGGGGGCCTCAGGGGCCATGGGGATGTTGGGACAGGCAGCTGTGGGCTCCGGCAAGCCCTGGGGCCAGAAAGGCAGCCCTACAGGACAGATTGGCTTTTCATCATCCTTCAATTATAAAAACACATCCCCAGCACCCAGAGGTACTCGTGGTTGGTGTCAAGTCAGCTTTGTTGAATTGAATTAGGATTTCTGGTTCCTTTAAGCACCCAAATGCAAGACCCCTTGGCATCTGGGAAGGCCTCCTTCTCAGAATTGGAGAACTTGGCGGGAGCCAGGGCCTCCTGGCCTTCAGCCCAGGCCTCATCCAAGGCTGGGACGGTGAGCCTTTCACAGGCCCCTGGGCCAGGGTCCTGTCCCGGGACCTCATCTGCATCCGAGCCTTTGCTATACTAAGCCACTGCCCAGGGATCAGGGGTCAGCCAGGGAGCAGCTGGGAAGTTGGGTGCCACCAGCTGAGAGAAGAGGGGACAGGGGAACATAAGTCCCTGTATAAAAATCTCCAAGGGATCTCTGAGGCTGGAGAGAGCAGATGGGTTTTGCGGCTGCGGGCAGGCACTCGACATTAGGAAATGCTCACAATGATGAAAGCTGCCCAAGGCTAAGAGGCGCACCTTCATCATCATGCACAACGATAGCGATCTTCCTGTCAAAGGGGGTTCTCAAGCAGAGACCAGAACCCCCTGGGGCTGGGAGGCAGCTGGGGAGATTCCTATTCAAGGTAGCATTCACTGGGGTGACCCCTGGGGTGGCAGGGGACACAGTGCAGAGCCTTCCCACCACAGTCCAGGAGGAGTTTCTGGCAGGGCCGGACTGGGTCCTGGGAGCCCTTCCCCTGGACCCAGACCCTGAAGCTTCACCCACCGTTGTCCCTGGGGAGCAGCCAGGCCTCTGGCAGTGCCTCGCTCTCCCCCACCCTGAGTGAATGAGGCTCAGCCAGGAGGAAGGCTGGGCTGGGCTGGGGCAGGAGAAGGCTCCTGCCTCTACAGCTGCTGCTTTTGTGCGGCTGCGTGCCTGGCACACAGAGCAGCGGGTTCCAAGCAGCGCACAAATAGGAGACACAAGGCAGCTGGGCCCAGGGCCAGTGAGGGGCAGCCCGGCTGTCCATCATGAACCCTGGGCCTGGCAGACTAGAATGGGTGGGGGAGTGTGGAGGAGGGGGAGACCAGGCTGCCCTCAGGCTGGCTGGAGAGATCAGACCAGCTGGGACAGCAGGGGGTGGGGGACAGCATGGTCAATGGGGCTGGGGCCATGCACTCAGGCTTCTGGGAGAGGTGCAGCCCTGGAAATTGGGTCTTGGGACAGGTCAAGGCAAAGGACCCCTGGATCCAAGTCTCCAGGGGTTCCTGAGCTGCGGCTCAGCAGGTCACCGACAACCGCCCACCTTTGCAGGTGCTGGTTTGGGAAAGAGCCCGGTGACCTCGTGGACTACATCTACCAGGGCCCCATCATCCTCGTGCTCCTGGTAGGTGGACACTTGGATGGGACTGGGGACTGGGGAGCAGCTGAGGACCCACCCAGCAGAGAGGCTGTGGAGGGAGCGATGTGGCCTGGAGAGCCCCACCTCCCCCATACGCTCTGTCCACACCACCCTGCTTCCTGACACCTCCCTCCCAAACTCGCTCTCCCCGTGCTCCCTGCCCATGCAGCCCCCTCCCCTCTCTGGCCCTGGGTTCTTCCTCCGGGCAGAGGATGGGTCTGACTGGCCAATTTCTAGTGCCTTCCCACATCTGACATCCCCTTGCCAGGTCCAGTGTGGAGACAGCTAGGTGAGGGGGCAGCTGGTGGCAAGAGAAGGGTGTTCAGGCTTCTGTTCAGCCCAGACCTGCACCCCCTCCTCCCTCAGCGCAACCCCCTCTGGGGCCCAGCCCTCCACCCCCAACCCGGAGCCCTGGTACCAGAATGAAGTGTAATGAGCAATTGTACATGGATCAGCTCCCCGCCCTTCTCCAAATGTTTTTGAATCTAAGGTATAATTGCTGCCCATTTTAAATCCCCAACAAGCTTTAATCAAGACAGAGCTTAAGTAGGGGCTGCATTCTGCAAAAACAAACGAACCCATTATATGTCATACGTAGAAAAGAGAGAGACATACAAAAAGGCCCCATAAAAACTGGCATCCACATGAGACATTTCAGGCCCCGTAATTTCAGGTTCCTGTAGGTACCAGCTTCCTTAAAGGAGCACATGCTCCTGGGCCCTGGAGAGCAGCATCCACCTCTTGCACACAGCAGGTGCCTGGTGAAGGCCTCTTTGGTCTACCTTGGAGGCAATTACTGTTTATCTCTTTTATTTCCTTACTCTCATTTTCTGTGACTTTTTCTGGGATCATTTGCCCCCATCTCTGAGTGTCCTTGATGTATCTGAGCCGGAGATGACTAAGAAGGCTTTTTACCCACTGACTGAAAATGCACCATTTCAGAGGCAAAAACCAGTCCCTGTCAGCTGTCAGTGTGGGGAAGAGTTGTCCTTGGAGTCCCAGCTGCAATGAGTGACTCACCCACAGTGTGAGCGGAAACTCCATGAGGCCCACCCCCTAGCCGGCCCATGCTAGAGGGCAGGGCTTCTGAGGAGCCTGGGACCTGGCCAAGGAAGGCTGGCCTAGAGGGGGACCCGACGACAGTGGGGAGCCAGCCCCCATTGCACGGGGCAGTGGTGAGGAGTGAATGGAGCCAGGGAGACAGGGGTAGAGGGCTGCACGTCCGGAACCCACCTCCTGGCTTCTCCCCACGTCCCCTTCCTGGTTCCACCGTCACCTCCAGGGCACTTTGCTTGTCATTCCCTTTGGGCCCAGCCTGCACCCAGCTCTTCGCACCAATAGGGTTCCCAGGTTCAAGGTGAGCCCTTCCAGAAGCTCTGTCTTCATTGCGTCCAATCCTCACGTTCCCCAGTGTCTGGAAAGAGGAGGGAGCATGCTTCCCATTTCAGAGATGAAACGACCTGCCCAAGGTCACCACCAGTTGCTCAGCAGAGACTCAGGGGCAGGTCTCCCACCGCCTGCCTGCCATCCTCTCTGTTGAGTACCCGCCTGGTGCCCCTGCCCCACCCCACCCTGCCCCCAGGTGTCCACAGCTGCATTTCTGCAGGTGAGAATGCTGGTTTCTGGGGAGTGAGTCAGCTGGGCATGTTCCTAGGAGGCTATCGTCATGGGAAAGGCGTGTGGCGCCACTGATCAGGCCCCTCTCTGGGCCAGCCGTGGAGCTCTGCGCTTATCTCCACCGGCCAGGTGAGGAAGCAGGAGCTCAGGGAGGCTAATTAATTAAGCCACTTGCCCAAGGCCACACAAATGCCAACTGGAACAACCCGAATCAGAGCTGTGTAACAGGGACTCGGTACCAGATGTTCATCTGGGAGGCGTCCTAGAAGCACAGGGAGGGGGTGGGAGCAGAAGACTTGGAAAGGAAGAAACCAACAGAGGCCTCCCTCCACCCCCCGGGGGGAAAGCTGGGTTTCTACCCACACACTCCATGCCTCATCAGTGGAGGCAGCTCCAAGGACATTAAATGTCCACATTTCCAGCCCCCTGCCCCTGTTTCCAGGCTGAGCTGGACCCCTGGCTCAGAGAAAGCCCCAGGCTGGGACTGTCCCCTGCAGCTGCAGGTGAACACCGGGTCCAGGGACCCAGACTGGGTGCTTGTAGCGTGTGGCATGGCCGGTCTCTCTGGCTGAGGCCTAGGCTCTTCCTTGCACAGAGTGACTCCTCGCTCAGTGCTCCTCCCGGCAACATCCCAGCTGCCCCATTCCGAATGCTGATCCCGGGGCCCCCACCTGCCACTGAACAGGTCTGGAGTAGGCATGGGGTGTGCATTTGGTGCCTTTGATGGGCCTGCTCTAGTCGGAGAGCCACAGGGTGCCAGATCCCTGCTGGGCAGGGACGTGCTACCCAGGCTTTCCCCGTGGCCTGGCCAGGGCCCTGCACAAACCAGGGCTCGGGATTTGGGCCGTTGAGACTTCATCTTCCTAGAAAATGCCAACAGGAGGGGGAAACTGAGGCACCCAGTGAGGACCAGGCTCCCGGCATCAAAGCACCAGGAGGGATGGGAGGGGCAGGCTGACAGGAGGCTGGCTGCACTCCTCAGGGAAGCTTGGCCAGGGGTCCAGCCTCCCCCTTGCACCCTACCTCACCCCATCCCCACCCCCGCAGAGCCTGCCCCTGCAGGCTGCCCTGGGAACTTCCCCAGCTGCGAGCACCCTGCAGGCTGCGGTACCAGGAGGGAACCTCCTATTTCCCAGCTATTTCTGCCTCCCTCCTGGACTTGTGTCCTGACCCCTTGGGCCTCACCTCAGCCACACTGGCTGCCCTCCGGCCATTCTCTCCCACCCCAGGGCTTCCTCCCTTGGCCTTTTCTCTTCCTGGAACATCCCCACCCCCACCCTCTCAGTTCACATGCCATTTTTCCAGGGCTTCCTGACCCCGTAGGGAAAAGGCAATGTACCCTCCACCCCAGACCGTGAGCCCAATCCTAAGCTCAGAGCCTGGCACATGGCAATGGACGAAGGAATGAAGGAATGAAAGAAAGAAACCGGGCTGGACAAGACTAGACTGCAATAGCCATTGCTCACTGAAGAGTTGGGATTTGTCAGCGAATGGGTTCTAGAATGGAGAGATCCATGTGGGCTGGGGTGGCCAGGCTCCCTGGAGGAGGGCGGGAGGGAAGTGCCTGTGGTGGGGTGAGGTGGTGCGGATGCTGGGAGGGGCGGGGGGCTGGAAGCCAGCGCATGAGGGCAGAGCACCTTCCAGGCTGCACAGAGCCAGGCTGAGATGGGGCGGGGCCACATCGCTGTTGGCCCCTCACAGGAGAAGAGGGGGTAAGGCCTTGTCTTGCAGACCATCCACATTAGCCTCTGCCCCTGCTCTTGCCTCAGTACCTGGGACAGGGCCCTGTAGCCAGGGGATGCTCAGCAACTGCTTACTGACTGGGTGACTGAGTGGGTGGGGTGGACATAGGCCTGTGGCCCATTAAATAAACAGGTGACTGCACAGGTGAATTGATGAATGCTTGTTGAGTAGATATTTGGATGGATTTGTGGGTAGGTGGGTAGGTGGGTGGGTGAATGGATAAGAGTGGGTGGATAATTGAATGAATTGGTTAGTGGGTTGATGGAGATGGGTAAATAAGATTTCATGCAGGGAAATGTGGCAGCAATGAGAATATAGCTTGATTCCAACAGCCTCCACTCTGAGAAGTCAGAATCCAAAAAGGTCACAGTTTGTCTCACTTGTATGAGAAAGTTAGAATCGACCTGGGTTGAGGTGACCTCGTAATCAAAGGGAATGGCCCGGGCACTGGGAGTGATAACTGGACAAGCCGGAGAGGAGCCACCACCCAGTGGGCCGAGGCAGCCCTGGTGGAAGGCTCCCCAGCACCCTGGGTTCGCCAGGCCACCCCACTGCAGGCAGGAGGGCAGTTGGCCATGGCCGAGGAGTCCGAGCCCCCGGGTCCCCAGAGCATCCTCACGCTTAAGGGTCACACAGAGGCCGCAGGAGTATCTGTCCCATGTTGGCTGCTTGTGTTCCCCTCTCCCAGCCAGGACCCGGGACCCAGGACCTAGGAGGTTGTAAGGAGGACAGATTCTTAGGAGCGAGACTCAGGAAGGGTATATGTACACCCTCATGCATGTGTCTGTACCTTGGGAGGGATTCCTAGTGTGTCAGGCCTACACACACTCACTTTGTTGTCTGCTCACCTTGGAGACAGATGAAGAGAGACAGCAGCCGTGCCGGCCCCCAGACACACGCTCACACGTGAGCTCACTGCCACAAGGCAGACTCACACAGCACAGAGAACAGACCCACAGACTCACCTGGAGCGTGCAGAGGGCGGCACGGATGCACAGACACGCCGGCAGGTGTAGCAGGACGCCTACGGCCTGCAGAGACCACAGGGGCCCAGGCAGGCCCAGCCTGGGGAGGGGCTGGGAGCAGTGGGCTCTGATGCAGAGACAGGCTCACAATGAAGATAAACGAGGCCCTTCCAGAAGCCTCCGAGGCAGCCCAGCAGCTCGTTCATCTTCATTGCTTAGGGGTGCCTGCGAAGGATCTGGAGTTTTACTGGCACGGAGGAGGGATGGCGCGAGATTAATCACTCCGTCTGGCCGAGCCTGCCCCACCAGGGCAGGGCTGTCCTCAGCAAGCAGGGTTTCAGGGAGACCCTCGAGTGTGAGGTGGGGACCCTGCAGCCAAGAGGGCAAGGGGCTCAGGCAGGGCCCCGAGCCCAGCGCCTGCCACGTCCTGTACAAAGCGGGGGTCAGGACCCTCTGAGGGGTCATACCTCAGGAGGAGTGGCCTCGGTGTTCTCATCTACTGCCACGCAGCCACTTTTCCTCCCTTGGGTCTGGGGTGAAGAAGCAGGCCCTGGAGCCCTCAGATGACAGGCAGCTGAGCAAATGGTGGGCAGAGAGGCTGCCCGTCCTGGTGAGAGGGGAGCCGAGGCCTTGGGACCCCAGGCAGGTGCTGGGATGATGAGTGTGACGTGCGCACGTGTGTGACGTGCATGCACATGGGACGTGGGCTTTCAGTGGGCTACGGGGGAGGTGGCTGCCTGTGAGCTCCTGCCACCTCGCGGTGCTCCTTTATCCCCTCTCTGCTCCCTCCCTCCCTCCCTCCAGATCAACTTTGTGTTTCTGTTCAACATCGTCAGGATCCTCATGACAAAATTACGAGCATCCACCACATCAGAGACGATCCAGTACAGGTGAGCGAGGGGCAGGGGCGACGGGGGCCACTCCCTGCCTCCAGGCGGGGCCTCTGCGTCCTCCCCTGGAGCCCTCACCCCGAGTGAGGGCCTGCTGCAGTGTCACCCTCCCCACCCCCAGGAAGGCGGTGAAGGCCACCCTGGTCCTCCTGCCCCTGCTGGGCATCACCTACATGCTGTTTCTCGTCAACCCCGGGCAGGACGACCTGTCGCAGATTGTGTTCATCTACTTCAACTCCTTCCTGCAGTCCTTCCAGGTGGGCCACTGATGCGGCAGGGGCTGCAGGGGGCTGCGGGGGGTGGGGGGAGGGGGGTTTCCTGACCTGGGACGCTCAGCTGCCTTCACAAGATGACCACTTGTTACTGGTGCATGCGCAGGGCACTGGCATACACACTCGAATCTAAGTGTGCGTGCACTGAACAGTCCCCCTGGCCAGTCCCCTGTCACCCCCACCTAGAGCCCAGGCGGGCCCACCCTGGCTGGGTCTGGGGCACCCAGCTAGCACCTACTGCTGGCCCGGCATCTGCTGTGAACCTCTGCCCCCCATGGCCCTCGGGACAGAGGGGTTTCCACACAGGCCCCTGACCACTCCCTCCTTCCTTCTCAGGGCTTCTTTGTGTCTGTCTTCTACTGCTTCTTAAATGGAGAGGTATGTGGCTGGGCCCCAGGGGGCCTGGGCTTGGGGTCAGTCCTCACACCCACTCCAGGGCAGCTCCAGCAGGGCCACCCAAGCTTTCCGTGCTGTTGGGGTCCCTGGCTCTGCTCGGCTCTGCTCTGGAGACAGGGAGGGGCGGAGGGCCAGGGAAACCACCCAGCCTGCGGACACAGGAAGGCTGCCTTGCCACTGTACAAGGTCCCATGTGCAGGCCAGGAACCACAGGCCAGCCCCCCGCTGATGCCCTGGGAGAGCTGGGTGGGCTGGGGGGCCCAGGTTGCAGGGTCTCACAAGAGGGAGGAGCCAGAGCAGCGGTGTGACAGGAGAAGCTTCCAGGAGCACGTCAGGTGTGAGCCGTGCATCCAGGCCCTCCTGGACCCGCAGAGCACAGAAGACGCCAGCACACTCCCACCCACCTTGAGCGGGGCTGGGAGTCAGGCACTGCCGGAAACCTGGTTGGCTCACAAGGCCCAGCATCCCAGCAGCCGACTCGGTTGGGGCCATGGTGGGTGAGCGCCCAGGGCCTGAGAGCTTCCAGACACTCACAGGAATGCAGTGCACCCTGAGGCTTCTCCACCTGCCCTGCACGTAGGGGCGTCTGTCACTGAAAGCAGCAGTCCCCGGGTGGGAAAGTCCAACAGTGGAGATGGGGCGGCCAGAGGTCAGGGAGGGAAGGAGCAAGCAATGAATGCTGGGGGAGCATGTACTCCGTTCCGCCACCTGCTGGCTAGCGTGTGCAGGACGCAATCCGTTTTGCAGAAAAATTCTTCAGGTGAGATACAGATGAGACTAAGAGGGCGCCAGGGAGGACCAGACTGTGATGGGAATAGAACTGCTAGTCTTCTGCCTCAGTCCTCTGGCCCCGCCATAGACGCGAGGCCCAGAAGGACTCAGGCCAGGGAGGCAGGGTGTGATCAGCGTCTTCAGGAAGGGGCTAGGGAAGGAGGGCCCCTGAGAGGGCCACAGCTGGAAGGCGTGAGCTCCGAGGGCCAGCAGATGTGGGGAAGGACCCCACTGTGGGAACCAGCCAAGCCCTGAGTGTGAGGGTGGCAGTCTGGTGGGGAGGGGCACCCTGGCCCCCCTTCATGGCCCTGAAAGAGACAGGGAGCGGGGGAGAGGACTGTCCGGGACCCCACGATCGCCCTGAGGGCTCAGCCGAGGCTGTGCCTCCCCTGCAGGTGCGCTCAGCCGTGAAGAAGAGGTGGCACCGGTGGAGGGACCATCACTCCCTCCGCGTGCCTGGAGCCCGGGCCATGTCCATCCCCACCTCACCCACACGGATCAGCTTCCACAGCATCAAGCAGACCGCCACTGTGTGATCCCCGGTGTCACCACCTCGCCTGCCACTCCGCGGTCGGGACGGCTTCCCGGTCCTCCTCTGCTGCCCGCTCTGGGCTCTCCTTGCCACGCAGCCCTGGTGCGGACAGAAGGGAGGGGAGAGCCCAGCTCTCCAGCCTGTGCGGCAGCACAGGGGACTCCCAGGGTCCAGGGCCAGTGGGGCCGGGGCACAGCGGAAAAGTCACAGGAAGTCTGGAGAAGAGCGGGGCACTATCTTCAGGCGTTTGTGCACACCAGGCTCTCATGATACACCCTCATGGTGGCCCCACTCACAGAGGAGGAAACTGAGGCCCAGAGCCAGGAAGGGCCTGCCCAAGTCCCACATCTAGTTCGTGGTGGACCTGGGCTCTCTGCCCCACTCACGGTGTGGGCCTTGCTGTCAGCAGCAGGGATGGCCATGCTCCCTGCCTGCAGCCTCTGTGCTCAGTGGTGCCCTCTGCAGTTGGGGGGAGGCACAGCAGCTGGAGTAAAGGGTTAATTTGGAGGATTTCATCCCAGGGCCTCACCCCTAAAGAAACCCATGACCTGGCCACCCCCTTCCCCCTGGGGCCTCCTGAGGAATATTGACTTCTCTCTGGGAGACCCCCTCCCAGCCAGATTGGAGGGCTTGCAGAGGACCAGGTGGGGAGGACAGCCACACCTAGGCCAATCAGAGACGGTGGCGAAGCACAGGGGACAGGCCAGGACAAGGAGGGGGATGGAAAAAGCCAAAACAAAATGCATCGTTAGCGATCGGAGTTATTTCCCTAGCCCCCACCTGAGACAGCCTCAGCCTCCCCTTCAGAAACATCATCTCTACCCTCTGCGACAGGAACCCGCCTCTGGGAAGACAGCCTCCCCAAAGGGGAACGGACCAGGCATCAAGGCCGGAGGGCTAAGTCCATCCCTACTTGCGACTCCGGCCCTGGCCTGGGGCCGGTTCTCTCTCTCCGACCTGCGCACGGCCAGATCTGACCCTTACCATTCCCCCATGATGATATCTGCCTCTCCGCCCCAACCCAGGGCAGCTGAATTCAGCAGAGGTGACGTGCAGCTCACCCAGCGCGTCAAGGCCTGTCCCAGGGGCCCAGGTTCTGGAATCTGGAGGAACAGGTGGACAAGGCTCCACGGTCTCCATGACCATCAACTATGGGGCCTCCTGGCTCCACCCCCGTCGCCCTGCAGGGGAGGCTGGGAGCCCCAGGAAGGAGGAGCTGCCAGGCCAGGGTTCAAAAGGGCTTTTGCTCTTGGTATGCCTCCCCATCCCCCAATTTTTAAAATTAGATCTTGTCTTCCATATTTTTAAGCTGACATCTAATTTTTTTTTCTGCCCAGCTTTTAAAACTTGCAAGAGATGTGATTTTGGGCATTTGGTAAATATAAAATAAAACTGCCACACTTTAAAAACCTCATACGGCTGTGAGGGTAACAGGAGGAAGCCTTGCAGACGTAAGGAGGTGCAAAGGCCTGCCCAGGTGTGCTGGGGCAACGGGAGGAAGGCCGTGCCTGCGTGCGGTTGGCAGGGAAAAGGGTGGGGATGATGAACGACATCACACAGGTGTTGCTCTTGGGTAAGAAGAAAAGGCCCTGAGTTTTTAGACTGAATGGGATCATCAGGTGCTGGGTTGAAAAAGGCTGTGAAGAGGCGAGAGTACCAGCAGGGCACTGAGATTAGGAGTGTTTTGCAGTAAACTAGGTGGGAGACAGCGGCGGCTTGGACCAGGGCAGGTAGCCCGGCTCCAAACATCGAGCAAAGATGTGCTGATGGCTGGATGTGGCATGCAGAGAGGGGACCGGCGCTGAGGAGTTGTCGCCAACCGAGAGGACAGCTGAATGGAGGGTACCAGCTTGCACACTTCAGAATTCTTTTTGGAAAAATGGAAGGTCTGATCTTGGTTTTAAAAAGAATGTTTATAAAAAATTTTTAAAGCTTGTCAATTCCGCCCCACTCCTTTCCCACCACCTCATTTTGCTTAATCTGTTAGCTTGTGCACAGATGCGGAGCAGTGGGTTTTGATGAGCCAAAAATGGCTTTAATTAGAGTAAGTGGTTTTAGTTAGCATAACTGCTGTTGCACTAATTGGCGATTGAATTTTAAGACCTAACAAAAGCAGGCATGGGCTGGAGAAACTCTACGTGGGTCACTTCCGCACCAAGTCCTGAGCCTCACAAGAGGAAGGCAGGAAGCTTTGGGAGAGAGGCGGGCTCTCTCTTCCTGGCCTCCAGCTCGTGTAGGCTCAGACCCAGGCTGAGGCTTGGACACAGGGCACGGGTTCTGGGAGAATCAGGACCGGAATCCATTTCCAGCACGGAGCTCACCGAACCGCTCCACTCTTTGGTGGCTGGCACCCACCCCACCCAGCAAGACCGTGCTGGGTCAGATCACCCTGGGAAACTAAAATCCTACGGGAGGAGGGGATTACCCCCCTCCCTCACCCCCTCACACTTGCTTATCTAATTGTCTCATGAAACATAAGGTTGGTGTAAATTCTTATTCTCCAAGGGAAACCCCTTCTGGGAGAACAATGGGTCCAGCACAGGCACCAGGGGGGGAAGTTCACAGGGGCACAACAGCAGGGAGACACCGAAAGGAAGACACCCTCGTCTGACCACTCTCCTACAGCTCACGTCAACTACATCGCTGCCACCCCCGGCCCCCCAGCGCACACGACGCACAGCGTTGGCGCGGTGCGGGTGGGCCAGTCTTTGGTTCAGCAACATTCAGAGCCCAGACCTAAACTGTAAAGGAAAGTGTACTTAGAAAGTCACAGAGGTAGAAGAAATGGGCTCAGGAAACAAGTTACTGAGGCAAAAGAGGGCCCCTTGGAGCTGAGGGGAAAGAAAGGTAAAGGTAACACTTCTGAGAGAAGGAGAGCAGGAGAGAGGCAGGGGCGCGCTCCCGGGAAGGAGAGCCTGTGGGTTCTCCACCAGGGCTTTTAAGGCTGGAGAGCTTAGGGGCGGTCCGGGGCTCTCAATAGCATATTCATCAGCTTTCCAGGCTTGTCCTCTCAGCGTTGTGGTCTGCACTGATTGGTCGGCACCCGGGCAGTCATTAGTCAATGCAGCTGGTCCTGATGTCAGCCAAGAGGTTGTTCATCTGCTGCTGCTGCTGCTTTTCTGGGCCTGGAGCAGAACCAACTGAGGCCTGGCTGTTATCCCCAGGGGTTAATGCTTAAGGGTGAGGGTGTGCAAGGGTTTGTCTGGGGTCGTGGGAGGCTGTTCTCCCTCCCTGTGTTCCTCCTCTAAGGGGGTCCACCAGTGACTAGCAACATGCTAGGGGAAGAAAGGGCACCCTGGAGGAGAGGTCCTGGTTTCCCCGGTTTTGCCTGTTGCTAGGTGCCCAGGGGCTTTCTGCCTGGTGACCTTCTGTACCTGGGCCCTCGTCCTTGCTCCGCTCCTGTCTAACTGCCTACCACAGAATCGGGCTCCCACAGAGTAAACAGCTGGGGCACGTTGGCAGATTCCCACAGACCCCTTTCTCTTTGAAATCGCACATACATGACCCGGACTGATGCCTCTCCATCCCGAATCCAGGGCTGTGGTTCTGCAAGGTCCTCCCCGGCCAGCGTCAAGTGGCCTTGGATTCCAACACACACACACACACACACACACACACACACACACACACACACACACACACCCAGCAATGGCTCGCTAGTCAGCCTTGTTCACTTAACACAAGAGCCAGCCCGCCAGCCCACCGGGCCCAGCACAGGAGCTACACCTCCGATGACGGAGGGCGTTTTTCTTTCTTTTTAAATAAGGACACAGTTTCTGTAATGGTAAGGGCTGGCCTGCTTGGTTCAGAGATTACTCAAGGTAACACCACCTATAGTGCCAGAGCCCCATATACATGTGGACACCTGTGTCTCCACAGTCTATCCTTTAACTGTCTTGATACCTCACCAGCAGGAGGCGACACTGAGCAGAAAAACCAAAATGGTGGCAGATTCTAAACTATTAACAAGTGCAGAGAAGTCAGGCCAAGGACAGGAGCCTTCCTTTCAACCAGCTCTGACGGTAACTCCAGGGAGCGAGGGAGGGAAAGACGTGTTACTCAGCTCTTTCACGGACAGATTACTAAACACTGCGATCATTCTATTCAACCAGCTTTTAGAAAAGGAAACAAACCCTCAAGTAGACCAGCAAACCCTCAAGGACCGAATGACCCCAGGGACAACTCAGCTGTCCCCTCTCCAAGCAATGGCCCTACCTCAGAGTTCCTTTTATCACAATAGCTCTGCGTAGGTTTCTGCCAACCGCAGGGACCACTGACTCGGGGCCCTGACACATGCCTAGCCATGGCCAAAAGAATCTTTAATGGCTTCACGAATGATGCTTAAGTGATCTTTGTGAATCTGGGTGTCAAGGCCAACAGGGATGCTCTGAAAGGACCTCCGGATGCCAAGTAAGATTGTTTGTGCTTTGGGATAACTTCCCCCGATGGGCTCATGTTGCACAGGGGGCAAGAAACAGAGGTCGGAAGATGAGCCATGGTCAGAGAGAGCAGGAGGAGAGGACAGAAACCAGGGTGTGCAGAGACAGAGAGCATCAGGCCTGTCATCTAGCAGTGAGCCTGCGAACCGTCTTCCAGCCCCTTCTCCCCAGGTCCTCTCCAGGGTCAGCAACACCCGTCCAGGAGACGTCCACAGACACAGCTGCTCGTGACGTAAAGCATGGCTGATAAGACTAAGCCCTCCCAGCCTGGCCGCGAATCTGCTTTTGCCAACCCCCAAGTGTGGGACAGGAAGGAAAGGGCTTAAGTTGTAGGGCAAGCTTGTATACAAGCAAGCGCTTCCTGACAGCAAGAAACTGTTTAAGCTTTGCAAGGAGAGACTGAGCGTGGCGCAGGTGTAGTTAGGATGGTGACAAGGACAGGAAGTGAGCGAGCGGGCACCCCTAGGAGCTCCATCTCATGTACTGCTAGGAGCCCGTCCAGTCAGCCACAAGGCCACTCCAAGACTCGAGGATGGTGACTGAGCTGCCGCTCAGCTCCAGGTCAGGCACATCAACTGCAAGGGCTCGAGCCTTCCCTGGGTTTGAGGAGCTGAGTGTCCACTGCTGTCAGGGAGCATGTGGCTTCCTCACTCACGGAGGCCGGCACCCCAGAACGCTTCTTCTTAAAGAAAAGGTTTTCTTAGTCCCGTCAAAGCACTCTTTCTCAAGTCATCTTCATCCCTACCTAATCCTGTACTTTGAGCTTGGTTCCAAACTGCTTCAGCCCCCTGCGAGTGTGGCGCACCTGAGAAGGTCCGGCTCCCTTCCCTTGTACGTAACTGGACAGTTCTGATACATACAGTGTGGTAAGGCTGCAAAGAGATGAACACCTGGGAACCCCTTAGAACACTGCCCGGTACACGGTAGGCACCCAACCAATGAGCCTTTCCCCCTGGAAACACTGTGCTGGGGCCTCCGCGAAGTCCCAGGGAAACGGAGCGGGCGGGCTCACAGGGGTGAGTGGTTCACCGCAGCACTCCGCGAGGGACGCAGGACGTGGCTGCAGAGATGCTTCGGGCTGGTGAGGGCACATCTGCGGTCATCTCAGCAGAGCGATCCAAAAACAGCACCCTCTGAACGCACCCTTTCTGTTTTGGTGTGCACAGCGTGACCCCTATAGTCAGAAGACGCCCCTCATTTAGCAGAGCTTCCCGCACTCTGGGGGTTCCGGCTCTTCATGGCTTGAGCTGAGGCATCGGCTACAGTATGGTTCTGCTAAATGCTCCCCAAGTAGTACTGACATGCCAGCCCCACCCTGGAGAAACTTGTTAAACAGGTTGGAGCGGGACACAGTATTTTTTTAAAGAGTTGCAGTTTTCTTTCTTTTTAAGATTTCATTTACTTATTTTTAGAGGGGGAAGGGAAAAAGAGAGAGAGAAACAGCAATGTGTGGTTGCCTCTCCCACAGGGTACTTGGCCTGCAACCCCGGCATGTGCCCTGACTGGGGGTCCAACCGGCAACCTTTCGGTTCACAGACTGGCACTCAATCCACTGAGCCACACTGGCCAGGTCCCGTGAGTATTTTTTAAGCTCTCCTGTGCAGCCGGGGTTGAGAACCACCCCCCTGGCATCTTCTACTGCGGCAACAGGTTTTAAACTGTGTGTCCTCGGACACAGGGAAGATGTCCATCCAGCAAGAAGAGCCTGTCACTAGCAGGAGGGTGGAGCCACGGGTAATTCCTGAAGCCCTCCCCCCACATTACATCCCTGTTTCCAGAGAGATGTTAATTCCATCCATGTGGTTGTCACACAATTGTTGCTTAGAGGCAGCCCAATAACCAAGAATTACTGAAATCCCAAGGCAACCAGAGGTGAGTTTTGAAGTGCAGTAAAATTACTCATTTATTCACCAACTGCATTCTCAACTAGATCTTTGTGGTGTTGCCAAATGGGAAAAAAAGCCCCTCCTTTACACACGGTCCAACTATCAGCAAGGCTGCTGGTGCAGGGCTCTTCGATGGGAGCAAAGCCATCAGAACCCTCATCCCAGCCGCACTCGGTGAGATGCAGACCAACAGCCTTCTGTGGGCATTTAAACGCAGCTCTATTGAGAGATGATTTGGATTTATCTCCAAGGCACCTGGTTTGCATGAATAGATCCCACTGGCTCAGTCAGTCACTGCCATTACCCCAAGTCTCAGCTGGTTAAGGGAACCATAAATGAAGCTCTAGAATCTAGATTATCAGCTGTCCGGCCCAGGGCCTGCGGGCTGCACGTGGCCCAGGACAGCTATGAATGCAGGAATGCAGCCCAACACGAACTCGTGAATTTACTTAACACTTTTTTTTTTTTTTTGCTCATAGGTTTTCATGAGTGTGTGTATATTTCATGTGTGGCCCAAGAGAACCCTTCTTCTTTCCAGGGTGGCCCAGAGACACCCAAAGGTTGGACACCCCTGGCTCTACAGAATGAACCTATTTCAAGTGATTTATTGGACAAAAAAAAAGCCTTCCCAAACTGTCATCACAGAGAACTTCGGACACCTGCACCCACAGTGCCGTCTCACGCCAGGCACCAGATCGTCCCTACCTTCACGTGACTGGGCGGACGTCCTGCTTCCGAGACACCCACCCGCAATCAGTGTCCCGTTACGTACAGGCTGCCGGGCAATGCTGAGGTCCTCCCGTAACACAGTGTCTGGCTGAATGCCCCAAATCCCAGCCTGAGACCAGCTTTAAAGAAGCGCCCATGTTCTTACGTACAGAGCATGGAGGCCAGCCGGAATCTGACCCCTCCCCGCACTATCTGCGGGGGGTAGTTTCTCCGAGACGGTGCTTTTCATCTGGCCCTCCCTGCGCTAGCCCAGGCCGACACACCAAACTCAGAAATAATTAAAAAAGGCCTCAGTGAGCATCAGGCTAGAAAGTCCTTGGCTTTTATTTACATACACACCAGGCTTGAGAAACAGAGCCGTGTGTACGTGTGTGCACACACAACTCCTGTGCACAGCCTCTTCCTTTAGAGAACACCTTCGCCTGCTTGTGCTCCGACACAGCACACACAGTACAAACCCAACCGGACAGCCCCACTGCGGCGGCGATCATCACCGCGCTGACATGCGGCTCTGGGGAGAAACCGTGCACTGCACCTGGGGCGGGGGTGGGGGATAGGGTGGGCGGGGGTGGGGGATAGGGTGGGCAGGGTGCAGAGAAAGGGAGGGCTTGCGGCCTTAATATCCAGCACTAACTCATGACGAACGTAGTTGCCAATGAAGAGTGAAGAGCGCTTCGGTTCCAGGCCCTCTAAGATCCGAAGCAGGCAAGCCCCGCTGCGTAGGGAACATATTTTTCACTAGGGAGCGCTAAGGCTCTCGGAGGCGGTGGCGGCTGTTGAGGAGGCAGGGCTGGCGGCAGGAGGAAGTAAATGAATGGGAAGGAGAGACTCCTCCCATGGGAGAAAGCTGGAGTACATGCCCAGTTAACAGCTATAAGGAATTTGAGATCAAGGGAATCCCCTAGAAAATGGAAACTGAAGTGTATTTAAAATCTAGTTCCTTCTAACAATGAATGCTTTTAAAAAGCACCAGACAGAAGAGAAATACGTTTCAGTATAAGACTATCTTCCTCAAGAGGTTTGTTCAGAAATTCAAGGCTCAGCCCATCTGCGCAACAAGGGCCTCGCTGCATGGTGCTGCAGCGGGTATCACAGGACAGGAGATGCGCAGGAGAGAGGTACCAGGGGTTCTCCACGACCACCGTGCCTGGTACCCACGACAGGGTGAACACCCCGGAGGCCGGAGGTTGCCCCTCCCTCCCAGTGGCTTGTGAGAGGAGGTGGGGACACTGGGCAAGGTCTTAACTCCGCGAATAAACAGCTGTGCAAAACTCACACAGCCTTGCATTCTTCTTCCTGGCAGATAAACCGGTGTGTTCTGAGGATTCCATACAAAAATGTAAGGAAAGCCCCTCAAAACACTACTAGGCTGGAATGAAGGCCCTGTGGTGGCGGAGAATTGCTACGTCAGATCGGACAGACGGGGGTCCTGTCCCATCAGGAGCTCAGTGACTCCCGGGGCGACCTGGGGAGCCATGTGTCAAGTGCAGCTCCTGCCCACTCACTGCCTCCTGCAGACTCTGCCCACGAGCAGCCCGCACCAGAGCGCCTCCTCTGCCTCCCCCGCCACCTTGGCTCTCCCACGGGCGTGTCCACAGCCGTCTCCACGGCACCGCGCGCCACTGTCTCCGAAGAGAAAGCGCAGAAGAGGCAATGGCCAGAGACAGAGAGCAGGTCAGGGGACGTGTGGGGCTGCGGCTGGGATGCGGGCCTGCTAAGTGCACTGGAGCCTCTTGTGGGAGTGAGGGAACGTTCTACAGTCGGAGTGTGGCGGCGGCTGCACACCTCCGTGAGTGTGCTAAGCATCCCTGAACCACACACTTCACGTGGCTGAGTTTTACGGCATGCAAATGACACCCCCATAAAGCTGCCGATGAAAACACGTTCCAGTGTGTTTAACAGGGAGCTGGGACGGTCCCGATCCAGAGGCAGGACAAGCAGCCCTCCGGGAAACGCGACACACGGGCGCGCAGAAGGGGGCTGGTTCGGAACTCTTCCGCTCTAACGGGATGCGCCCGCGGCCACCAAGGGTGCGATGCGGTCCCCAGGAGCAGCCGCAACTCGGTGTTTTTGTAAAGTGGACATGATAAGAGTTAAAGGTTTTATTTTTAGTGCAAATGGTCAAAAGTTGCCGAAAATGTCCTCAATCCTCGACTGTCTCTTTTTTCCCAGTTTCTTGCCCTTCAAAGAGAGGGTACCTGGCCTCCACATCGGCCCACGTGATGCTGCCGTTGGCCAGATCTCGGACCACACTGGGCAGTTCAGAGACCTGGGGCAAAAGGAAAGAGAAACCCAAGAGTCAACCAACTCGACAAGACTGTCGGAAAGGATTCAGCCTGAACTCAGGAACCTCACAGCGCCAAACCAGTGTCTACATAACGAGGGGGTCCCCTACACTCTGGTCCCTGCGGAGTGTTTCCTGCCCTTCCCTGGGCAGCCCCCCTCACCCCCAAGACCTGGGTCCGTGCTCTTCTGCCAGCCCGGAGTGCCCGCCGGGCCCCACGAGGCCTTTCCTGACAATTCTAGCTATCCGTGTCCTTCACAGTCACTTCATGTGTGTTCAATTCAGCTCTCAGAACAGGCGTCGCTCACGTAACGTGAGCAAGGGGAGATGGTACACTGGACATCTCCCCAACAGGGGCCAGCCTGTCCCTCAGCCGCACCCAATCCCTGCTGCCGTGCAGCGGGAGCTCGGAAACCTGAGCATCAGGACCATCTGGAGATCTTGATAAAACAGTTCTGCCCGCCCCCTCTCTCTCCCCAGACCCCACCCCCAACCTCACCCCTGCTTCTGATTCAGTAGGTCTGGGACAGAGATTCTGCTTATCAGACTAGTTCCCAGGTGGCCCAGGGACCACCCGTGAGAACCACAGAGACATGGGATGTAGGTCCAGGGAGGCAGATCCGCTTTTGTGAAAAGACAAGCCAGCAATCTGTGACTTCCAAGTGGGACCGTAAACTCCTTTGGGAAGAGCAGGCTTTTACCCGTTTGCCCTGTGACTCGCTGTCTGCACCAAGCTGAGCGGTTACCGGGCACTCTAATGAAAACCCGCTCCCGATGAGCGAGTTATGCAGGCGGCTGTCAGCGACACTGGGCCCTTGTGCCTCTCCCTTCCACACTTTCCCACCTCCACTATCACCTTCTCATTAGGAAAGATCACTAGAACATACGCATTGTTTTAAACAGACTAGCACGGGAAGTTCATACCTACACAGGTACACGTTTACATAGAAACGTAAAGATGAAACTGTCTGAGCCTCTCAAAGCCACCTGGGATCCTAGTTCTCTTGCGCAAATAAACTAACGGCCATAAAAGCAAACTGCCGGAGAACGAGCCCACAGTGATCCAAACAGCCATAAAATATGAGAAGCGATAACGGATATTTTCATAATGAAACCAAGGGGACCTCGAAGTCTGTGCACCATCTGATTTGAGCCAGTGATTAGAATCAGAAATTAGCAAAGGAAGGGGAGCGTAAGTGCACCGACACCCAGCTCAAACCAGAAGGAGCCAGCACACGTTTCTAAGGCCACGGAGACCAGGGGTAGGCCAGCCACCTCTGCGCGAATCTGCCGCATGGAGTCTCGGTCCCGCAGAGTCGCCGTGTGCGGGGTCTTGTTCACGGTGTCGAAGTCAATGGTGATGCCAAAAGCCACGCCAATCTCATCGGTCCTGGCATAGCGTCTTCCAATGGACCCAGAGGAATCGTCCACTTTGTGGGAGACACCGTCCCTGGTCAGGGCTTCCGCTATGCAAAATAAATTAAGAAAATTAAAACGAGAATAATGGAGAGTCCCAGTGTCATCTAAATGTTGTCTTACAAGATGAGGAGACTTACAAAAGGAATAAGACAGGAGAATACTAAGGAACGTCCCCAAAGTTTACTAAGCCCCTTGCTGGAGCTGGAGCCTGGCCCCACCCTCATGCCCACACTGCCCACAGCTGCAGGGGACGAGCATCTGCCCAACAGCCGAGGCCTGAGGCCGGTCCTCACTCCACTGCCTCCCTCTGCACAACCCTGAGCTGCTCAATGAACTGAACTCTTCCCGTTTCCCAACCCCGAAATAAGGGAGCCGCAGCAGGTGGCCATGGGGACCCCTGCCAGCGCGGAGGGGCCCGTGGCTGCGGGTCCATCAGGGTCCCCCATGAAGGGAGCGGAGGGCCGAGGCCAACAGGAGAAACAAGGGCGCTTTAAATCTGACTCTGAGGCCCACCTCTGCCTCCTTCAATCACTAGGAGCAAATATTCTGAGCTGCCCTCTCAGAAATAAGAGCAGAGGCTTAAATCACTTACTTTCTATTAAAAAACAAAAACATTATCTAAAATTCAGTCTACTTGACAGTATTCCCACTAAGATTACTCAGTTGGATTTGCTTACATAATTCCCTGACAAATGGCATGAACTCCTGGTTTTGGCTCAGGGGAAGGACGGAACACTTGAACGGAGCCACCACGGCCGGGAAACTGAAGAACTAGATGAAAGGAAGAAATCCAAATGAGTTAGCACGTAAAAATCTAAGTGCTGATGTCCAAACTTCGTGATCAAACCACCAGTCACGCAGCGCAGCAAGCTGCACGACCAGAGAGCACAGCAGGCCAACCGGGACCACCAGGACCTGCTTCTTAGCTCTGGATCTGGGCCAACTCTGTTGAACTTTTTCTCTCTGGCCCTCAGTTTCTCCACCTGAAAGTAGGTCTCTCCACCTGCTCTGCCCGCTTCACAGGCTGGCTGTAAAGGTGAAAGGATGTGAAAGCAGTCTCCATGCTACCCCAGAAGATACCGATTTTTGCACCACGTAAACAGACTTACATACATCCTTGCCTCTTTCTGTGCAGGTCCCTAAAAAACCTCCCTCCAAATCACCAAATAGTACGGGCGGCTGTCCTGAAACAAAACCCCATTCTAAGAGTTTCTGCATAGCAGAAAGCAACCAAAAAGTTAAATGAGCTCACAATGTACGTCCAAAAGAAAAAACATAAAACAGGAGAATGGTCTATGTACCTCTGCTGAAAAGCACAGGCCTCTGAAACAGCTCCTAGACCAGGTTCAGAGTTACTCAGAAACGAAGGGGTGAAGACAGTCTGCAGAAGGCAAGCTAGCCTGCCACTTTGGGCCGGAAATGAGAACTGAAGACAGTTCCTAAATGATATTTATACAACAGGTTTGCCTGAAGGCAAGACCACGGAACTCAGAACGAACAGGCCCCCATGATAAATGACACAGGTCCCAGTTCCGCCCAACCCCAAACAACTGACTGTCAATGCCAAGCGATGGGGAACACCTCGCCGTGAGGAGACCCCAGACCCCACGGGCGTGGCCCGGAGCCAGGCCACGCAAAACGCCACTCCTTGCCTCCACCCTGTCATAACTCCACATGACACAGAAATGGGGACCTGCTTTTATGGGCAAAAAAAATTTTTTTACATCTCACTGACAATGTTTTTATACCAAATTCATAGGAAAGGGGACTTAGGGACTAGGTGCTAACAATTTAACAACATTTTTCACTTCCCACAGCCTAATCAAATTGGTCTTTATGACAGGAATCTCTACAGTTCACAAAACACTGTCACTAATTTGCTCTTGCTTAGCCCTTAAAGGTTCTATCAAAACTCTAGTTTTCTCAATATTGTTAGAGTCAAAGGAATAGCTAAAAGGTTTTTTAAAAAAAACCTTTTTTTAAAAAGTAGACAAACAGAACAGCTTGACGCAAACTGGACATGGAAAGAGCACACACTCGGCTGGGGATGCTCCCAGCCGGCCTCGGGTCTGCGGGCCTGGGCCTAGCCCGGGTCCCTCCTCTCTGCGGAACCGATGAGAAGCTGCTCCTTAAATGTCAGGAGAAGCTGCAGCCTCAGGGCAGAGGATGAAATGGAAGCTTTATCAGCTACACACTGGCAGCAGCACATCAGACGTAATGGGGTTTCCTGGAAGCCTGGGCCCCGCACACAGACTGTGACCCCTGACCCCTACGGTAGAGGCGAGGTGGGAGAGGCGGAGCCGGAGCCGGCACCATGAAGAGATGAAGCGGGAGGCGGGGACAGTGATTCAGAAGCATCAAAGCCGAAAGAAAACTTGGGATGTTGACGAAGACGTCTTATCAACATTTGTCTTTAGCAATGCTTGAATGGTAGGAGGGGCTATGCCCCAAATACCAGTGGGCAAATTCTATGAGCCATTCCTTCCTTTCCAGTTTTCGAAAACATAAATACAACCAGAAAACACCACTCCTTCCGCTGGTGCGACAAAGGACACTCCCAGGAGGAGTGTGTTCTGTCTCGGAAGCCCGCACACCCTCAGTCCAAAGCCAGCGACACAGGGCGCTGCGCTGCTCGGCGGACGGCTGCCCACAGACGGTGGGGCAGTGCCATCAGCCCGGTCATTCGGTCTCACTAAGGGGCCTCTGCAAACACGTCCTGTGACCCCATGCAGACGACCACGGCGCCCGTCCATCCGGGGGCCACTTACCGTTCTCTGCTCGTCCCCCTCGCGCACGTGGAACGTGTGTTCGAACACCGTGTACATGATCCTGCCCAGGCCAAAGGAGGGCTCGATGACGTTCGGGACGACCTCTTCCACTGCGGGAGGGAGAGGGGTTCAGTAACGCGCTCCCGAACCCCCGCACAGTGCCCTGCGGGTCCTCTGGCCACAACCCTCGTCAGTGCCCCAAATCCCTCTGTTCTAGAGGAGTGCACCAGAATGAGGAAACGAGAACGCTCCTAAAAACTGTTTGCTGGCCGGTCAACTGATGCCGTTACACAGAAAGTCGAATTAAAAAAGTAAAACCCCACCAAACTGAATTGTTTATACAGCATAAAGATGAAGCCAGGCCCCGAGGGGTGTCTTCCCCAGTTGGTGAGCTATGAACAGCGGCTACGCTCAGCCATCTGCCTTGCCTAAGCAGAAAGTATGGAAGCTCCAATGGAAGCTTCCATTGGAAGATCCCCGGTTGCGGCATGTGTGAGAGGCAACCAATCAATGCTTCCCCCCCTCTTTCTCCCTCCTTCCCCTCTCTCTCAAAGTAAATAAAATCTTTAAAAAAATTCTTACACGTAACAAGTATCGCATGGTTCGTTTTGCTTGCTACCTGGATGAGAACTCTTTGAGGGCCGGGTTGCGGCCACCGTGCTGCCGTGGCTCTGGGGCGAGGAGGCCCTCAGAGAACAGTCTGCTCGGGGACCGGCTGTCAGCCACAGCCTTTCCCGGGGCCCCCAGCACTTCCCACGGGGGAGGCTGTCCCTGTGGCACACACAGGAAATGTATTCCTCAGTGGATTTCATTCCGAACAGAAGCACTGCTGAGTGCTGTCAAGGTCTAAGGTACCGACCTTAACCTTGGAGGGTTTATGTTTCCAGGAAAATGAGGTAACTAGAACTAAAAACTCACACACAGAAGAAAAGAGAGGCCGTTCCTTTGGGATAAAGAGCGAGAACAGCATCCCGGACACACCATCACGGCATTCTCTGCCCATCCCTTGCAGCACCAGCGGAGGTGCGGCCCGGCTCTGAGCCGGCCGCCAGGGTGTGACGGGGCAGCCCCAGGTCACCAAGAGGACCCCGCTTCCTGTCAGCTCCGCCAGCCTGCTCTCGGGGCCCACGGACGCCCGGCTGTGACGTGGCCGGGCACGAGCGGGAAAGCAGCCCCCGGAGCTTTCACACAGCCACCGCTAGGCGTGAGCACGCTCCGCAGATGCTCCACGACACTCGTGTCCCCTCCAGGGTTTCTTCTGTCGCGTGGGCCAAAAAGCCGCTACGTTTTTTCCGTGCAGTAACAGCTCTAGTAGTGCTTAGCTGTCTTTGACTGCATTCAAAACAATTCTGTTGGAATGTATGGTGACAGCTGTCATATCAGTGTGCATTTAAAAACTTCTCAAAATTGGCGAATTTTTGTGCAGCCGTTTTAATACTGAAGGCAGAAGAGTATCTGCAACATTTCCAGCGTGCTACGCTGTTATTTCAAGAAAGGTAAAAGCCCACTGAAACTCAAAACAAGATTTGCGCAGTGTGTGGCGAAGGTGCTGTGACTGATCGAACACGTCAAAAGTGGTGTGCGAAGTTTCTTGGTCCTATTCACATTCTGGGCAAAGAATTCCTTGCTGTGGGGCTGTCTTATGCATGGAAGGTGTTTAGCAGCACCCCTGGCCTCCATTCACTAATAGCTAGTAGCGGGAGGCAGCCGATAGACTCAACATATCCAAATCAATAAAGTTATTGGTGAAAATGAAAAGTGTGCCTTTTATTTTATGGAAAAAAATAAGGGCTTTTTGGCCAATCCAATATGAAAAATAATCATCTCCTTGGCTTTTGAAAAAGCATGAAAGACCATTAATCTAAGGGAAGTTTAACGAATTAATCTGCCAAAAAAAAGCAGGAGTGAAATCCTCTTTTACTTAAGAAACAAAAGCACTTTTCCTTAAAATGAAGAAAACATCTCTTTAATCAGAGGTATTCTTCATACGCACCTCAGGTCACAGGAAACAGAAAGGTGTCATTATAAATTATTCTCCAGTATGAATACAATTATGTCTTTTTAAAAAGGCCCAAGATAATGCATTAAACATATTCATCAAAATTAAGGCTGTGACATTAAGAACTTATCTTTCCTCTTCAAAATTTCAGTAAAATTGTTGTTATAAAAGTTAAAGAAAACCTTTAAGGAGCGATGATATTTTCTGTTTCTTAACGACTGTTACAAATTTACCATGTAGTGTTTTCTGGAATCTCTTCACACTGACCATGTCTTTTGTTAACTGAAATGTTTTCCCTTCGGTTTCAACAGTGAATTCCCTACGAAGAAACAAAGCACATGATACATTAGTGAACACATGCATCCCGGGTCTTAATCTACAGGGGCTCTAGGGATGCTAAAGTGGTTTCCTTTTCAGTGTCAAGCAACTTAGTCAACTCTCCAGATGTAACAGCTGAAGTCAAACTTAAATTACTTCATAAGAAATACCACATGAAGGATTATTCTAACAATGGCACCAAACAGTATATTCTGGGAGGCGCCCGAACATATGACTAGCTTTATAAAATTCTGTAAGGGGCTAAATGACTACTAATTCCTTTGGTTTTTGAGATCACGGTAAAGCCCAAAACAATTTTTAAAAAATTCAGTTTTAGGGCAATTAGAATAAACTTGCCAGAAGCAGGTCTGCTGGCAGAAGACCGCCGTTCCGGTCACCATCCCAACAATTGTAGAAATGACCAGCTTGCCGTCTTATAGAGAGTAATTTTAAAGCTCCCACGTTATTTCCAAAATAAGCTTTGACATTCATGTTGATGAAGATCAGCTTAGAAGTTTAACGAGTCTGTTTGATACGTCAACATAAAATATCACCCCCTAAATCACCGACTGCAGTACGTGCCTGTGCTGAGATCCACCCATCCAGTTTCAGGTCCCAAGACTTCACATTGATAACGCGCTGACGAGGCATTCCCTCGCACCAGGACGACCAATTCTGACGTCTCACAAGCTGCGTAGTGCTGGGAAAAGGGAGCCCTCCGGTGGCTGCCTTCGAGGCTGCAGCGCTGGCACGCGATGCGCCAGTTTTGCTGGGTTCCAGCAGTGAGATTCACATCAGTGATTTTCACCCATTTCCTCCCTTTGCACGTTCTGTCAGAAGCGTGTGTGCACGCACTAAAGGTTGCATTCCATTAACAGTAGTACGCACATGCTCTCTGAGAGCACAGTCTAAGTGCAGAGTAGGTAATACTTATTAAAAAGCTGAAATGAGCAAGGAGGTAGCCATTATTTGAGACTTAAAAAAGGAAACTGTCTTATTTGCGGATAATATCTAACTAGTGATCTATGTCCATTTTAGTAAGATTCTATGTTGTTTCCACATAAACAGATGTCGAATTCCGGGAGAGAGAAATGTTGTAGAATTTTCTCACTGAAGCGGGCACCTGCACCCTCAACAGGATTCAGCTCTTGATGGTTCTCGTGACGAGCGTGTGTGCATGTGCGGCCCCGCTGCTCCCAGAGTTCCACCCCCTGCCCAGCCCACCACCGACACGCTTCCTGCACTACAGACAGGTTTGCCTTTCTCAGAGCCTCACACAGGACCGTCCACGTAAGGCTTCTTTCACTGAGCCTGACGTCGGGGCAGGTGCTGGCAAACTTTCTGTACGGAGCCAGTCATGCGAGACTCCAGGGTTTGCGGCCGTATGCGGTCCCTGGTATTCTTTTTCTTAAATGTTTAATCCTTTAAAAGTGCAAAACTCACCCTTAGCTGGAGGGCTGTACAAAAACAGTATGAAAGATGATTCAAGTGCACATCACAAAATGCATGCCCTGGTTGTCAGACAATCTGTAGCTGACGTTGAAGCTGATTAGTAGTGACCTTCAAATTCCAATTGATTTTTTTTTTGTCTACTTGTTTCACCAGTTACTGAGAAAGGCATGAAGAAATCTTCCACTAGGAAAGTGGATGCAGCGATTTTTCTTTTCAGTTCTGTCAAGTCTGCTTTACGATTCTGAGGTCGTTTTCAGTTGCCCACACAGTTACAGGGATATACGCCTTCCCGACGCGCTGAACCCTTTAACGACAGAATGCAACTCTGCCCCCCGTAATTTTCCTGGTTCTGACATCCGCTTGTCTGATATTAACAGAGCCAATCCACCTTTTTTATTAATGTCTGCATGGAAAAGTTTTTTTTGATTCTTTTACTTTTAAACTTATTGTGTACTACAATGACAGTAAATTTCCTGTAAATAGCATTTAATTTAACTGGATCTTGAAGTTTTTAAACAGTGTGACAATGGCTATTCATTCAAGTTTTTAGATCAGCAATTTTCAACCATCTTCATCTCATGGCACACATAAACTAATTATTAAAATTGTGTCCCACACCAAAAAATGTATTTTTTGCCGATCTGAGAAAAAAAAGGTATAATTTTGACTACAAAAAAGTAATAATAGTAATTACCTACCCTTTTTTGCTCCAAAGTGACTTTTTAAAAAATCAGATGCCTATACTTGTATAAAAGGATTTCTAGTGCCAAGAATTAACCAACCAGACATAACCTTATTATGCAAAGTGACCAGTAAGATGCAATTCTATTATATGACCTATACATTTACAGTTCGAGGCAGGGTATTCACACCAGACGGCTGCTGTTGTGCTGGCTGTTGTCATTTTTAACATGACAATCCAAGGGAAAGAGGTCAGTGCCTCTGACTAAGTACTCCGGTACCGCATGCTTTAAAAACCTTTGCGGCGCACTGGTGGAAAACCATCGGTTCAGGCCGCGTGTTTAGGTCACACGCTTAGCGCAACTCCCAGTATTGCTGAGCTCAAACCTACCACCCCACGAGTCATTCTGTATCTGCCCCGTCTGTTCTTTGTTCACTTTTCCTCTTCTGTCTTTTTCTGGAGTATTTTTTATTATTCTATTTTATCTCCTTTACTGGCTTATTAGTTATATCCCTTTGGTTTTTATGTGTTTCTTCCAGGTAACTGCTCTAGAATTTACTACATATACTTTCATTAACTTACCGCAATCTCCCTTCAAATAATATTATGCCACGTCACATGCACCATGCATGCCTTCCAATGGCATGTTCCCGGTGGTTTGCTTGCATCCTTTGAGTTACTGACGGCGTACGTTCACTTCTACGTTGCAAATTTCACAGTACGTTGTTATTGTTTTTGCTTTAAACAGAAAAGATGTCACTTTAAAGAAATCAGTGAAAATGTCATTTTTACCTACCCACGTATTTAGCGTTCCTAGAGTTCTTCATTTCTTTGGGTAGATCTAAATTTCCACACTTCTCCTTAAAGACCGTCGTTGACATTCCTTGCGGTGGTGGCCTGCTGGCAATGAACTCTCCGAGCTTTCGTTTGTCTGAAAGCTTTTTCTCTCCAGTTTTGAAGGATATTTTTGCTGAGTCCAGGATTTTTGTCTGTAATCACTTTAAAAACTGCATTCTACTACACAGCAGCCTGCTCGATTTTTGACCAGAAATCTATAATCATTCTTCTCTTCGCTCCTTTTAATGTAATGAGCCTTTTCTCCCCAGGCCGCCAGGGAGGGTTTTCTGTTCATTACTGGTTTCCAGCAATTTGGTTCTGATGTGCTTTCATGTAGTTTTCTTTGTTTATGCTGCTTCGGGTTGACCTTCTTGAATCTCTGAGTTTACAGTTTGCATCAAATTTGGAAAAATTTCAGCTGCTGATGCATCTTCAGATATTTTTGCTCTATATCCACTCCCTCTGACTCGCAATTACCCGACAGAGCGCCTCGCGTTGTCCCAAGAAACATTTTTTTCCTCCTGGTTCCTTTTTCTATGCCTTGTTTTGAATAGTTTCTATTGCTACAGTAATTCTACAGAAAATTTAATAGTTTCCTTCTGCAGTATTAAGTCTCCTGTTAGATCCATTCAGTGAGCCTTCACTGGGACACGGCCCCTTGATGCTCCTTCCATCAGCTCTTCTTTCACACACATTCCATTCCTCCCTTGCACGTTCACACTTCCCCTACACCTTTGAGCACACACGCACACTTACAGCAACTGTTTTAATATCTTGAGGCATTTGTATTTATTCATGATGTTTGTCATTTCTGAGTCTTTCTTTGGATCGACTCTTTTCCTTGTTATGGGGGTCACATTTTCACGTCTACAAATTTGTTTGCCACATACAGTAAATCTTGCACTGTTTAGTGCTGAATTTTCTTGTATTCCTTTAAAGATTTTTCTCTACTACTTTTATATTTAAGCTTAAAACAATTAGAGCTACTACTCCGAAGCTCAGAAAAAGAGCACTGACTTAGAGATAGATAGTTTCTAATCCTTCCTCAGTCACTACCTTGGACAAGTCTCATGTCTAAGACAGTTATTGGGAAAGAAAAATGATCTCTAGAGTCCATTTCAAACCTGCTTCCGGCGCTAATACCCAAATCTCTGCAAACCCAGTCCTTCAGCTGCAGCGGAGAGAGAGTGCTAAGCTGCAAAGAATTTCTGAAGGCACTAACCTCAGCCCAGTTTTCAGATGCTGGCAGAGGGGACATAGTGCCTGGAGCCCCTGTGAAAGCACACATCTTAAATCTTACCCTTTTTCATTCAGTAGCTTCTCCATTTCTGTGATGTACCACTCATCACACATGGCAAGGTGCTCCATCACCAGCTTCGCATCCTTCTTATACGCCTTGCCGACTGCGCCCTTATTGGGCTCAAACTGAACAACGTTGACGGTTCTGTACGAAGCAGTCAAGGAATCCAAAAACAGGGAACTGCCTCAGCATTTTGGGAAATGCTCTTGAGAAACACAAATCACTCAACATTAAGTAAACACCGATGATAGAGATTTTTTTCTAAGTTACAGTAAGACAAAGGGATATCACCTAATCAGCAATACAACCCAATATACAGCATAGTAAGTTCTGATAATAATTCATTCATTTCTAAAATGTCCAACACCACTGGCCTAGTCCTAAGATCAGCTCACAACTTCCCTGCCTGGTAAAGGAAGGACACTTCTACTGTGTGGATTAACATAGCAAGTGAGCCGAATGACCGTTTTATCCACCATGAAATGGCGCTCGTCTTTTAGCAGCGGAAGTATTCACCAGGTGCTCTTTACGTAAAGGGTATGCAGGTGGGTGCAGGTGCGGGTACATGCATTTTAGAATGGCTGACAAAAACTGCTCCACAGTCTGAGAGACATTTAGAGCATTTTTCTGAAAATACTTCTTTTAAGGACCAAACACTGAGTGGGCACATGGGAGATCACAAGTAGAGAGGAAGGGAAAGGAGCAGCGAGATGGGTGAAGTCACAGGTTTAAGCCTCGCCCCCAAGTACCACACATCTCAGTTCACCCACAGAACAAGGCGTGGACCTGGGCTTGTCTAATTCCGAGATGTCCACACTCCGGTCCCGAGTAGAGACGTCACCAGAAAGGATATGGGCTCTTTCAGCGGCTTCTCGGCTACGAGGGGGACTTTGGTGGCTCTCGCGTGACAGGAAAGGTCGTAACAGGACCGGTCGGCACAGCCGACGATCTCAATCCAGCCCTGAGAAGACAGAATGGATGAGAATGGTTATTCCTCGCATTGGATTCATTCACAAATGCATGCGGATTATGACGAACTCCGACAAACTCAAGGACAGCGCAAGGACTGACTCCCCACTCAGCCTGTCCCGATGTGTGAAATGGGGCGGTCCCACGCACCAGGCAGCGACAACCCTGTAAGCCTAACGCCCAGGCGCACGCATAGCAGTCTCCTCAGTCTCTGGACAGACTCTTCTGCCACACGGGGGATGTGGCAGAAACTAACAAATTCTGGGGTTTAACTCTGGAAATAAACTGTGAACCTAGGGAAAAAAACGGATTTGTTTCAAATTGGTGACCAGGATTTAAAATGAATCTAGCAGAAACCACCATGCGTTTTTGGGTCCACAGCTCAAGTCAGATGGCTGTCTCCTACCCAGCAAGAGAAAATTCAGTGAAGAGCTGGTAATGTTTGGGTCACAGAATGAAGGTGAAAAACAGCGTGGATGCCAGGTTCCATTTTTATTAATACTGAAGATACTTTTCAAAAGCACAATCTAAACTGTTTTCAAAGACCCTTTAGAATCTGTTATTTGATAAGAACAAAAGATATAAAAAGATTATTTTAGCAAGTAGCTAGTCAGTTTTCATGAATATTTATTTTTTGCCTTTGATCCAAAGAGAAAAAATTCAACTATCATGAGCTTTCCAAGTGCTTGGTACCACATGTGCTTGGAGTAAAGAGAGCAAATGCAAAACTCACAAGCTCAGAAACCCCAACGCAAAACGGCAGCAAAACTGGAATTAAAGAATAAAGCCCCAAAATATGCAACTTGATCATCTGACACTCACTAAGACGTCAAGTAGTATACTGATATTCTTAAATGTATAAACCTGGTGGTTACCATTTACCAAAGATGTCGATTAACGTGTATGTGCTAAAAGGTAAAATTACAGAAACATGCCTGAGAACAGTAAATAGCTCTGGAGCAGCGGTTACGTCTGAGAAGGAGAGAGAAGGGTGGATGGAGCATCAGCTGTATCAGTAACTGTTTTTTATTAAAAAAAATTAAATATGAAATACACTAAAAGAAAGTCCTAGTTTTTAATGGGGTTCTCCCTCTCCTTTAGATTCTGTTGCCTGGGAGCTTCCGGGTTTTTGTTTAGCCCCATCTTCCAATGACCTTACACAAAACACTGCAGCCTAATCTCAGTGCTAGGCCTACATCATTATTTAAATTTTTTTTCTTTAACTTTTTAAAATTTAGGGCTAATTTATATATCACATTATATTAGTTTCAGGTATACAATGTAATGATTTATATTTATATATACTGCAAAATGACCACCATGGTAAGTCTAGTCAATATCCATCACCATTAATAGTTACAGAATTTTTTTTCTTGTGATGAGAACTTTTAAGGTCAACTTTTTTGCAACTTTAAATACACAACACAGTATTATTAACTACAGTCACCATGCTGTACATTTCATCCCCAAGACTTACTAGGCCCATAGCTTCCGGTCCCTAGTCCTTGAAGGCTTGGCCACAGTTCAAGTGGCAGTCAGGAACGGAGGTGTGTGGGAGGGCTACTAAAGCAAGGTAGCACAAGGGGCGATTAAGAGCGTGGGGCGGAGCCTGCCAGCCCCAGTTCCCTGGTTCAGGTCCCACCTCCACCGCTCACTAGCTGCAGACTCCAGCAAATTACTTAACTTCTCAGCACTTCAGTTCCCTCAGAAATAATACCTCTGAGTAGGGTAATGGTGAAGATTACATAAAATAATCCACAGCCCTTAACAATTACAAACATTGAACAAATAAGCGCAGTAGATGCAATGTAACCCAGGCCAGACTCAGAATCTACACAGAGATAGCAAGAATCTTTGTCTGGTTTGACTTGGACTTGGGGTGAGAGCAAACTATGAAGGCGACCTGGTATGGAACAGAGAGAAAGAGATGAGCTTTCCCCACACAAACCAGAAAGTATTATCCTGGTTTGATTTGAAAATAAAAAGAAACTCCAGAAAATCTAAAACATGTAAAGAAATTAATCAGCATCTGTATCATTTAAAAAGTAATTATTACTGTCATTCTGGCACACATATGTCAAACAAGCTTGGGAAGAAATGAAGTTACAAGAAAAACCTAACAGACCACAGAGACTCTCTCCTAACTCCACAAAGGAAAAAGAACAGACTAAAACGACGCCAAGAACAGCGACTGCGGACACGTGTGCCATTACGCACGCACGGAGGGGTGTGCCTGCAACGCACAGAAAAGCATCTGGACCGAGGGCTGACAGACCAAGGCCCCCGGGGCTAAGTGTGGTTTTTATATTTTTAAAGGCTTTAAAAAAAAAACCAACCCGACAATAACAAAGAAAACAGGCAACAGAGATCCACAAAAGCCTAAAATATTTACTATATTTACTACAGAAAATATCTGATCTAGAAAAGAAACATGGAAAGCTTTTGGGGAGAAGCACATAATTGCAAGTTTCACTTTCTACATAGTATTCTTCAGAATTACTTTTTGCTCTGTTTTACAAAAGCACTAAATTTTTTTGTAACTAATTTTTATTTTTAATTTAAAAAATCAACCTTAAAAGAAAAACCCTTTAAGAAGTAAAAGTGAAACCAGGGGCATGTGGGACAAGGACCCGCGGCGGACGTCTCCGCAGGGCTGAGAAACCCTCCAGCACCAGACGGGCTGCCGAGGCTCTCACCCAGGCCTGGGTGCCGCTCCGTCCCATGGCCACCCGTGCGGAAAGCACCCCTGGTATCCAAACGCCTTTCCATCTTGTTTCAGTATGATGTCCATGGTGGGGATGGGGTGGGAGGGGTGGTAAAGAGGTGATCCAGAGGGCGTCTCCGAATTGTTAAAGGCACAGAATTGAGAAAAGGTCGTTCCTAAATAGAGGTCAGAATCTGCTGGTCCGGCCCTATCACCGAATAGCTCTCCAAACTGAGAGCACTAGGGCTTCTTTACCCGGCTACACCACCACTGCCAGTGCCTGCCGGGTCCTCATCAGGAGGGAGGCCGCTCCTCGGTGCACTCAGGGGCACGCCCCCCCACCCCGCCCCACTGCCACTGCCTGCCCCTGGACGGCACACTGGCGTCCCGCCCCCCTTTCTCTGCTGAGACACCTGAGCCGGGGACACAGAGCAGCCCCTCCCACGAGTGAGGCAGCTGCTTTGCCCAGGTGCTCAGGAGCAGGCCTCCTCTTTCTGTTCCACTCTGACACAAAGCGCACAAAGGGCAATCCCGGCACCCTGCCTCTCGGGGAGCAGCGCGAGAGCACACCCTGAGAGCCACCACTTACGTAGGACGTCTTGGACTCGGCGTCCCAGCAGTCGCAGGCGTAGTGGGCCATCTCGTTCTCCATGTGCTGCCGGAAGCGGAGCTTGTCTGGCGACACTCCGACCTTCGCGAGGTAGAGGTAGATGCGGCCAAGGAAATAGCCTAACACTGAGTTGTTAATCACACCCTGAAGGTAAAGGAGTGAACGGGTAAGCAACTGCGCAAGCAAGCACAGAGAAAGGGAAAAGAAGCACGTGAACTCTCGGGAAGGCCAAGGCGCCATCTTCCACGGACTTAGTCATAGTCTGAAAAATATCCGAGACACACGGTAAGCTAGCTTACCCAGCTTTCGGAACAACCTCAAAGCCCAGGGGGTGATCTTGGCTGTTTTCATAGGGTTAATGTCGAGTTAACAAGCTGATGATAGTGGAGTTATTCAAATGAAGCTACTTTGCCATACTCACTGGGTCAGCAAAAATTTAGCCTAATACCTTATACCTTCTAAATCTACAATACTAAAAATTCACCATACTATCCTAAGGAATGACAGAATAACATCTGAAGGAAATACACTCCTTCCGAATTAACAAAAGCAGTAAGACGTGTTGAGGGCATTTAACGTATTCTCATCCCCCGCAATACGCGATCCCCGGACAGTGTACACAATCTTACTATTTCCGTCCTGGGAGGGTCTCAGAAATCATCCGGCCCCCTGCCAGGTGGCCAGCAAGTTGTCACCCAGCCTCCACTTGGACATTTTCACGGACAGGAAGCTCATTGTTTCCCAGGGCAATTAGGCAGCTGCTGTCAGAGGAGTTTTCACGCACACATTTCTCCAGGCAAATAACTAGAGAAGTTCTATTACATGTAAGACTTTCTCCCAATTGCTGTCAGTAACAGAGAAGAGCTTAAGATCCAGAGGGCTTGATCTCTGAGAGTCGAATGTTTCCCCAAAAGTAGTTCGTATTGTTAAAAGTCAGACTGCTAAAGCACAGTTCAAACCAAGGTCTCTTTCCCAAGTGGTCCCTAAACATTTTTCTCACGAAAACCCCGATGGCCCGCAAATCGCCATGTCGAGGTAATTTCCTGCCACTATAGTAAAAGTGTATAATACATACTGTATAAAAACAAGTAATAAAATGCTAAAGCAAACCATTTTGACATCCAGTACACGGAAGTTGCTAGTGCTACAAGCCCCGAATAGGCATACCCTAAATTAAGTCACCTCTGGAATCTCACCTGTTCGACAGCATCCCCGAGGCGCATCTTCCGAGCAGGCTGCCCGCTGACCTGGGCTTTGGCGGAGTACAAACAAAGGTGCAGGTCCGCCACGGTCGGGAACTTGGGGTGCTCCTTCTCGCTGGGGTCCACAAAGTGCTCAATTTCTGCCATTGTGAACTCTCTGAAAGCAGAAATATGGGGGCTTCGCTATGAAAACAATAAACAAGGCCCCATGTTGTTCAATGTCGTTCCACAAGGACACAGGCCTTCACGCCACAGGAATCTCTTATCACTGAACAGAAAACTGTGTGCCTAGGAAAGAGGCTGGATAAGGTTGGTCTGGGTGGCTGTTAATTTTAACCTCATTAATGAAAACTTTACTATTCGCTGAAATAGTATTTTAAATAAACAAATACAACCAAACTTGCTCAAACATTAATTCCTCCTGACCAGTGACAAAGATCCTCTACTTGACCAAACCTTAGTCAGTCTCTTGACCCTTCTCCTCGGCCCACCTGTGCAGCCAGAGCAAGAGCTAAGGCAGTTTAACCAGAACTGCCCCCGCTATCGGTCGCCCTAGATGTCTGGTCAGGTCTGCCCCTCCACCACCCGCTAGGCGGTGGCTGGTCACGGGCCGTCTGCAGGAAGAATCCTGTTGGGTCGGTTCAGGTTAGCCAGCATCCCCCGCGCCCCTGCTGTTCCCTCTCGGCAATTCCCCGGGCACCGACCCCCACCCTGCTCGTCGGCCGTAACCCCACTTGTCCATGCTGTTCAGCAGTCCCCCCCCATCCACGCTTTCACTTTCCGAGGTTTTGGTTACCCTCAGTCAACTGTGGTCTGAAAATATTAAATGGAAAATTACGGAAATAAATTAACTCGCAAGTTTTACGCTCTGTGCCACTCTGAGTAGCACAGTGAAACCGCACACCGCCCCACCCCGTCCTGCCCGGCGCATGAATCACGCCTCCGTCCAGAGTGGCCACACCGCACCCACTGCCTGACGCCGGCCACGTAGTGGCCCCCCGGTTATCACGTTGACTGCCATGGCGGTGCAGTGCTCGAGCCCAGGCAGCCCTCACAGCAGCCTCACGTCCCGTCACGATGCCTCTGTCATGCACTTGCTCGTCTCGTCACACAGGCATCTCACCGTCTCACATCATCGCAGTGGGGGCGGGGCAAGGTACCAGGAGGTACTCGAGAGAGAAATCACATTCACGTAACTTCTATTCCGGTGTGCTGTTATAATTGTTCTAGTTTATTATTCATTATTGTTGTTAATCTCTTTGCCCAACCTGCAAATTAACCTTATTACAGATGTGTGTGTGTACGCACAGAAAAAACACAGCGTACCCAGGGCTCCGCACTATCTGCAGCTCCGGGCACCCACTGGGCCTGTGGCGCATCCCCTGCGGATGACTTTGGGGGTGCTGTATTCGGACTCGAGCCCTGCTCTGTGCTGATGCCTCTTTCCCGCTTGCAATGGTCCTGAACATACTCTTGTTTTCATTACTTTAAGTACTTCCCATCTGTTTTTGACACTAACCACAACCACAAAAGTTATTTATTGCTTTTAATGAAAAGCAATTTTCAAAGAACAGACTGAGTTTTTAAAAGTAGGAAAACTTAAGCAAATATCAGGCACAAAAACAAATGAAATACAGAAGTGATTTCTAAATAAAACTCTGCTTAAAGCATTAGCAAGTCTGATAAATTCACACTAAATGAAGCTCCCAAAATTTAGTTTTCAAAGAGTGGGAAATTAATGGTTGAAACAGCTTTTACAGCAGTGTGACTTTCTCTTTTTGATTGCTCTGAAGAAGTAAATGACTGGCAATGGCACCGTACAACTGGTTGCTTTAGGGTGACGGATTCTTACATGAAGCATCATTCACCGCAGATGACAAGGCATGAGCTGGGGGAACAAGCTAACATCATCACGCTAAGCTGCATGATGGTGAAATAAATATGCCACAGTGACGGCTTCCCCAAGAGGCTCCTCTGAAAGGCAATTTAGTAGCTATGGGAGAGAAAGTGTTCTAAGTTAATTTCATGAGTAAAATCAAATCTTTCTTCTTTGAAACACACATTTACCAGTGCACTTTCATGATTATCTCAGACGTTTTAGAAGTAATGAAAAATTGCTTAAATGGGTCTAAAAATATGTGAAATGCATTTCCAAAGCTTTAATTTTTAAATTTCACTTATTCAAGGGTATCTCTATTTGGTCCAGGGGCAGCTAAGTTTAAACTGTCTTTCGGCAGCGATCGGACACCGCCCGTGTGCACAGCAGGACGGGAGACAGCGAAGCACCGCGTGTCTGTGGCAGCGCATGCAGCGTGCCCCGGGCGATGGCAGAGGGGCGTCTGGGACGCCGGGCAGACCCAGGTAGGAGCCTTGCCCAGGTGCCCACAGTAACTGGCTGCCAGAGTGTCTGCGTCGCTCTGTCGAGTCACCCGGCTGGCGGACAGGAGGTGGGAGCCACCCCCGACACTGATCTCACCGGCTGCCTCCCGTCTGTAGTCCCCAGACTGCACCCGCAACCGCGGAAACTAAAATGCACGCAGGCTGTTCAAAGGTGAAAGGCCCGAAATGGAGTCACTCGTGCAAAGCCCCACCTCAGCAAACCAAGACTTAACGCGCAACCTAATCACAGTTTTCACCTCTCGCAGAAACGTACCCTCTAACCGGTCAGCCTGGAATGACCTGGCCAGCACTAGTAAGGTCACAAACAGCAGGCCCCTCCGCTCCCTTCTGGAGGGCGGCCTCGCCCGAAACAACGCATTCTTTGCCAGCAATTTCCTTTCACCGCCCCCTTCCTGACTTTAAAAAACTTCCCTTCTGTACAATCCAGTGGGGCTTCTTTCAATTTGCTAGCTGGGATCCTTCTCGGTTCATAAGCTGTTCAATAAAGCCAACTAGATCTTTAGAATTTTTGTCACTTAACAAGGCCCAGAAGACAGAACCAGCCAATCAAAGCTCAAATCTTTAAAATTTCCTATGAACAATCTAATACTCCCAAGCAAAACAAAAGGAATCAAAGCTATACAGAAACCAATCACCTATTAACGATGTCCTCAGGAAGAAATGATAAGATGAAGAAAACCCTGGCCCTACAGCAAAAACTCCGGGGACACTGACCCATGGAAGAATGGGCACACTTCTAGTCGGGACCTTGCAGAGGAACGTAACTATAAACAGGCCAAACCCCGCACAGGATGCTGTGAGGGGCAAGGACCCAGGGACCAACGTCCGGAGGCCCTGGGGCCTTCCCCACGAACACCTGGGATGCTCCTCAGTTCTGAGCTGGTTTTCCCACAGTCTGTGCCTCTTCTTATTCCACAGGCCTCAGCTTCTGCCTTACTTCATGGTTCTTTACAACGGTTTTTTTTTTTTTTTATTTCTTTATTTCTACAGAGACAGGAAGGGAGGGAGAAAAAGAGAGACACACTGATATGCTGCCTCTCGCACACGCCCAACTGGAGACCGGGTTCACAAGCCAGGCATGTGACTTGACTGGGAATCGAACCAGCGACCTTTTGCAGGCTGGTATTCAATCCACTGAGCCATACCAGCCAGGGCACAACCTTTTTTTTTTTTTTTAATTTCTATTATAGTTTACACTAAATATTATTGTGTTAGTTTCAGATGTGCAGCACAGTGGTTAGATAACCATGTACTTTACAGAATGTGCCCCCAATACTGCAACAGCTGCTAGTAAGTCCTCTTCAAAACGCTGGCTTCAGACAAGCTCGGTCTTGCACAGCTTCCTCAGTGCTTTCAAAGCAGCCCCGCAGACACTAACGGGGAGGCCAAGGAAGAAAGATACTCCAAAAACCCAAGTATTGGGAAATAAAACAGACTCAAACCTGACGAGTTTTTCATCGCTACAACACCCAGTTCAAGTTTCGGACTACCTCCTCCTCCTGCCTGACGGCCCAGAGGGGACCCCCACCCCGTTCCTCTAGGCTGTGCAGGCTCTTTCCTCCACGGAGTCTCCCCTTTGTGGACCACAGGGCTGAAGGGACTGTGGGCCTGAAGACGAGTGTGGGCGGCACACAGGCCCACGTCCTTGGAGGGGGTCACGGGCACTTACAAGAGCCGGCGGATGGCTGGGCTGCTCTGACGCAGAGTGGGCGGCGGCCGGGGAGGCCAGACTGCGGTCTGTAATTACAGCAGGTGAGGAAAGACGAGCAGAATGGGTGGGGTGGCGTAACTGCCGAAAATAACTTCGGAACCTAAGAAAGTTAAGTTTACCTACATGCCCTATTTTTTATATGGAATTCACTGACCTAAGGGATGACAGGGGTAAGAAAATGTACGGAAATCACAAGAAGCTCCAATCGTGAACAGGTTAAGTCATAATAACGTAGCTAACAGCGCCCGCATGCTTTCCCACACACTCCTGGGCCCACCGGATGGAGGGAGGTCAGTGGGTCAGAGGCCGGTGGATGTCTAAACACGAGTGGAGAGGGGTAAGCCCACCAGCCCCTCCCCCCCAAACATCTGGAGGAATAGCAGCTGGTTACCGAACCCCCTGCCCCGGCTGCAGCAATGCTGTCCCGGACCGAGCTTCTGGTCACAGCCGCCATCACCCCGTCCCGACCTCGCCCGGCATGTACATGCACCGCCACTGCCAGAAAACGCTTTGGTGAGATGAGCAAGATCCTGACATCCTCAAAGCACACGGTGAACGAGGGGAAAAGATCATTCTGGAGAGGGAAGAAGCTTACGCTCTTCTTCACCCTTCCTTCCCTTCACATTCACTTCAGTTACTCAGAAGTACCCGTCGCCCCAGGGATCACGTTTGGAAAGACAAAAGTAAAGCCCGTGGTTTTTGTAGGACAAAAGTAATTATGTAATCACGTAAGAATGAAGCAGAGCTGTCCTGAAGTGGCAAGTTTTCGTGTCCAAGTCAAGGCCAAGGCCACTCGCTACTTTCCCCGGAAGAACGGCGCGTGCCGTACCTGACTCTGATCAGCCCGGACCGCGGGGAGATCTCGTTCCTGAAGGAATTCCCAATCTGCGCAGCGGCAAACGGCAGCTTTCCCTGGTTGAACTCCAGAAGTCGCTTGAAATTGAGGAAAATCCCCTGTGCAGTTTCTGGTCTCAAGTACCTATAAATTTAAATCAATCACCCTGTTATGAAGAAATTATGTTTGCCCACAAATCTGAAATTCTAGATGCACGTCCTAAAGGTCCTAAATGTACCATTTTCACACAAAGCTGCATGAGCCCCGAACCAAAGTTTCAGAAAGACAGTTTCCATGGTAGCACACGCTCTCGAGCATTAGAGAACGCCCCAGGTAACTGGGGTGGCTGTGCTGCAGGTAGAAATGTCATTTTATGAACGTGTTGTCGCTCCGGGGAGTCAAATAACCACCTCTCTCGTACTGTCCCTACAACAGATTCTGATACTCCTCCTGACTAATCGTTTACACGGGGGCAGATGACAATCCTAGAGCCTTCTGGAAATTGGGCTCACGCCTAAGCACGCCTCTGCTGACCCACACGATGCAGTGGGACCTGAGGCTACAGAGACACTGGCAGAGGCTGCACCGGACCCGGAGCTCGCGCATCAGGAGCGCCACACCGAGCCAGGAAACCTTCCGGGGTTCTCACACCGCGTTCTTCTCTGCAGCATTTTACATTTTCAGCAGAGGTTTCTAATATTTCTCCGCATTTTAAAGATAGAGCCAAACAAATAGACCATTAGGGCCACTGCCCCTGTTCTGAATTACACAGAAAATATTCTGTGCAAAACAACAACTAGGAAAGCATTCCCAACAGCCTACTTCATGATAAATGTCTCATAAAAACAACTTTAAAACAAAGAAAAAAAAACAACAAAGATCTACCCTCGCCTCACTCTCACGCCCCCACCCTTCCAGTTTCTGTGCCCCTCTCCGGGCTTCACCCAAGTGCAAGCACAGCTACGGTTCATGTCCGTTGTAAGTGTAAAAGTCATGTATTCTGCCCTTTATTTTACACTTTTCCATTTTTTAAGTGACTAAAAATGCCTTAAAAATGCCTCATATTTAATACCTGCAGAGTATTCTACTAAAATGTTCCACTTTGCTGTAATTCTTTTAAGCATTCCCAAATTATAGGATAAAGAAGTAATTTCTACTTTTAATTTATATTCCCTTGACATACATAGCTTCCTTTCCATTTCCTAAGAGAAAAAGAATAATTCTCTTAGACAAATCCCTGGGGGTGGGGCGGCCGATCAGAGGGTGTGGCCGAAAGGAAAGACTCCCTGTTGGCCTCTTTCCACAGCACACCCCAAATCAGCGGTGTGTCCTTTCAAAGTAACTCTAGTAACACGTTCTGTCACAATTAGTTTTTATTATTCTGTAGTCTCCACTCCAGGAAACATGTTTTATTTAGCTTCATCCTACAAAAACCTACCCTCTCTCATCCTCAAACGGGACCATAAGGAAAGCTCTCTGGAGCTATGCGGGGAAAGTAGCCGAGTTTGCGACGACGGAGGAGGAGTCGGCGGACACAGCATCCAGGTCTGGGCCACGCTGTACACCGCTCAGGTGTCCTTTCCTCTCTGAAAACCACGCCTTTTCAATGGACAAGCTGAACCTGTGCTGTCCAATGCGGCAGGCCACCAGTCATGTCTATTTAAACTGATTAAAATTAAACAAATGCGCCCTGGCCAGCGTAGCTCGGCCGGTTGGAGTGTCACCTCGTCATCCGAAAGGCTGTGGATTCGGTCGCCAGTCAGGGTGAGTGCCCTTTCCCTCTCTCTAAAACCCAGAGGCACGTCCTCCGGTGAGGATTAAAAAACTAAATTAAAATAAATTGATTTTAAAGTTCCATTGCTCACGGGCACAAGCCCAATTCGAGGGCTCAACAGACATAAGCCGCCACGGTTCTGGGCAGCGCAGACCACGGGACGTTTCCATCTCTGCAGATGGTGCTGATTCAGACTGAATGGGGCTAGGCTCCTCCTGCAGTAAGTTCGATGACTTTCAAAATCATTCTTCAGCTGCCCTTCCTGAGCTACACAGCTATAACTACAAGATATGATAATCACACACTTTTATGTTTATTTTATGGCAAAAAAAATCCACAGATACACTAAAAAGTTATATTCAGAAAGAATCAGAAGAAATAAAATGTAAGAATATGTCATAATTTCTCCTTCATATATTTATCTGCACTTTCTATACATTACTTTTCAGAATTTTCCCTTCTCGGCTGATACTGGTATTTAACTTTTATGACAAGCGATTTCAATAACTTTGTTACAGACACAGTGAGTGATACATACCCAGGCATGTTTCCTCCAGGCCCAATGAAGGTCTTGAACATCAAGTTAAAAGACACTGGAGGGGAAAGGTCATTCCCAGTAATGGGGGACTTGACATTGTAATTCACAAAAAGATCCCCAAGTTCTTGCTGTCCGTAGTTATCGAGCTAAAGAACAGGCCAAGAAAACGATTAGTGTAAAGGGCTGAGAAACATAAGGCATAAGGTAAAGTATTACGTATCAAACCCTATCTATCACTGAAACTCACCCAAAATAACATCAGAATTAACCTCCCCTTCCCAGTATCCACGCTAAAACCACAGCCAGTTTACACCCTTCATTTACCAACAGAGAAACCAAGTATCCTTCCGGGAGTGACCTAAAACTCACACACTCACCATTTCAGAATCAAAGATGTGGCAAAATATCCTGTTCAATTGCAAGAGTTACTGGTTAGCAAGAACCTGAAATCACGTAACTAAGTTTTTTAAGCTGAACTTTAAAGCTCTGTGCATTGTAAGCCAGGTGCACAGCCCCGTCTACGCATCAGATGTGCATGTAGCTTTCCCTCCCGACCAGGTAAGCTGCACCTTAATTCACCGCTGTACTTTCTGGTTTACTACACGTTTTACACACTGACGATCAATGCCAAACCCTCCAAAATGATGCATGACCTCCAACCAGAGAATTTCAAATGACTACGAACGACAAACCATTTAATAGTAAAGAATATTTGAAATAAAAAAAAAATCTCTTAATAGAAATAAATTAATTAGATAAATCAACTTATGGCTGTAAGAACTGGCTTTGGAATCAGAAAAACCAGGGTAAACTGCCCAACTCTACCACTGCTGGGCTGCGTGACTCCAGACTGAGCTCTTACCTAGCCTCTCTGAGCCTCAGTTTGCTTATTTGCAAAATGGGGCAGGAGGACAGACCCACCTCACTCTAAGGGGTTTCCATGAATGTTAAATAAAATGTAGAGTGCTCAGCACAGGGCCTGGCACGCGGTACCGACTCGATAAAAGGTGACTGTGACAATTTGTATTTTCTCCCCTCACAATCTGATGGACATTTCCACTGCGCAGAAAGGCAGCCTGCTCACGTTAACCACATGTCCCAGTGGGAATTAACAATGTAAAAAAGTTACGCCCTCCAGCTCTATTTCTACAGAAGCTCTAGGGGAAATGCACTAACTGCCCTCCTGATACCATCACCCAGGAGACGGACCAGTAAGGAAAGCATTCCAGTGACTTCAAGGTATGAACACCATGAACAGGAGTGGGTCTCCCTACTCGCAGCCAAGTCAAAGAGCCTGTGGGACACCTGTCTCCCGAGCAACTGAAGAATATACAGTGCTTTTCAACAGAAGACACAATAGAAAAAGGAGTCAGGAAGACAAGATTCCAAGGATACACATAGGAATCAAGACCCCCATGAAGGAGAATCTGGCAATTTTTAGCAAAACTGTATTTGCAAGTACCTTCTGACCAAGCAATCCCACTTCCGGGAAGTCTATCCCAGAGACACAGCAGCGAGAACACACAAGAACAAGGCTGCCGACCGCAGACCTGTCTGGAAGGGCGAGACGGGAAAGGCCGTGTCCCTCGGGAAGGGGGCGGCCCTCCAGGTGCTGCTCTGCAGCGACCTCCGGGCATTTTGTTACATGAAAACCAGCAAGTCGGAGAAAAGCACATGTGGAATGCTATCATTTGCCTAGAAAGGGGGTCACATAGTATCCATATGTCTTTGTTTATATTCTGGTAAAAAAATAAAGTTTACTAACTTCAAGGTAAAAGCTGGTTACCTACAGGAGCAGAAAGGGAACATGGTGGAAGGAAGAGGGAAAGACCCAGATCTATCCAACATACTTTGTTCTGAAGATTTAACTTTGGATCGATACACATTTTCTTTGCCATAATTATAAAACAAACTTAAAGTTCAAAAAATAAAACTCTAAAAATTCTAACTAAAACAAGCTGATGGACTAACTGCACATCCAGCCAGTGAATGAACGACCCAGAGAGAACAGTTCCAAGGGATCTTACACAGTGACTAGACTTCACGTTACTGGAATATCCCTAAGCAAATAAAGAACAAAAAAACTTGTTCACTAGTTTCAAAATTCACACCACTGATGGCAGTGTCGACACTATTCTTTTGAGAATATTAATGTGCACAGTACAAGACAAAGCATATGAATGATGATGCCGGCGTTGCTGAGAACTAGGACTTTCGGTACCGGTAAAGGAGGTACAGATTTAAGATTAATAAAGTCCCACACCTAATACTAAGTAGAAGTATCAATATGAATTCATAATGATTCCACCTTAAAAATTTCCTACTCGATCCACTTATAAGATCTAGAACCAATGACCATCAGCACTCCCACTTACTAAGCATCTTGCCAAAAATATATGATCGCATCTCTAGATCCAACTGCCAAATTACAAGAAATATGGAAACAAAGAAACATGTGAAACATCACTAAAATAATGCAGTCAGCCAAATCCAGACAGCAGGAAACACTAAAAGATGAAATGTCTCAACTTAAAAAAATTTTTTTAATGAAAACATAAGGAAAAAAGATACGAAGAACCTACAGATTGAAAGAGATTTGAGCAATATTATCAGGTAACCACAAGGTACGGACTTTATCTGAATCCCAATTTAAACAAATCCTGGTAACATTTAAGACAATTAGGAAAATGTAAACATTGATTAAATATTAAAAATTATTAATATTTACCAAAGTAACAGCAGTGAGGTTCATTTTCTGAGAGTTTTGTCTTTTGGAGATAACATAATGAAATGTTTATAGATGAAAAAAGATGATGTTTGAGATGAGCTTCCCCAAAACTTGGGGGACAAAGGTGGGGAAGTGAGTAGGGAACAGAGCCAACAAAATCTGGTGACACTGAAGCAGGCTGATGGGTACATAAGTGTCTGTTACACTAGTTTCTATTTTTAGGTTTCAAATCTTCCATAAAAACAAACTAAAAACGACTTTAAAAACTGGTGCATACAGGGACAGGTCAGCAAAAATGGGCAGAGAGGAGAAACAAGAGAATTAATTCTGAACTGTTGAATCCACATGACAGGAAGCTCTTCCTACCACGAAAGGTCATTTGGTGCCTTGTGAAGAATCCATCCTGCCTCACAAAGCTGAGGGGTCACAGGCACCGACAGGCGCCTAAATGTCGTCATGTGCTCAAGCAGCGGAGGAGCCTTCAGCCGTGAACCCAGAGGGGCCTTGTCCGAGCACTGGACCATTTCCCACGGTCTCCTCACTGAGAATCACATTGACAGCAGTATGTACATGTACGTGTACATGTACATATACATATACATACACATGCATCTGGTACAGCAAATCAAAAACACCCAGAATGCTCTCCTAGAACGTGGATCCGAGATAAAACAGGGAGTCAGTGCTAAAACTATAAAACATGACTTAACAAATCAACTAATTACTTCCTGCTTCTGACAAGTTACTTGGAAATAAATGAAAGTGTTACAATCAAAGACATCCACACAAAACCTCGGTAAATCTAACGCTCTGAACAGGAAAACAGTAACTCAGGGGTAGCTAGACATGCTTCTCATATCTTCTCCCTGATAATAATAAAGGCCGTGCCTTTGGAAAAGAAAGGAAAGGAGAAATGAATATGTAGGTACGACAGTGTCAAATACAGGAACTGATTTTCTAAATCACAAGTAACAATACCATAGCAACGAGCTTCAAGGAAGGAATAAACTCAACTGCACAAGGACCCAGAATAGCTGCCAGGTAAAGAAGATTTTCAATTTAAATGAGAAAGGAGAAAATGTCTCAGCTAACACTGGAAAGCTGGATACCACAGAGAAAAACCAGCTCATTAAAAATTAATTAGGGCAACAGTGGAAAATGAACCAGTAAATTCTCATGAGAAAAGAGCAAAGCTGGGAGCCCTATGTTGGGCCTCACATATTTACGTACCAATGTGAAGAAAACATGTATGAACACATCACTGTGCTTTTTTTTTGTTTGTTTGTTTAACCCAAGGAAGTAAATTTAAGAAGTGCACCGCGGGGGACCTCATAACCAAGTCGTGCCGGAGAAACGGACTTGTTCCCGTGGCTACACTGGGTGAGCAATCAGCAACACCTACACCCGGACACGCATGTCTTCCCGGGCCGAAGACGTGCCGTGTCACCACGTGTGAAGGCGGTCTGTGACCCACAAAAAGGGGAAGAACTACTTCCAGTACAGAGGGTATTCCTGCACTTGGGAAAAGTCAGACTAGTCATCTCTACAGTCCCTCGTCTTCCCTAAAACTTGTCACCTTAAACAGAAATGTAGGAACTGCACCGGAAAAGCAGGGGCTGGGTCACCAGGTCCCGAGAACGAGGACGCGGGGTCAGGAACGGTGTGACCGGGAGCAGCTCAAGTGGCTGAGGAGACAGCGCTCCTACAGACACCTGCCCCCGAGTCTCCACGTCGGCACTCAACACTATTCATTGTCTTCCTGCTCTGGTTTTTGCTATTAAACCCAGAAAACTGGTTTCTAAGGACGGAGAACAAATTTTACGCCTATCTAACCGAACTGGTTGGTGTTGGCTAAAATAGAGGGTTAGTCACAAAAGGTAGGGGGAAGAAAATGAAAACCCAACAGGAGATGCCGTAAGGGACAGGAGGTAAACTTGACTCCTTTATCGCTGCAGCCGGGGCCGCACCACGTGGCACTCAGCACCCGCTGAGCACGGGAAGACAGACAGCAGCTACCTGAGGTAGTGTGATCGCATCTGTCAAGAACTCACCTGGGCCAAGACGCTCTCCATCTCTGACTTCTTCTCAGCAGAACACCTCTTGTCAGACATCAGCTTCTGTAAATGAGCTGCGAGAACAAGGTTGGCACACGCTGCATCAGTCAGTGGGGAGAGCGGACGGTGCGCGTTTCGGAGCTGGGCGGGGAGAGAGAGTGACTCCCAGGGCACCGTTCCTAATTTACACGAGTCCCTTGGTTGATTTCACAGGGAAAGGCATGATATCGTCTTGATTCTTTTGTTGATTTAGGGTTTCTAATTATCTGTACACGTAGTTTTGAAAATAAGGGATTTGATCTGCACACTTGAGATCTGTGTACTTTAATTTAGCCTTTGTATGTTACGCACACCCCAGAACAATTTAACAGGAAAAATTGAGAAAGGGTTAACCTAACCCTCTGTGTTGATCGGTCCTACTCGGAAGGGCGCTTCTCTGCGGCGAAGAGCCATACCTTTCAACAGATGGTCAGCACGAAAACACTCTCCGTTTTTCATGTCCTTCACCATGAAGTCGGCAAATTTGTCTACGTGGCCCGAGGTCCTGAGGAAAAGCATTTCATACAAAATAACACATAGAGTTTACCCTATCAGACAACCCCCCTTCTGTGTGTTTATCCATAGTTTGCATCTCTGAACCTGAAGGATGTAAGCTCCCACATCTAAAATGATGCCTCCGTGGGAGACAGCAATGCGTGCCAGAGAAAAGCCTTCCTTCCGGGAGGAAGAAACATCAAACGGATCACACATTCTCACAAGCTGTCACAAAGTCTGTGCTACTTTGCAGAATCAACCCGTGCCTGTCCCACTGCCTATCATGGATGTGATACCAGCAAAGGCCGCCACGGCGAACGGGACTAGCCGGGAATTCGTCTCTCATCATGGGCAATACACCTCAGTTCTCTGCACCGAAACCTGTATGGACACCGGTATCTCTCTAAACCGCTCCTGTCAGTGCAGCGAGGAACAGGTTCTGATCTTTGAGACCACAGGTGGCAAACACATGGCCCAGTCTGGCCCTCCACCGTTTTATCCGGCCCGGCACCTTGTTTCTACCCGGCGGCAGCGCCGAGCTCTCACTTAACTGTCAAGGAGTAGTTACATTTATACAGCCCTAAAACTACATTCGGCCCTTCTGAGGCGACCACGAGGCTGATGTGGCCCCGGTGAAGACGAGTTTGACACCCCTGCTTTAGACCTAGCATCAGAAAATCATCTTGTTTCATTGGCTGAAATCATTAAGAGAAAGCCTAAAGGGTGCAAACAGCACAACTTGGCTCTTTCCCGGGCAACGTCACAAATGAAGTGACAATCTACAAAATGCTAAGAATTCCTCTTTCAGTTTTATATTCAAAATATCCTGCTCTGCTTCCAACAATGTTGGAAGGAATAATTTAAATTTCTGCATTAAGACTTCCATACAAATGGTAGCATGTGATTAAAAATGTACACATACCTTTCTTTGCCCAGAATTTCTAGAAATTTATACTGAAGAAATCAGGGATATGCACGAGAATTCACCCACCGGGGTGTTTCAGTGCAGTAAAAAAATGAGAAACAACTGAAGTGCCTACAATGCGGGCTCCTGGCACACCCACAAACTGCACTGTCACTGAGAATGCCTGGAACACGAACGGCAGGAGTAACTGATCACCGTGTTCCGTGCAAAAAGCGGCGCGCTGCCCACACCAACACGTGCGCAGGGACGCAAAGGAAGGACAGCTGCAGCGACTTTAACGTGGCTACCTGGGAATAGTAGGTGAGGGCTTTGTCTTTCTCCTCTGATTTTCATAAAGAACCTGCGTAGCTGTTTATAATCACAAAATTACTCCAATACGCGTCTTAGAGCCCGTCAGCCCCCCAGCGGGAAACCTCACTTCAACACGGGCTCAGGGGTGAGCACGGTGCAGTCGATTTCCAGGATCTGCTCCTCCTGGATGAAGTGCTGCCTCCAGGCCTGAATGATGTTGTTCTTCAGGGCACAGCCAACCGGGCCGAAGTCGTACAGACCACTGACGCCTGTAAAAGGCAAACGACAGAAACAGGTCCTTTACCTTGTCACTCTGAACAAACGAAGGCAAGGAGACCCGGGAAAACGATACTGTAAGACTTCACACACTCCCTAAAAATGTGCTAAACCCAACAGCTCGAACCCCTCAGCACTGAAGAGCCTCATCTCCACTCGATGACAGCGGTAAAATTAAAAAGCTCTTACTGTGTTTACTGCGTCCAAATTAAGAATTTCAAGTAGGATTAGCAAAGCAACAACAGAAAACCTATAAGCAAAAGATGTTCCTCCGTATGCAAGAAAAGAATGAAAAACATATTATAGTTTCCCGCCACAGAAATTAGAAAATAATTTCTTGCACCTGCTGATACTAGTGATAAATTTAGCACTTGATTCTCTAATTTATTCTTGGGTATCTGAGCCACTGTTTAAACCTCACCAAGTTAAACGTTTGGAGATCCGCTTAGCCAGACGGAATCAAGTTTCAGCAACAAAGCACCGAAAGTCTAACATTGATCAAATGACCTCTGCTGACTGAGAACAATATTGTTCTACACTAAATCAGTGCATTATATTTGCCTACGTACCTTCGTATAGCTTTCAGAAAAAATGTAGCGATTAATCTGCATATTGTACCTATGGCAAATGTTTTCCTGTGACTTAGGGACTCTGGTTTCTCACTGCCCTTGCGTGCAGGGGCACGGTCCCCGTGGCCTGCGTTACAGGGCCCCCTGCTGCTCCGCAGTGTCCACTGCGTTTTAAGAAGGCTACCTAGTGTGCGCAGCTGGCCCTGGAACAACACGGAGTCAGGGGTGCCAGCCCCTGTGCGGTGGAAAACCTGCATATGACTTTCGACTCCCCCAAAACTTTACTAATATCCCACTGCTGACCGGAGCCTTACTGATAACATACATAATCGATGAATACATACTTTATACATGTATTACGTATTGTATCCTTAGTAAGCTAGAGAAGAGGAAAGGTTGTTAAGAAAATCATAAGGAAAATACATTCACAGTATCTACAGAAAAAAGTCCACATACAAGCGGACCTGAACAGTTCAAAGCCATGGTTTTCAAGGGTCAACTGTACGTGCACACACTTTGAGGCTTAACCCCCGAGCCTCCTATAATTCCCTACGCCTTCATGAAAAAAGGCAGCCTTCAGCACTAAGTCGGGTGGAGCGAAGTGAAAACAGATTTTACATCAAATGGCCGACTCTAAACAAGCAAGAGCAAAATATCTACCCTCTGCTTTGTGTGACTTCATACAGTCAGGTATGGACAGGCACGCCATGGTTTTAAGAAAATATTAAAGCCTCTAAACACAACTTTCCACCACTAACCCTACCTCCGTAAATAGCAAAAGCTTGATCGTAGAAAAACCTCCTCTTCAGGGTGTCCTCCATCTTCGCTCTGTCCACGATGTCATCTTTGGGCTGCAACGCCAGCTCCTGTCGGGGTTTCCAAATCGAACACGTGTGACCGGAGGGGTGAGTGGTAATGTGAATTTGTGTGTGAATTCGGTTCACTCATCAGCAAAATTCAACATAAAATTTATCAGACATGTTTTGATACCCCTAAAAAAATAGAAACCTTGAGATTTTCCCCCCTTTTGAGTTACAGAAAAGTCACCTTTACATAATTATTTAGGAAAGTATGATCGTTTCTGAGACATCAAGATTGAACTTTCTTAAATGCAGGTACTGACAAACAATATCTAAGTTTTTAGTGGCCCACCGTACCAGAACAGTGATTAAAACTCCAACTACTTCAGTTTGGTGATGGGAGACCTACTGCTGAGAGTTCTGGGGGCAGATATCAAACGGACAGACCTTCTCCTTAAAAGAAAAAAAATGTCAGCACAAAACCCTGACTTCCAGGCCTGGGAGACTCTGGGGAGAACAAGCTCTACACCTTGCGGGGAAAGCACACAGACTCTAGGGTCCAGGGGGAGGGCAGGCCAGGGGTCCGGAAGGCTCCAAAGAAAGGTGACATGCTGAGTGGCCTGTTGGAAGGATGAGGAGTCTGCCAGGTAGAGGAGGGGCAAGCCTCCCGGGGAAGTAGAGATAAAGCAATGGTACTTGTTCAGAAATTTTTCTAGGTTTTTCTCCCCAAAGAGATTAAACAAAGATGAACAATCCTGTATCTACTCACGTCCCTATTTTAGAAACCCATGACTCACCTTTGCTTCGAGAACCCTCTTCCGGGCTTTGAGCTCAGCTACTGCTTTGTCTACATCCACTTGGGGAGCTTTATCTTCTTTCAGTTTTCGCACCAGGTCTCCCTAGCCAACAAAGAGAATCTACATTCAGGCTGGTTTCAGAGGTCAAGAAAAGTTAGGAATGTGTTTTTCAGCATGCCTTTTTAAAGTACCTGTAAGAATAAGGCAACTCAAATGTTTATTATATGAGGTCACTATGCATAACTGAAGGTCTCTGCCTTCAATGTTTATAGTTCAGCAGAATACACACACAAGTACACAAACAACTATGCTCTCAGGGCTTAATGCGATCATTACTAGCGTTCTTTTTTTCTTTTGGAGAAGGAGCAGAGAAAAGCAGAGAAAAGATGGGTAAGTAGGAAAGAGCTAGATTAGTACAGAGAACACAGAAGAAGCAATAAATAGATCACCCTTTCCTTGAATCTCTCCATCTACTTATAAAAAAAAGACTTGGAGCCCTGGCTGGTGTAGCTCAGTGGATTGAGCGCAGGCCTGTGAACCAAAGGATCACGGTTCGATTCCCAGTCAGGGCACATGCCTGGGTAGCAGGCCAGTTCCCGGCAAGGGACATACAAGAGGCAACCATACATTGGTATTTCTCTCCCCCTCTCCCTCCCTTCCCCTCTAAAGATAAATAAATAAAATGTTAAAAAAAAAAAAAAAAGACTTGGCTTTCCACCTACTTCCCCGGCCATTTCCAGTCACTGCTGGCTCTTCTTCCTCTGTCCTTTTCTTAACTGCCAGAACTTTTCCCCTGCCCACTTCTCCAGATTACTTGTCCACCCCAACAACCTGTGGGGGAAGAGGTGGTCTGGGAACATCAACAAACGGAGCACTACCTACAGGGTCTGGGAGGCTGCAAGCTAAGAAATTACAGGTGTCAAACTGACGGTGCCCTCGGGTGCCCAACGGAAGCAAGTGCCCCCTGGAGGAGCAAGCCTTCCACACCGGCCTTTCAGGTTTCCATGGATCAAGGTCATCAAACTAATGAGAGCAAAGTCAAAATTAAAAAACCCATGAGGAAACGAGTCACTGTGATTGAGACCTGGGAGAAATGATAAATAACAGAGTTAGATGTCCCAAAGTATTACAGTGACCAGATATGCAACAAAAGATGTTAAAAAATGAAAGCAGGAATCAAAAACATGAGCAAAGAACAGAGAATCCCTGAAACAATCAGACAACTTGAAAAAGAACCACACAGATCATGTGGAAATGAACAATGAAAACAAAAAGCTCACTGGACAGCTGGAGCAGCAGGCCAGACACTGTTGAAGAAAGAATTAGTGACCCAGGAGACAGACCTAAGGAAATTACCCGTGGACAACCATGGAACGACACAGAGAGACAGGAGCTAAATTTACAAATTAGGCAACGAGACACAGAGAAGAGAATGAGTGTCTGATACTCATCCACCCAGAATTCCAGAAGAACAGAGAAAATTTACTACACATTATATTAGGAAAGATAATGGCTCCAAATTTTTCTGTAATTGTTCAAAGACATGAAGTCTCAGATTCAGGGAGCACAGCGAAATCCAGCAATACAAAAGTCCACGCCTAGACAAGCCATATAAAACACAGCACTTAAGTGCAGTTACAAAGAATTGGTTTTTAATACCCAATCAGCTGATTTTGAAACCCTAGGCCAAAACGTCAATGTGTTGTTATAAAGAGTAAACGAAACAATTTAAACAGAGCATCTCAGCAGCACTAAGCAACGTGGACAGACAAGAAACGATGGCCGACACCATGCTATGAAGCACCTCGGACCGGCTGCGGCCTAGTTGGTTTTCAGAGGCTCCCAGCCCGACTGGTTCATTATTTTTCTCTGCTCCACACTCGCTCCTTCTCTCGTCTATTGCCCTGCAGTTGTTAACGGCAACAAAACCTACCATTTCCCAAACAAGAAGCATCAGGTAATGCTAATTTACCTCCAACATCCGGTCCGTTTCTCATCAGAAATGCAGATCTAATTCCCCCCCACCCCCATAGAGGAGACTGCCGCACCGATGGCCAGTCTGTCTGTCCGCCGCACTACCACAGCCTGCCAGTTACCCAGATTCGTGCCATCGCTCTCCCACCTCCACAAACCTTACCTTCGCAGGCAGAGAACCCCTACTCTGGAGAATGACCCTGCCCCAACGCCATCAGTGATGCTTACCCTCCTGCCCAATAGAGCCCCCCCTGGCTTGATGAAAATCCTACCACGTCCTCTGGGAGCCTTTTCCAAACGTTCCAACCTCACAATGTCTCCCCCTGAAGCGGTCTGAACCAGAGGCTGGGTTTTCTCCCGTTTCCTTCAGCCTCAGGGGCTGGAGACGAGATAGATGTCCTCCTGATTCCCCTCCGCACTTCCAAACTGACTCCTCTCCCTCCTTCTCAAAGCCCTTCCCCCGTGGCTGCTCTTTTCCAAGTCGTGCTTACTGCCCCTCACTCAGCGACAGCCTCCTCCTCCTTCAGTTCCCGCGACTGTGGAATACCCTGGTCAGGCTACGAAAAGCAGTTTATAACGACCTGAACCTGGAACCTAACTGTGCTTACATTCAATCAGAAGTCTTTTCCCAGTTTTGACATACACTGAGTTTTGCAGAAATGCTACCCAGGAAAATGTAATTTAAAAGAAGATTGTACCTTCTTTTATTTAGAGTTTCATAAAGAGTTGTTATGACTTGAAACAGACAGAACCACATGACGAGCGGCAAAGCTGCTGAGGTGCCAGACGACTGCAGAGCACACCCTCACCAGTGTGCACGCAGCAGCGGCACGCACAGTCAGTCTGCATGGAGCTCAAGCATCAAGCATCAGATTCCGTCCTGGGGAGCCACACCCCCAAATTAACATAACAAAATACATGTCATTTTATCATAATTTTTTTTGTAATACATTTAAAGCATTATGCTTTTCTTTAATTAGGGTTAGCAGGCATTTTTGTGCAAATTTCACCGCTGGACAGTAACAGCGAATTCCAAACAGCTGGTGTAAGAGGTGACCCGGCCCGAAAGTGCAGAGCCCCCCACACCGCCCTCAGCCCCCTCCCCCTCGTTTTGGCATCTCCGTTGCACTCACACCACCTGCAATCGCCCTGCCCATGTGCTGGCCGGCTCCTAGACGTGCGTTTTATCTGTCCCTGTCTTAGGACAGGGGCTGTGGCGTGTCATTTCTGGCACTCAAATATTTGATGTCACAACCTAAACCTAGCATGGTGCCAAGCACTTACTACTCAGCAAATATCTATTAATTCATTCTTTACTCGTTCAGTGTTCTGTTTCCTTCCTTTACTGATCAGAGCACCTATCGCGTAAGTGCTCACTAAGAGTGCTTTCTGAGGGGGATAAGAACCGAGGAGAGCTCTTGTTCTGAAAAGAGGATGGCAAGTAGTAATTCTTTACTTTTTTACTTTTTTAAAGATTTTGTTTATTTTTAGAGTGAGGGGAAGGGAGGGAGAAAGAGAAGGAGAGAAATATCCATTAGCTGCCTCTCATACGCCCCCATCCGGGTAGCTGGCCCACAACTCAGGCATGTGCCCTGACTGGGAATCGAACCAGCAACCTTTTGTTTTGCGGGATGGTGCCCAACCAACTGAGCCACACCAGTCAGGGCGGCAAGCAGTAATTCCTATTGACTGTCTCAAAGAAGCAGGCAAGCAGTTCATCTGAACGTCTCTCCCTGTGTCAAGTGCTGCCACTCCCTCGTATTTCGTCTTTTGTCTCTTCTGGAGCTTCACAGCCGAAGACAGGGCACAGGCAAAGGACCCACCATAAGTAAAGGTAAAGACAGGAAGTATTAAAAATGAATTTTCCTGCCCTGGCTCAGTGGATTGAGCACCGACCTGTGAACCAAAGGGTTGCTGGTTCGATTCCCAGGCAGGGCACGTGCCTGGGTTGCGGGCCAGGTCCCTAGCAGGAGGTGCGCGAGTCAACCACACACTGACGTCTCTCTCCCTTGCTTTCCCCCTCCCTTCCCTCTGCCTAAAAATAAATAAAGTCTTTTAAAAAAAACCTTCTAAAAATAAATAAAACCTTAAAAAATAAATACAATTACTTTTCCTGAATCACTTTTAAAATCGTGATTTATAATGATCCAATCCTGAAAACAAAAGAACTGGAGGCGATCTACACATGGATGAAGGTACTTAAGGATCTCGATTTCTAATTATTTTTTCTCTCTTCTTCACCACCCAACTGTATTTTGGTGTGTGTGTGTGTAATTGATGAAACTGATGTGAAAGGACAAGTCTCTGCATCACCCTCAAGAAACATCAGCTGGAAACTTAGTTCCCGGATAAATTCTCACCTAAAGACACGTATTGGAAGTAACGGCCGGTGGCCGTGGAGCAAAGCAGCTGCCAGCTGAGCGACCACCCGGCAGGGTCTTCGCGGGTCCCCCGTGCACATCGCGACGTGCACTCAGCTGGCCAAGAGAAAATGAACAGAACCCCACTCCCTCCCCTTTGCAAGGTGTCTGGTTTTACACACGTGGGGCTAGAGGGTTCTTAAGATTGTGTTCATCTCAGATTTCCAAGTGTTTTACCGCTGGTGCCAAAAGCTTCAAGAATCTTTCATTTGCTCTCTGTGGCTTAAGCAAGAGATTTTTTTTTTAAATTCTCACCCAAGAACAATTTTTTGTTATTGTTTTTATAGAGAGAGGAGGCAAGAGGGGGACAGAGAGAGAGAGAGAGGGAAACTTCAACATGAAAGAGAAACATCGACTGGTTGGATGCCTTCTCCTTCATGCCCCAACTAGGGACTTAACCCACATCCTGGGTATGTGCTCTGACTGGAAATTGAACCTGTGACCTTTCAGTCTACAAGACAATGCTCCAATCAACTGAGCCACACCAGCCAGGGCTTAAGCAAGAGCTTCAAGCAGAAAATCAAAGTTCAGAAAATCAAAGCAGAGAAGAACTGAGGACTCTTCACCCTAAGTCTTCTTACTACTAAGATCTGAATTCTAGCTGTGTCTTCCCAATTACAGTAAAATATGAAACACAAGTAATGCTATGCACATGTGTATTCCTATCATTAGTGATTTAGACTAAAGACCACCCAAGAAATCATTAAGAAGGCTTTTCTATCATCCTATCTCACCAAATTTCAAAGACATCGATCCTCTTATAAAGGCTCAAAACGTTATGAAACCAGCAATCACAGGAAAGTATGAGAGCTCCACGCCAGCAAGGGTTTGGTCAAATCAGCATTCCAAGAAGCCACAAGCCTCTCGGGGTAACACCTAACCTCCACCCAAGTTTACTATGGACCGTGGGCAGAGTGCACAGCACTCACACACCCAGGCACTCATTTTAATGTTTTAACTCCAGGCCCATATTACAGATGAAGACGTTCGGCTACAGAAAGGTTTAAAAACCTGCTGAGAGCCACCAGCTGGCAGAGTGGCGTCAGACCCAGACTCCGGAAATACAGCTCCAGAGCCCACACCTTTAATTACTAGGACCAGCAACACCAAAAGAGGCAGGGGTGCATTTTTCAAATTAGAGAATCCCCAGCAACCCCTAGAATGCCATCTAGCAATTCTTCAAAAACCTTTCCTATCTTGACAATTAAGCTTCACTACAGGTTAAAAAAAAAAAAAAGCCTTCTTGGTTATTTTTCCCCATACTGGTTACTCTGTGAGAGCAGAAAGCTACATCCACCTAAATCATTTCAGAGAGGCCTCTTACATCCCAGCGATGATTGGAAAACGTCTCACCAAACCTCTCCACCAGCTGTCAAGTAAAAGTCATCTCAACAGGCCGTGTCTGCACAGAGGCCTGGAGACAGGTATTTCTTCAGGGGAGGAATTCCAACGTTTGCACAAAGAGGACGGGTGGGCAGTTCCGACAGGAGAGGGATTAACACAGGTCAATGCTGCAAACAGGTAAAATAACCACGGAAAAGCACCCTCGGGGTATCAGGCGAGGGCAGTGGTGCAGGCCCAGGGGCAGGGTGCAGTGGGTAGAACAAATGGGAATGAGTGAGCGAGCGGAGAGGATGGGGGAACCCTCAGCTGTGAGGGGATGAATGGGCTGGGGAATGGGAGCTTCTGGGGGGCTGGTCAGATACTACCGCCGCCGGAGAGCAACAGTTCCACAACTGGTGGACTCAGAACCCCGATACACTGTTAAAGATCCCTGAAGACCCCAAATTTCTTTTGTCAGAGTGGGCCATTTCTATCAGTGTTTACTGTATTAGAAATTAAAATGCAAATTTTAAATATTTACTAACTCATTTAAAATAACACTAATGAATTTTGCAAAATTTTAAAATTTCCCCAAAGCTTTATTATTGGCCACGAATATTAACAGTTGTTTTCTTGAAATGACGAGCTGCCTTCACTCAGTTTCCAGAAAATGAGCGCCCCCGACACCCAGGACTGAAGGACAGCACCGTCGGGCCTTCCACAACAGTGGTCCCCGAAAGAGGCAGAGCGCCGGGCTTGCAGCGCGAACCACCACCCAAGTGTTTGTCCTGAGACAGCCACCGTATCCCAACACGCCGTCTGCAAATCCACACTTTGTCACACAGAAAATCAAAACAAGGTACTAATAACACTAATCAGTTTTACTGCTCTCTGAAGAACCCTCTAAAGCAAAACTGACCTGAAAAGAAATGGCTCTCCGAGTGTGATGGGGAACGCAACGAGGAGGTCTGGTGTCCCTCGCCCCGCCAGCGCTCCGGGCAGGCGGCTTTCCCGCCACTGCTTTCCCACCATCAGGGCAAATGGCAACACAGTGAAAAAAAGAATAACATATTCACCTTGTCGTAACACGGCTCTGACCTCGGGGGCCTCCCAGGGTTTGCACAGTACACGTTTAGCGCCGCCGCACTGGAGCCACGGCTCCCCAGCGCGACACTCCGGGACGGAGCTTGCACTAACACGCGGTACAAAAAAGACAACGTATTAGCTGGTCTTTCAAAGTTAAACCTACTAAACAGAAAAGACTTCTTTACCATAAGTTATGATTTTGCCTGTTTTGTATTAAAATATCCTTTCTTCTATGAAGTGAAAGCAGAATTCAGATGGCAGTTTGATGACTGTTATTAAGGTGTTTGTTTGTTTTTTTTTAATGTACTTATTTGGCAAAATAAAGGCTGGCCACCCTATCCTATGTTAATTCCTAATTTTTTTTTTAATTCAGTTGTACTAGGGTGCCCCTCATCAAACAACTATGCCTCTCTCTTGATGTTCTGAAGCCCTACTAGAAGTTCCATACCTGGCTCTCTGGTAAACAGCTATGGCTATGCCTCAGGGAAATGCATCAGCGTCAAACTAGCAGATAAGCAAGTTTACAGGAAACGCGTAATTACATGAAACACAGCCCACCAACAAGATCAGTCATTAACCACCTTAAAATCCCCACTCCAAGTATGTCTTCTGCTGCACAAACTTCACAATGGAAATAAGCAAAATGTATGGATGGGGCAGTGTGTTTCATTTCCTTATAATAAAAAAACGGGGGGAGAGGGGGTAACTTGAAGATCTTTAAATCCCCTTCCAGCTGACACTAGAAGACTCACCGTGAATCAAAGTTCCGGGTACTTAAGTCTCATATGTGTGGTCCTGAAAAAATTAATAATCCAACTGAACTTACATATTCAGAAAGTGTCTTTAAAAATGTAACGACAGAGCCAACATAAACAAGATGCAAGATAATAACAGCATCGAAAACGATCAAAGTAAAGCGCACTGAGCTGCTTGCTTCCACAGCCTCCGACGGCAGATAACTTGCACTGCAGTTCCAGGCTAACGTGGCAGAGGGAGGGGTTTGGGGACGTGTTTTTTTTTTTAAATTAGATGTAGTGTCCCTTCTAAAGTGAAGGATATAAAAAAAATGAGAGTTACAGAAAAGACAAAGGAGCCACACCTAATTCATTTGGGGAAAGTAGGTGTCGGGAGACGGACAATAGGCAGCGTCCTGATACCAAAAATAAAGGAGTAAAATTAAGCCCACAGTGAAATTGCAAAATAAAACACTATTGAATCAGTCAGGTTCACACTAGCAAGAAGCAGACATTGCAAAGTGGCAGCATTTGCTGAATCTGTGGCATCTCTAAACCAATTGATCGTTTCCGCGGGAGGGTTCCACCCTCGGCAGCTGAGACGAGCTATTGCATCAGGCGCCCGCCCGGGCTAGAGAAACCCGTTCCGGGTTTACCACTAGGTCCCCATCCCAGGCTCTTGGCTCCACCGACTGGATGTGAGAATCCATTCGCAATAACCTCGTCCTCGTCCTCTCTACAGTCTGACATCCTTGGAGTGCCCCGGGAAAAGGAGGGCTGTCCAGATCAAGTCCTCTAGCGCACGAAAGTTCCCTCACCATGTCCCACTCGCAGGGCTGACCTCACCGTCACTCAGCAACACTTAGTGTCCCCGGTTTGCGATCTCAAAGCTCCCTCCTCCCAAATGGCCCTTTCGGAACCCAGAAAAGATGACAGGAGCGAAGGACGAAGAGCTCACATCATTATTAGAAGTGGGGGGGGAGGGGTTCAACGCCTCCCCACATCCATGTTTCAACTACTTTTATTTTCTCAGTCCGTCGTCGGCTAACTAAGCAATGAATACAGGAAGGTGTCAAGGAGGAAACACCCTTCAAAGCATCCCGAAGATTAAACAGGAGAGTCTAGCCGTACGAAGGCAGAACGGCGGCTCGTAATGACCAAGGAAGAATCAGGAACCCCGCCACCCAGGGCACACAAAGAACACGGCGGAGATCGGAAAGTGGAGTTGAGGTTACTGAGCTAGGACAGGGGCGAAACCAAAAGGGCATAGACCCCAGTCCCCGCGGGGAGAGGAGACGAGGGCAGTAACCAGAATTGGGAAAGGAGAACAGATTCGAGCAGAATGTCCACGGGGATCCGAGGGAGTAGCCCAAGATGAGGGAAGGACGGAGATCCACGGGAGGAAAGGTGGCCGACGACGCGGGGATCTGGGTCCACGGTGGGGGAGGCGAGGACGATGCCAGGAAATCAAGGGCTTCCAGAAGATGGAGAGGGGTAACCGGAGAGGTGGACGGGTGCCCGGGGAGGGGAAAGGAGAAGGGAGAGAAAGCCGGAGGCTGAGGGGAAAGCGCAGATCGCCGGTACCTGCTGGCGCACGGCTAGTCTGAGAGGTGCCAGCACCTCCTCAGCCCCGGTGCCGTCCATGCTGCTCCGGGAAGCGGCCGCGGGGAATAAGGTCGAGGCGGGGGCGCGCGTGCCGAGCGGCCGGCGGGGCGGGAGCGGAGGCCGGGCCGGGAGCCGGGGCGGCAGCGAATGCAGCAGAGCAGCGCGAGCGGCTCTAAGCAGCGCCGGGCGCGGACAGGGCATGAGCCGGCGGCCCGGGGAGGTACGGCAGGCGGGGCGGCGGAAGCGGCGCGCGGGGCCGGACCCGGAGCATGATGAAATCGCCGCGTAAACGCCGCGGCGCGCGCGCAGCCGCACATTCCACACGCGGAGACGCGGCGCGGATTGCCGCCCGCAGATTCGACACAAAAACCCGGAAGGACCCAGTCTCCTTCGGAGCCCGGAGAAGATTGGGTCCAGCTGGGGCCCCAGGAGAGTGGGGTCTCGGGTAGCCCCACGCGAACGCATTTGCACAATGAGGCGTCAGGCCACACCAATAGGGTGGACGTTCGAGTTCGCAGCTCCACCCGAGGCTGCAGACTGAAACGCGCACCTTCAAAGCATAGGCATATACACGGGCATTGACCCTTGGGCTGTCCCACCGGAATACACGCTTCTGTGTCTGTACTCTGCTCCCCTGGACCTTAAAGGGTCGTAAACATCAGATCAGATAGGGACCTAGATTCAACGTTCCTCAGATAAGGAAACAACACATTTGGAAGTGCGATCATCTCTCTCTCTCTCTCTCTCTCTCTCTCACACACACACACACACACACACACACTCACATAAAGCCTCCCCACAACTCCCATATCCTTCGGGATAAAGTCCCGTCTTTCCACGCCCTACCTCTCAGTCCCACTCCAGCCAGTCCCCTCCCCCACCCCCTGCACCCTGTTTTCCAGCCTTACCAACCTATGGGAGTGCGGCCTTTTGCCTTTGGCCTCTCTGAGCATAGTGCTTTCTCCTCCACCTGGAACATTCTTTGTTTCCACCCCGCCCCCCATCATACCCCTAATGTCCTAGTTCCTTCCAACTGGTTTCTGCCTTACATCTGGGAGTGCTCTTGTACACAAACAAGGTCCCACTCAGGCTAGCTCCAATGACAGGTCATCTATTGGAGGGACAGCTGAGAGACTCACAAGGTCGATGGGAGTCTGGGCGCCAGGCTCAAGAATGCTCAGACCTGAGACAGCTCTACACAGCCAAGAAGCAGAGCCTGGTGTATTAGCTGGGAGCTGCAGTTGGCTACAAGTAACAGAGACATGAAAAAACAAGTGCTCTGTTTTTCTAAAGAGAGGTGCAAAGGTGAGAAATCCAGGCAGGTGCAAGGCATGAGGATATTGGGGCTGAGTTCTTTGAGCTTCTCTTGGCTTTTCCTTCAAGATGGCTGGAGAAGAGCCAACCACTAGGCCCACTCCTCAGGCAGCAAGGATGAGGAAGAGGAAACTGCCTGTCTCCTCAGGACACCCCCCCCCGAGACCCCTCAATACCTTCTGCTGCCATCTCGCTGACCAGAACTGGATCATATGGTGCCATGGTTCATTTTATGTGTCATCTTGGCTGGGCCACAGTGTTCAGATAGTTGATCAAACATTTCTGGGTGTTGCCGCAAAGGGATTTTTTAGATGAGATTAATGTTTAAATCAGTAGAAGTGGCATAAAGTAAACCTTCATACTGTGGGTGGGCCTCATTCAATCAGGTGGAGGCCTTTAGGAAAGGACTGAGGTCCTCTAAGGATTTGGTCCCCCGGTATAGTGTGGAAACCCCTGTCTTAGGTAGCAGCTCACAGGAGATAGAAAGGATGGTGCAGGAGGGAGGAAGAAAAAAAAGGCACAAGAGCAAAGGGAATGCTTGGAAAAGAGGAGAACTTTAAACCTTCTAGGGGCAGAAAAAGAGGAAATTATTTGATGTTACTTAATAGTTTACCTGCCTGGGAGAAAAGGCCAAGAAGGACTGCGTAGCTGGAAAGCTTGTCTGGCTGTCTCAGGTTGGCCCAGCATTCACGCTGCAGGGCTCTGCAGGTCCTGCTGGCCAGAGGCCAGGATGCTCTCACCCTTCCCTGTCTTAAGTGATCCTGTCTTCACAGCATGATGATGAGCAGAGAATGGTGCCACCCTCTCCTGTTTCTCGTCTCTGCTGCAGTTCTGGGGGCCCTTTCTCACTTCTCCCCCCACCCCATCCTCACTGGAAGATACGTTCATTGATTTTAGAGAGAGAGGAAGGGAGGGACAGAGAGAAAGTGAAACATCAATGTGAGAGAGAAACATCGATCAGTTGTCTGCAGTGCATGCCCCAACCGGGATCAAACCCACAGTATTTTGGAGGGCGGGACAACACTCCAGCCAACGGAGCCACCCGCCCAGGGCTCCTGCTCTTCTCATTTACTGTCTCACCTTTTTCACTGCGAACCTTCTCAGGCCATCCTCTCTGCAGGGATGTTAGAGATAGACCATGTGACTCTCCATTTCTCTTTGCGCATTGGTCATAATTTCTCCTCTCTGTGTCTGGGGATGTGGCTGCAAGACCCCAGCACAGCAGTCCCATGGGGATGGACCCTGTGTGCATCTCCAGGTCAGCATCTCCTGTACCCATCCAGCAATCCTGGGGAAGGATTCAGACTGCGTTGGTTGGGTGAAGTGCCCACCCCGGGAGATGCTGGATGGATCTGTTAATGGAGTGATGAAGCAATGTGGTCTGTGATAAAGGAAATGAGGCTCCATGATTGGCCCATCAAAGTCACACCGAGGGAGAGAACGGCAGTTCCCAAAGCAGGTGTGTCTGTCGGAGTCCCAGTCAGGAGACAAAAACTATGCAGTGTTCACAGGGAATGTTTAATATAAATAATGGTTAACTGATAACAGAAGGTGGACCACTAGGGGGTAAAGAGATCTCTAAGGAGTATAGGAACAGATGAATGGATAAACAAAATGTGGTTTGTACATACGATGGAATATTATTCCGTCAAAGAAGGGAAGGAAATCCCGACACATGCAACAACATGGATGGACCTGGGAAACGTTTGCTAAGTGAAATAAGCCAGACGCAAAAGTGCAGACCTTGTCTGAGTCATCTTACACGAGGCGTACAGACACAACAAATGCATGGGACAAAGTAGCACAGCGGCTCCCAGGGGCTGCGGGTGGGGGAGGGGGGAGCTAACGTTTAATGGGATGATGGAGAAGTTCTGGAAATAGATCATGGTGATGGTGACCCAACATGGCGGATGTTCTTGATGACGCTGGATTGTGCACTTACAAAGGGTTAAAATGGTAAACTTCCTTTATGTGCACTTTATTGGGTACAATAGGTAAAAATAAAATGGAAACGGATGTAGGAGTAGCGCATGCAAGCAGCAGGCAGTAGCTCTGGGCTCGAAGCTGGGCACCCAAGGAAGCAGCCACCTCGGAAAGAGAGCCCTTCCCCAAAGCTGAGACTCAGACCCCAGGGGGAAGGCCATTCAAAGGGGCAGAAGTCGGTCCAGTTTGTGAGTGGTCGTTAAATTTGATTTGGGTCACCGCCACATGGGTTTGGTTAAGGCGCACAAATGGGTCCCCAAGTCACTGCAGCCTGATGTGCATACATGGCGTGACCCAGGGCACTGAGAGGAACATGTGATTTTGTGCCGATCAAAACAAGGCTGGATGGTCTGGGTGTCTGACCGCCACTCAGGTGCTGGGAGGCATCTTCCAGGCTGCCGTTGGCAGCCTGGAGCGCAGAGGATACTTCAGAAGCAGCCATGTCTGCGTGAATTTTCCTGTTTTCACTGCATGGGGACAGGGATGACCCACAGAAGGGCATGGGACACCTTGACCATGGGTTCTTTGTTGGGTGGCCTTTGCATGTTTGACCAGTGATGGTCTGAAAAGCTGAGAATCAGACACGGTTTTGTTTCAAGGGCTAGAAGGGCCCAGCCAGTGTTGTTTATAGAGTTGCTGTATTCCCAGTGCCTACAATAGTTCCCCGGGCCGACCTGGGTGCTCAGTACATTACTAAACGTGAGGTGCCTTTGCCTATCCTTTGCCTAGCTAGTTCTTTTCGACTCTCTTATTTCCATTTCGCTTTGCTGAGTTTGTGTTATTCCTGCCCTCAATATCCTTACAGTATCTGCAGCAGTGCAGTTTCCGCCTTGAGCTAATTTCTAGTTCCCTTCACTTTCTTTTTCCACTGTTTTTCCTGTACTCTTCCTTCTTGGAGGCAATCATTTCATTAAGTTTTTAAAGGCCTGGCAATTGTTTTGCTACAGTTTTTAGCTGCTCTTTGGCAGTATTTTCATTTTGTTAACGCAGCTCCCTGTTTAAATTAAATTATTGGGTGGTACACGGAGGCATTTTCCCGGTGAGGACTCTGCCCTCTGCCACTTGCTCTGTTTGCCTGTCCTTTCTGATGCTGGGAGAGATGCTTTGCAGCTTCCTAGTTGATGACTCATCTTTACATGAGTGGAGTTTTCCCTGGACCAGCTCCTTGCTGGAGAGGTCAGGGCAATGTTTGCCCATCAGCTGGAATTCTCCTCATAGCCCAGGTGGTAGGTGTGAGCTCTGTACGCCTTCAGCTCCCAGCACAGACTCCTCCGGGACCTTGGGCAGCACAAACACACTGGCCTCTGTGGAGCACATTTGCATGATTTCACTTGCACTTCTTTTCATTTGCTGCCTAAATGCTGAGAACAGAAGGTCAGGTCCCTGTATCTGGGGACAGAGACAGAGCGGGACAAGAAGGTCTGCAGCTCCACCTCCTAAGGAGCAGGCTGGAGCCATCTGGGGGGAGGGGCCGCAGGCGGCAGAAGACACAGCCCTCTGTCCCAGGGCCAGATGCCCAGGAGCGATGCCGCAACGGGCAGGGAGGGCAAAAGTTTCTCCTCGTTCCTGCCAGGATCAGGGCCTTGCCAGCCGGGGCCCAAGGGATCGCAGCTGACTTTGGAATCACGTCAATTGAGATCCTGGGTTACAGGGAACAGGAAGCAGCCCGACCAGTGTCTGCAAGCACCCAGCTTCCCTTCCTCCGTCCACTTTCCACGTGTTCCCGACGCAGCCGTTGAGGCTCTATGAGTTGTTGTATGGAGTTCGGGTGAAATGCTTTTTGGAAACCTGCCCAAAACCTGCCTGACCAATTAAATGGGTCAGAGGATTAGAAGTTGGACCTAAGAGGAAAGAATTCATGGAGAAGAAAAAGATGCTTTGTTGCACTGGAAAATTATAAACCTGAAGCAGGGACCTTTGCGACTTTGTTTGGGGTATGAGTATGAGTACCTACTGGGCATCGAATGATGTATCTAGTGTCACCGACACCCAAACAGGTAAGACCCAGGCCCAGCCCTTCAGAGCTCGCTGAGCAGTGGAGAAAGCATCTTGACAGTTTCACAGGAATCGCCAGGAACTGAGGTCAACACTCCATTATATTTTTATTGCCCTGTCCCCTTACGATGAAAGTGATGCATGCTTATTGAAGAGAATTTGGAAAACAAAGAAGAAATTAAAAATCGTCTTTGATCCTGCCACCAGAAGTAACCACAGTTAATGACTTTATCTTTTTTGGAGATAAATATGGTTATATGAGTGCTAACATTGATGAAATGCATGGGGGGGCAGAGGCTATGCTAGATTCTCATTTAGTCTGAATATCAGCCCTGTGAAGTGGGTAGCATCACTGTCCCCATTTTGCAGATGAGGAAACAGAGGCTTTGAGGTTCGCTGCCCAGGTCGGTCTTATAGCTGCGACTGGCAGTGGTCGGACTCGTCCAGGACCTGTCTTATCCCCAAGCCCAGGGACCGGAAGGACCTAGTGGCCAAGGCTTTGTCCTGAGAGGGCCAAGGTGATTGTGAACACAGCCCTGTGGCTGCGGCTCAGACTTGGCTTTCAGGGGGCTAATGTCTAATTCCTATGGAGACACAGGGCTGAAAGAGCTATATACTCTAAAAAGAAAAAGGAGATGATGAGAAAAATCTTGGCCTCTTTGGGAACTCTTTAGTAGTAACTCCTGGTCACTCTCTGAGGCAGGGGCGCAGGGCCTGAGCTCGAAGACTCGAAGGCGGTGCCTGCTGGTGTACTGCTGCCACCTGGTGGAAAAAATGGGGTATGACCGTGTCCTTCAAGACCAGCCCTGGGATGGAAGACCCTTCCAGGGATGGAAGAGAAGTACTTGGAAAGAACTTGGCAAGGCTTTGCAAGCCTTGCATTCTCAGGTAGGGACAAGAGTCACAGCTACTGCTGTGACTCCCCAACTCTCCCCACGCCCTGACAAGGCTTGGCAGAACTCAGCTATGTACATTTTCCTTTACTTATAAACACACTTCCTTTTCTACTTTTTTATTTAATTTCAGAAATTACCTCTGATGTTCACCCCCTTAAGTATTTAGTAGATATAGTGGCTCATTCTCAGGGGACGCCCAGAGAAGGGCGGAGAGTAAGTAATCCAAAGCGCCCTCTGCTGGCTGGTCCTCTTCACTCTGCCCAGGACAGGACCACAACTGTTGACTCAGTTCTCCTTGGCATCCCCTTTCCTAACGCAGCCCAGAGAATTGCGACCACTGGTTTACATCTCCCTGACTTAGATACAAATAAGTTACACTTCCCTGCATTAGATACAAATAAGTGTAAAATAAAGACATGTCAAATGTGAAGCAAGTGAGACCCCCACCTCCTGTCTAAGGCAGATGGAAAGTCCTGTCCGGATGTATCTGGGACTAGAGGACACCAGGACCTAGACTCAGGTTCAGGATGGGTTCAAAGAGTCTGTAAGCTCCCTGGGGTATTAACCGAGGTGGTACTTGTTAGAAAAGGGGTGCTTCTTCCAGGGAGAGTATCAAGAGCTTTCATCGACTTTAAAAACAGTCCCTGACCAAACCTCGAAGTGTTTCAGCCTGAAAGTCCAGGGAGGGTGGAGCTAGGGGCACCAAAGGGTGGGCCACAAAGGGACCGGCTCCATCCTCAGCTCAGGCCAGTGTGGCGAGAGCGATGTCAGATCCAAGGGATGGTGGTGCAGAAGCTGCAGGCATGCCTGCCCCCAAAGCTGAGGGTGAGGAGAGGCAGGGACTAGGCGAGTCCATAGCTGCTGACCGGTGGCCGGATCAGCATGCTCGGTGAGCAGCACAGCGCTCTCCATGCATGGAAGGGGAAGCTCGCCTTGGCGGCAGAAGGAAGCACTCAGCTGCACTGTATAAGAGGAGGGAATTCCTGGGGAGCAAACCCTTTTTAAAACCCCTAGTATCTCTGACTTCTTATTTCAGAAATAAGGTTTGCCACTGAACATTATTTAAATCAGCCAACATTTCCTAGCACCCAGCTTGAAAACAGCTCCTTTACCGCCCTTCCCTACCATCACCTGGCCCCCAATGCTGACTACAGAAATCTTTCGAGCTGTCTCTGGGAGTCGGTCTTCCCCACCAGACCTGTAATGTGTTTCTCATTCTCCATGGTGCTTGGCTGGCTGTGTGGTCCCTGGGAGTCGTGCTTGCTTCGCTCCACCTCCACCAGACTATCCTCTCGTTTTTTATTGCCTGTGGTGCTGGCACATGCCTTGAAAACACACTTGCTAATCAGTGTCCCTGCGCTGGATGACACATTCACTCACCAAATACTTGAGAAGCTTCTTTGTGCCAAATCAGAAGATAGGCGCCGGAGGACGCAAAGACCAGACAGCCACTGGTGAGAGGACAGCAGCCAAACATTACGACACAATGTGGTAAATGCTAAGCATGAAATACAAGGAAGTACAAGGAAGGAAGACTTGCTTTGATGGGCAATCAAGGGAGGCTTCACAGAAGAGGTGACATTTGAAGGCTGATTGGAGGTTTTCCTTGCAGTGAAGTGAAAGAGCATCCAGGTGACGGGAAATGTGACAGAATGCAGAGCAGCTCAGGTGATGGCATCCAGGGGAGGACAGGAGGGTGGAGCCGTGCTGGGAGATACTCTACCAGTGCCGATGGGGGCCAGATCACACAGGTCCTCGCGTGCCATCTTTATAAGGCGTTTGGGGTTAATCCTACTGGCAACATGGAGTCTGTGCAGGCTGCTCAGCAAAGGAAAGCCAAACATCTGTGTTCTGTGATGACAATTTTGCACCCATGTGGCCGATGGATGAGGGTGCCCAGTGAAGAGACTGCAGATGACCGGGCCCGGGCTGCAGCGAGCTGCAGTAACTGAAGCGCCCATCTGCTGCTCGGGTGCAGGCTGCTCTCTTGGCAGCTTGCAGGCGATCAGCTTGCCCGGCACTGAACGCAAGGCTCGCCATTTCACCCACTGGGCGGTTTTCCTTGTATGAGCCCTGCCTCTCTTTAGTCTGTGACAGTCTCCGCCTGGCTGCTCTCCCTCACACACGAGTATGTATCAGCCGTGGTGAATGTCTCTCCGTTCTTCTTTGATGGTTACTTCCAGGATCCCCATCATGACCGCCCACCTTAGTCCTTTCATTGGAGTCTCTATGCGACATGTCTCCTGGACACCTTGAATTCGGAACTGTCTTCCCTTGGCCGCTAGCTTGGGTGGGTCTCTGTGTGTGCCAATCAAGGTCTTCGACTCCTGGGTGCCGAGCCTGGCCCTGGGCCGTTCTGGCCCCACTGCAGGGAAGGGAAGCCCGGGGTCAAGGCTTGATCATCCAATCTCTGTCAACCAGCAAACAACAGGGAACCTGATGTCTCCTTTTGTCTTGTTACTCTTGTTTGTCTTGAAGATTCTGGGGTTTGGGAAACTGCTGTGTTGCCTTCAGATCACAAGACAGTGGCTTTAATCAGGCCCTTGTCAGGGGTGACCTCAAGGTTGGAAATTCAGTTGCGCCATATCCAGCGTGGCTGATGGATTCTATTTTCCCACCATCGATAGAATTCTCTGTGTCCTTTGTCTTATGAGAGCATATTTGTTTTCACCACGTCTCTGTGCATCTGTAAATGAAAAAAAAAAAAAAACCTTGTCTCTCCTTGCAAAAGAGGAAATACCTTTTTAAACAGTCAGTTAATGAATATACTTCCTTTGTATCTGTGGAAAAGGTTTCTGAGTGTTGCTGAGATGGAGTTCACGTACCACACAGCCGCCCATTTGAAGCATAAATTATCATGATTTTAGTGCGGTGACAGAATTGTGCAGCCAGTAGCCTGGACATAAAAGGCCCAGGGGAGAGGCAACGAGTGGTTATTTGAGGGCCAGGAGGAGTTGCAATTTGGGGAAGCACTGACTAAGGAATAAACCCAAACACGTTCCAATTAGGAGGTGAAGGCAAGGGGTATGTTAGAAAGAGAAGGGGAATAATTACATGAAGAGAAGGAAGGAATTCTATAGGTGCAAATAAGCTAAGATATTCTTCAGCTGTACTGATTTTCCCGTGATGATTATTATAAGGAAAGTCACTTAATATAATTTCATCAGTCTAGAAGGATTTATTAAAATACAATGATCTGCCCCCACAGAAGGGAAAAGATAGTGACTATATATGTGTGCAAACTCTCATGCAGAGCTTTGGGTTTTGCACTTCCCAGGATGGCCACGTGGCGGCGCCCAAGTACACATACAGACCTCTACCCCATTCGTTTTATGGCCTCATCTATGATGCCAAGGATGAATCGGTTCAAAATACGAAAATATGGTTGGGGAAATTTTATCTGATGCTCAATAGGTGACTACATCTTCCCTTACCTATAAGTTTCAAAATCCAAGAGAAACTGTAAAGCTAGGGCAAGACTTAAAATCCCACCTCAAAATTCACTTGAACATTTAGAAATGGATTCATTCTCTTTGCCCAAGTGACAAAGCTTTCAATATGTTTAAGTAATAACCTGCAACTTTTCTTGTTGGGGGAAAAAAGCTTTCTCCTGCTAAAAGGATAAACCTTTAACTTATTTAAAAAAAAAAAAAAACACAACTTGGGATTTTTTTTCCACCTGGAAGGAGGAAATAAATCACAGGCTCCACACTTAAGGAATGACATAGAATCTTCGATAAACAGAAACTTCCTGGAGCTCATTATCCCTGAAGTCCCAGGAAGACAAGCAAAATAACGACATTTTAGAGTCAAAACTGTCCAGATTTTTAGATCAGCTTAGCCTCTCTCAGCCTGAAGTTCTACCTTTTGCACTGATGATAACGTGACATACGCCACCAAACCTCAGACCCTCACCACGCGAAGTCCACGTAGGAAGGCCCCTGAGTGTCAGGGGGGCTCCCTCGCCGACAGAGGTTCCCCTGCCACACGCCAGCCTTGTCGGCTGCTGTCAAAACTAACACAGACGTAATCTCATGCCCCGCAGGGGCGAGGTGTACTTTGGAAGAGACAGTATCAGACCCAGTGCTCCATGGTGAAAAACCAGGAACCCCGGCTCAGTGACACGGACACCGAGACCTCAGCCTGTTCATCACAAACGCTGCTGCTCGGCCCTAGACAAGGGCGTCCGACCTGCAGCCTGCAGCCCGCCGGCGGCTTGCAGCTCAGGATGGCTATGAATGTGGCCCAACAAAAAATCATAAATTCACTTAAAACATTAAGAAATTTGGGTGTGTGTATGTGTGTGTTTGTGTGTGATCATGTGTCACAGCATATTTCATGTGTGGCCCAAGACAACTCTTCTTCTGCCAGTGTGGCCTAGAGACAGCCAAAGCTTGGACAGCCCCGCTGGGGGGTGTGCTCAGGGACCCGCGAGGCTTGGCGGCACTGCGCATGCGGAATGCTGAGGCTCAGGAGGAGGCTCGTGGAAATGCATGGCTCCGGAAATGGGTAGGTGCTCCAGGATTTCTGGATCAGGAGATGATAGCAGGTCCGGGCAGTTTCCACACAAGACTTTCAGGTGAAGATCTGTGATTAGGACTCAGGCTTTGTTACTTGTCTCCTCCTCTCGTTGCTTCTATGCTTTCCTTCGTGTGAGTCGGGGTATCAGATTGTAAACCGACTGCCACAGTCCTTTTTGCCTTCCTCTCGGCTGTCTTCTCCCCACAAACTCGTTGGTTCCCCGATTCGCCTGCCTCAGACCGCTGCAATGGCTGCCAATTCTTCCAACTGACAAATTTGCCATCTGGCTTTAGATCAGAGCCCCTCACCCCAGAAACAAGACCCCCTAACCTATCTATAGGTCTTTACTGAACCTCAGGCCCCCAACCATTAGCTGCTGTTCCTGAAATGTACAAAAGCATCAAAGGAATTCAGGGATCATCAAGGATAAAAAGACCTCTGAGAACTCTTCTCCTGAGTCGGCCTAGGCGAACCAGAAAACTGCATACAAACTGGTCCCAATCTTTTTATCATATCTGTGATTGTTCTGGCACTCCCTGAGCTCCTCCCCTGTCTGACAGCCAGATGATTAACTATTACTGTATTATTATCTCAAGCCAACATCCAGTGGATGATACGCATCAAGAAGACAGAAAAGTCACTGAGGTCACACATGGTCTTGGATCTGTCTGACCACAAGAGCAGAGTGAGGAGTTCTAATGAGAGAAACGGGGCAGCTCCAGCCTAAGCATGGTGTAGATACAGGAGTGAAGAGGTTAGCAGCCAGCACCAAAGAGGAAGGTGTCACCTACCCACCCACAGCTGAAATCACAAGACTTCTTGGGACCATCGTGAATAACCAAAATTGCCTGCCCTAATCACAATGCAGTCGGCTTGGGTGCAAATTGTCCCCTGGGTTGTCTTCAGCCACGCGGCAAGCCCAGGGACAAAACCAAACACTTCCACTGACGGAGGGTTTTCTCTCTGCAAATGCTGTTTTGCCTGTCTGGTGACCATTTACATGTGACTGATCTCTCTTATAGATGAAGAAATGGCAGCTGCACCTTCGGTGAAATTTGACGTCTCTGCGATCTTTGACAACGGTGATGTCAGCATCTAAGATAGGGAATCAAAGCGGGGAAGGTGGTTTGGAAAGGGGTTAGGGTTTGTTTTGGAGCATACGCAGTTTGCGGTACTTGTAAGCCACAGAGCAGATGATTATTTAATTAAAAGGCAAGGTGGAGGTGGAACAGAAATTAACACAGAAGTGGTATGGAAGATTTTGTAATACAGGGCCTGGCACAAATAATGCCCCCCTTTTATTACAAAATCATAAGCATGTCATTCTGGAACACGACAATACCACGCTCAAGCACACCGTAGGACATGTTAGGTGAAATGGTCAAGGTAAAACTGTAAATTACAACACCCATGATATCACCCCACCAACCACACTCGAGCCAGCGTAGCTGCTGCCGGACTGGGTGGGTGGATTACCGACGGAATCCTCTGCTGAGTTGGTAGGTGACTGGCCGTGAGCAGCAGGAAATGGGAGGTGTGGAAGTAGGAAGAGTGTGCTGATGGCTGTCTTCTCAGGAATTGGTGGGGGTGGGAACTTGGGATGAAGCATGAGGGAAAACGAGGGGCAATTTTTGCATGAGGAACAGGTGAGCCTGTCTGAAAGCTAAGGAGAGGCCGATGGAGAGGCAGACATGAAAGGTTCACCTGAGGAGGTGTAGAGTACTTCAGTGGTGGAGGACACAGCTACGGACACAGCCAGGCAGGGCTGGGTTTAGACCCGAACTCTCCTACTGACCGGTTATCAGATGCTGGACGTCTCATGTACACCTTCTGAGCCCTGGGGTCCTTTGTAAAGTGAGGTAGTCATTCCCCTACCTCAGGGAGCTGTAGGTATTAGAGGAGATTGTCCACGGTGAGGGCTTGGCACAGCGACTGGCACATAGTAGGTGCTCAGTAAGTGGGATGTACCATTGAGAGATTAAGAGAGAGCAGAATTGAGTAGCCAAGTCCAGGTGAGAATAGATGGGACCAGCCCATAGGTGAAGGGATTGGCCCTGAAAAGGAAGAGGGGTCCCTCCATGGTGGCTCTGAAAGATGTCCATGAATTCCTTGACACCCCTTCTGCCAAAAGAGGGAGCCCCATCCCCTCCTCTGGCGGGTGGGTGGTGCTTGCTGACTCACCTGTAACCGACAGTAAACAGCGAAGGTGATGCTATGCAACTTGGAGAGTAAGTCGTAAAAGGCACTGCGACTTCTCTCGTGCTCGCCTCTGGGTCCCTCAATCTGGGCGCGCTGGCTGAGGTTCCACGAGCACGTGCAAGCATCCTGTGGAGGGGCCGTGTGCTGAGGAACGGACTCTGGCCAACGGCCATGTGAGTGATTCACCCTGAAGCTGCTGCTCCGGCCCTGGTCAGGCTCTCAGATGAGGGTGGCCCTGGCTGGAATCTTGACTACGACCGCAGAAAAGACCCTCCCAGTCAAACTGCTTCCAACTCCCCCACTCCTGGAAACTGTGGGGTAGTTAACAAATATTTGTTGTTTTAAGCTCCTCAATTTTGGGGTAATTTGTTACACAGTCATAACAAATGACACCACCCCTTCTGAGTTGGAAGAACATTGGCGAATGACAGGCAGAGACAGGCATGGTATGGAAAAGAGCGGAGGTAGATGCCTGGTGGTCTCAATGTTCTCTGTAAAATAAAAATACAAGGGATGTTATTTGCTCATGGCGAGGTCGGTGGCTTCATGAGACTGGCACGGGACTGGAAGAGCCATGCAGAAATCCGGAAGGGGCATCGACTAGGAACCCAAGGAAGACCGATGGTTTTCTTCGGTGCCTGTCTTCCTTTGTGCCGCACGCAACCGCAGACATCGCGCTTGCTGATAAAACGAGATCCGGCTCCACGCAATGAGCCTCCATCTCAGGCAGGACGTTGAGAGGCAGCGCGGCGGGTCTAAGCCAGCCTGAGACGCCCACGTGGGCAAACTGCAGATGAGTGCGCTCCGGGCTGAGGACGGCTCAGGCTCATTCGGGAAAGTACTCCCTCCTCTCAAAAGTGATTTGCAACAGCTACGTAGAGTCCAGCACGTTACTTACGAAGAGGGGTATGGTATCAGAGGAAAGCACGGTAAGAGAGAAACCAACAAGTCTTGCGTGTATTCTGCAGCAAGCATATTGCAAAAAGGAGAAAACCCACAGGCTAGGACTGAGGATCCCAACCGTGCCAGGGCCCACCGGGAACTGAGTCACTGCGTCCCCCTGCAGAAGGTCAGATCCAGCTCTCCTTGGGGGCTTAGCTTCTCTCTGCACTGATTCTGTTTGCAATCTGGGAAAACTGAAACAGCACGGAGAAACTGCCACCTTTTCTCCCTCTCACAACAGTCATCCTCTCACTCGCCCAGTTACGCAATTATTTAGCAGCTCGCCACTGCGCGTCTGCGCGGTGTGTGCTAAGGGTTGGGAAGGGGAAGAGGAATACTGCTCTGTCTCAAGAGGCAGCGAAACGGCCTGCTGACGTGGGGTGAACACTCCACAGAAATTCGTTGAATGGATGATCCTTCCCATAGAGGGCTCTATGGCCACCCTGGTCCAGGAAGAGAAGAAAGCCTGTCAACAAATAACTAAAGTAAACCTGGTTTTAAGGTAACAGTAAAGGAATCAATCAAGTGTTATAAATATAGAAGACTGTACTTACCTGGAGGTTAGGGATGGTTTGATAGAGCAGGTAACATTTATTTGATCTTGAAGAATAAATAAGCATTTTCCAGGCAAGTTAAGTAGGAAAAGTCTTTGGAGACGGACCAGTAACTACTCACAGCTCCCAGGTTTAGCAGGATTCCGTCACTCTGGTCTGATCCTCCTTTGCTAACGTAAATATTAACACCTATTTTCCTGGGTTTCAGTCTTATGCTTTTGTTCTCTATGCTTTTGTTCAGCAATGAGAAGCTGGCAAAGTTAGATGCAAAACCATTGTACAAAACAGACTGTTTTGGACAGAGTGGATGAAATTAATTCAAGGAAAAAAGAGGATGTATTGTCAGTTTCTTCCTGAGAAACACTTTAACGTCTCATAATTTCTAAGCCAGATGGAAGATATTCTTCCTAAAAATGGTCTCCCCACTACTTCTAACCCCTCCCCTGTGACACCTGGCCGAGGGCCCAGGAAGCATCCTGGCCCCACACCAGACAGGTGTGGACTATCATTTGCCCACTTGGAGCAGATCAGGAGACCATCAGATATTGTACACACTAAGCCGGGTTGGCAGAAGGACTCGAAACAGCCAAATGCAGTCATCTGCTTTGTCGTTATCAATTCATTAGTGATCAGATACATTGAGACAATTCTTAATTGCATGATAGCATGGAAAGTCATATCAAATGAGAGCGGAGAACTTGCTAAGCCAACAGATTCCTCCACATTGGAATTGGAAAGGTCTCTTGTGCGCAGCAGGAGACGTACATCGACACTGACACTGTCTGCAACGTTTTAGTGAGAAGGCTCAAGCACTTTAAGAAGCTACTGGCCTAACAAGACCTGCCACTACCGCCCATGCTAATGAGGCCCATCTCCCTGACGCTGTCTGACCTGTTCTGCTGCACCTGTACATGGTTTTGACAACCTTAAAGGAAATGAGAAAGAACAAAGGAAGAAGGCTGGCAAAGGGGCCGAGGAGCCCAACCTTTTCCAGTGTGAGAATTCTGAACTCTTATCATGCTTGCATCTCGCTCAGCCTTGCAATCAAATTCTTATTTTTGCCAGCTTGTAACCACTATTGCATTTAATAGAGGCTCGTGGTCGATGTGTGTTTTTATACAAAACTGCAGCTTCAAACTGCTTATCAGGAATTGAACCAGCAAAGCGAAGCGACAGTTCAATGCTGTCACGTGTGATCATTGTATCCCCCCCAAGCCAGGGAGCAGCAGACCAGAACAGCAAAAGATGTGGAATTCTTCCCTCTCCAGTGTTTCGTTTTGTTTTCGGGGTAGAGTTATGCTCCGAGGCTAATTTTGTCTCTGCCAGTCATTTACTGAACACAGCTTCCCTGTGGGATGTCACAAACCGACAGCATCCAGGATAATCTCTTAGTAAGACAAGAGTGAGATAACATATTCCAAAGCAATGGTAAATTAATTATACTATTATCCCAGGCAAGGGGAGGTGAAAGAAGTAACCTCCAAGTTTGGCCAAAGCGGACCAGTTTCTGCCAGTAGGCACTCGGGAGAGCCTGCTTTAACCAACTGACTCCCAGCTGCCAGGACAAAATGAAAAGTCCCTTGTTGCTAGAACCCGTTGCTAGGGAATGACGTGTTGGTAGCCAGGGTGAGTCCTCTGAGGGGCCACTGCATAGCTCACCACCACTGGCTGTAAGGAGTCACCTTGCCAAGACAAGAGCTGATGCCCCAAGGGACTTTGAAGAGCTAGGTCAGCAAACTTCACCTTGCCCAGACCAGAGCTCTTGAATTATCCTCACAAACTGTCAGCACTTACAGTCTAAATACTCTAAGTAAAGCTAACACTACAGATAATAGTTCTGTACGTGGCCACAGTTGCTTCTGCACGTGGTATGGATAAGCCCCAGTGGGGTCCCTCGCAGCTGGGCTGCTGGCAACTTATCAGCAACAGATGGGACAATGACACCAACACCACCTGCTCTGTTCCTAAGTCAAGACACCGTTACTGGTAAAAACAACTATTTTGTTGTCTTTGTCATAAACGGGTGGACTGAAACAACTTCATTTAAGTCATATACAAGTGGCTTTGAAATCGTATTAAATCAGTAAATAACATCTAGCGAACACCATCACTTGTCTTCAATTTTTCCAGATAATGTAGTATTGTACGTAGTATGATTCTTTAAGAACTAAATAGTTATCCTTAAAAAGTCACGGTGTTCCCCACATCGAAGGGGTTCTGCAACCGGAGGTTTGGGGAAATCGGGACTCATCAGAGCTCGCCAGGTTCCTCGATGACAGGTGTCGCAGCTTCCTCCAGTGGTGATGGGCACTGGGGACCTCTAAGAGGAAGGTGTGTGACAGTGTTTCCCAGCTCACTGGACCACAGAAGCCAGTTTTGGATGGAGGACGATCCCACGGGGCCGACGTCCCACAGATCCCACTCCGGGAAATGTTGCTGCTCCAGTGTCTTTGCTATTCTGCCATGCCCCACACTGTTAATGGGGCACAGGACACGTAAGAAGGTGACCCCAGGGGAGGAGCGGCATGTTGGTGGCGACTGAGCATCCCTTCCCACGGCTCAGCATCCCCCAAGCACCTGCTGGGGGCAGAGCTCCTGGCACCACCCTTCTCCAAACAGAAGGGCCTTGCATGCTTTCTGCCTGCCCAGCACGTGTGGGGACAGGACTGAGCTGTTAGGGACTCACATCAAGTCCTTTAAACTCCTCACCCCCACCTCAAAGCAAAGGACTTTGATGTCCAAGTTACCTACCAACATTCTGCTGTTACTTCTTACAACCACTAATCAGAAACCCCTGGAAATAAGGCTTTTTATGTTTTTTTTTTCCCCCACTGAGGTGAAATTCACATAACATAAAACTCACCTTTTCAGTGGCAAGTAGTATGTTCCAATTCCAAGACACTTTCCGCATCCCAAACGAAACCTCACACCCGCTGTTTTCTCTCCTCCTCCCCCCAGATCTCGGTAACCACCAATCAGCCTCCTGTGTCTGTTGCTCACCTATTCTGGGTAATTCATGTAAATAAAATACTACAACGTGACCCTTTGCGTCTGGCTTCTTCCAACTACCATCATGTTTCTGAGGTTCAGCTCCGCTGTGGCACGTATCCCTACTTCATCGCTTTAAGGCCGAATGCCCGTCCCTCGGGCAGGCACACGCCTTTTGCTACCCATTCATCCCTTGCTGGACTTGCGTTGTTGCTGCCTTTTGGCTACTGTGACGGTGCTGCCGTGAACAGTCGTGCACGAGTGTTTGTGTGGGGTTACCTGTCTCCACTTCATTCGGGCGGACACCTAGGAGCGGAATTGTTGGGTCATGGGAGTACAGTTTGCCACCACCATGATTTTGTGGCATCCTCCTGCAGCAAATTGGAGCGTTCCTATGATTTTGCTGGCTTGGAACAGTTTTTAGCGCGTCTGAAGACGACGCATGTAAAATGCACTACCCACAGGGCGCTTGGACGATGAAATACTGAGGCAAGTGTCTTCGCTACACAAAACACAGCTATTTCTCCCATGAATAACTCCCATTTTCAGTGGGCCACCTGAGTTCCCGTTACTCGGCTGTATAGTTTCTGTTGTCTTCTTGGCCAATAAGCATCGTCACAAAGACAGGAAGTAGAGATGCCTTTTGGGAGCTCTATTAGTGGGATGTGTTGCATTCACGTGAAAGCAGAAAATCAAATGAAGATCAGCTATTCTGGAAAGATTTCCGAATATCCAGAGCTGTTTTGCAGTCAAGTAAAGCCCTTCACTGGTGTGCATGTCTCTGACAAGCGCTAATTACTGACAAACACTGTTGAATACGCTGAGAACATGAAACCCGCGCACATTAATGAAGGCAGAGGACTCAAGCACAGTTCTCACCTTCCACCCATGTACCCAAGCGCTTAAACTAAGTTTCATTCCGAAACCATTTTTGTATAAGGATGTTAGGAAAACCTTGGCTCTCATCTAATTATTGTGCTTGAGATTAAGGATGTACCCAGTTCACATTTCCTTCTGGGAAGAATGAGGTCTATCACCAAAGGAACAGCTGGGATTTTCACTTAAGTGAACCTACATCCTGAAGTGTTATTATTTATTTATTGTTCTGACTGGCAGTAGACACATGCAGCAAATGTCTTCTCTTGTATTTCAACTGACTTTAAGGTGTTGCAAGTAACATGGACATATAAGCTGAGGGGATGACTATATTAGCTATGGTGCAGGTTGTCAGATTTTAACGTTAACAGTAGTGAATCTGGGGATTGGTGCATCTCCATCAAATACAGCTATGGTAAACGACATTGAGACAGCTGACGCGCCTTATTTCCAGGACCTTCTGCAAGCGTCCTTTAAGGTGGGCGGGGGATCTAGCAGATTACTGTTCTAGGGCATATGTGTGACTTCCCTAAACCAGACCTGGGCAGTATTCTGGCTCTTACATCCATTGACAGCTCAGAGAGCAAAGAGGGAAACCCAGACGGACACCATTACAGCCTGCAGCTGCGGCCTCACAGCACAAGAAGGCACCCCCCCACACACACACAGAGTGAGGCTAACTGAGCCGGCCCAGTTCTCTGACGTCAGGAGAGGCAGGCCCGCTCAGGAACGTGTGTGCTGCGTCAGCCTCTTTGGGCAATTCATTTAGTTGTCACCCTCTTCATTACCCTCCCAACGTCACTCTGTTCTCTAGATTGTGACCTAAAATTCTGTAAGATATGAATTTTTGTTCCAAATTTTAATTTTATATGTGTTTAAATAATAAAAGTAATACCGGAATATATGTTCAAAGCACAAAAAATACAAAACAAAACAAAAAAATGAAAGCTTTTTGTTCAACTCGCTCTCCTACCCCCACCCTCCAACTCCATTTCCCTCCCCACAGACAAGCACGACTGGCAGTCTGTGTAACCCTTCCCAAAGTGCGTAGTTACGGACGTAATCACAGAGACAGAGATATCAAAGACGACTGCGTCCTAAGCACTAAATAACAAACTGTACTGGAACCACTGTCCAGGGTCAATCTCAACCCAAGCATGCAGAGAGTCTGTCAAACGTCCTGAGAAATGACTGCCTGTTGGAATTTTATAATGTATTCTCCCCCCTCCAAAAGAAAACCCGTTTCTGATTTAATATATTGCAGCATGCTCCCCTGTCACTTCCCAGACCGCAAGCTGGGAACAGATATAAATCCCACCACGGCCAATAAAATCCACGCAGAATTCTGTATGCTAAAGCATTTTTAAATCTCTAGTCAGAGTGAAAGCATGCATGCGTTTTGGTAAAGCAAGGTTAGCCAGATAAAGTCGCAGTGAAAAAAGGACCTGGGAGGCCGTGTGAAGTGCGGGGAGACCTTGACTCTGGTTCCAGTCAGCACGCATTTATTATTCATCTGTGCTGTGGTAATCGCTGCACCTATACAGAAATAGAAGGTGTGGTCCCTATCTCCAAAGGGTTTGCCAGCAACTGAAAAATCCGACCGGCTGGACAAAGTGGAATCAGATAGTAGCGGCTTGCACAAAAGCCTGGCCTCGATAAAGTGATGAACAGGCAGCCACTGAAGGTTTCTGCCCAGAGGAGTGATATGAGAAACAAATGACAAGGACTTATCTTCACTCCCTTCCATCCCTTCATTTCCATTCCCTAACTACTACCCCAGCGCAAGGCTTTCATGTCCTTGCCTGTTGCAATGAACTTTGTATCCAGTACTTGCACCCAACGCCCTCCCAGGCCATCCCAGTCAGAACCACAAGAACAAGTTTCCAAAGGTCCAAGGGCTCTCTCTGCTCAACAATCAAAACTGCCTTCCCTTTGACCACCAAATAGTCTGAACTTGTACCGCAAATTTCAAGGTCCTTCCATAAACTAGTGATCTCCTTCCGGTCTCACCTCCCATTTCCTAACCTGAACCCCTGGCTCTACTGAAATTGAGCTGCTCACCAGTCTCCAAACCCGCCTCTGTACTGCCCTCAGTAATGTGCACCCTTACCCCACCTCCACCGAAAAGCAGAGTCAGGGAAACCAGGCAGGAAGCTGTGGCCCTAACGCAGGTGTGAGGTGATGCCCGCAGGGAGAGGGCGGGACCGTGGGAATGAAAAGGAGGGTGGATGCAAAGTGTGCAGCAGACCAAGGAGATGGGTGAGTCGAAGGCAAGTCACTTTAGGTTTTTAGGCAGCACGTGGAATTCTTTCCCAATAACAGCTATTTCCACATCCTTGTAGTTGTTATTTCGTACCAATTATATAACCTGGGATCGCATTTACTTGATAATAATTCCTCTATACTTTTGGTCACTAATATATTTATTTAAGACATACAAGCACAGCAAGTCCATTTGCTAGGGACTGAAGAGCATTTTCCTATCACTCACGCTACAAATGCAGTTGTCACACTGCTGCCCAAGGGACCCTAAAAACCGCAGGGCAGAAGAAAACAAATCTAAGCAAACAATTACCAAAACATCAACGCTTTGTTCAAAGAAATGTGTTCAAAACAGTGACTTTTACAAAAGATGCAAATTTGTTTTAAATGAAAAAATGAATTCTCTCTAGGAAAGAGCAAAGACTTATTTCACAGATAATTCATACTGCATCAAATGATCTGATTGACAGCATACAGACAAGGGCCAGAGACTTTTTAAAAATTAGGTCTGAAAGTCAATATAAATACCGACGGGGGGAGCTGTCCTTCACCCCAAATTCCAACATTCCAGCTCTGTGGCCTGTCCTGTTACCAGTTGTAAAAAACCCTACCGATGCAGTGATTCAGGTTTCCGTAACTTCAACGACGTGCGGGAGGACAGCGCATCCTGGTCTGAAGAACTTGCCGCCTCCGAAGTCTGGAACAGCACTCTACCACGATGATTAAATACGTAAAACGATGGGTGATTCCTTAACGTGTCAAACGTCTTATTTTTCAGTTCCGAAGTGGCATCCATGTCTTTAAACTCCCCTGCAATGTGAACTATCCCATAGCAGGTAACTGCAAAGGCCAGGAGTATCTGAAGAACTATATCTATTGGCAGTGATTCATCTTCCTTCTCCGTTAACCGCATGTAAGAACGATGCTGCGCGGCGGAAAAGGCTGCGTGGGCGAGGGCAAAAAGGCCGATGCCCACCAGCCCCTTCCACAGTGAGGGCACCATGACGCCGGAAGAGCAGCCGCCCACAAAAAGCCGCCAAGGGCTTTATTATTGTTGTTAATGACGCTGACTGGCTTTAGGAGACTGAGCTATTTGTCCTGCAGAGTGTCCTATCATTTGCTTTAGATTTTCCCTCTTGGTGCCACTTTTCTTCTTCAATCCTGTAGATCCTGCTTATGTTGAAGTTAAAGGTTTTTGGATACAATACTCACAGATGATGCTGAAGATACAGTATCAGGCTGGTCCACGTTTAGTGACGACAAGACTCATCTAGAGTAACGTAGGAGAGGCCAGACTCTTCCACTGTCATTCTGTTTCCCCCGTGATGACCGGTAAGCAATCCCTGGGGAATAACCGTGCACATGTTAACAGTCTGTTCCCCAGTGCCCTTTCGTGAACAACGCTGGCATGAATCAGTTATTAGGGTCTGCAAAATACTGATTTTTCTATCATTCATTTTACATGATTTGGCTGGCATATTTCTGTAGAAAGAACTATTTCCACATCAACTGGGGCTACTTGATTACTTTGCAATACATGTGTAACCAGAAGGCAGGAAAAATGTTTAATCCATTTTCCTCAATTACCACTTTCCAGAGTCAAGAGTTGGTGTCATAGTCCCCACCAGGAAGTAGCATGGGAAATGGGGGTTTTCAAAAATTGTTTTTTTAGATTTAGCTCACTCCTTTTGGGGAATGATTTTCATATGTCATGTTCAATCAACTGCAGTCCTCATTTTTGAAGCTCAAATTGTTCTAACTTTGGCCAGTGGGCATTCCTTCAAGCTGGCCCCCACGTCCTTTTAAAAAGACCTCATTTTACTTGGCTACTTCCTGACTTGCTGTCGCCAGGCTTTTCAAGCACTCATTCATTCCCGGCTCTTGACGTGGCCCCAGCCCTTTCCCCTAGAGCCCTGGTACCTCTTACTGGAGAATAGTTAGAGGTCAAAATCTGGTTGCCAAGGATATTGTTTCCAGGCCCTGATATTAAGCTCTCCGTTTCAAAGTTAACAATATAGTTGTATTTCATTGTTTTTATACTCCTGTAATCTTATTTTACACTAGGGTTTTTGCACTAATGACATTCACAAATTACTCTTTTAATACTTACACCAACGGGCAGCGTCGGAATTTGAACCCGGCACGGTACTTCCGTTAGGGAAGGGAGCCCGAGAATTCAGAGGGGCTTCTCCAGGAGGCAAAGAGTCCCTAGAAAACGTATCAAGGAGACCATGTGGGCTGAGAATGCGGGAACCAGCGTGTGGGGTGACCAGACCCTTCCTGACAGATTCCTCCAAACCCAGCCAGGAACTAGCTGCCGGGGAAGGGCGGGAGAGTGGGGGGGGAAGGGGAGGAAACTATCATAGCCAGGGCCGCTGTCTCGGGTCAGATCTGTCCCAATCCCCCTAAACTGCACACATGGCCACGTACTCACACTCGCCCCTCCCTATACACACCGATAGTATAAAATCCTGCCTCAGACGCGCACGCCGCAACCCCCGAACGAGCCCACGCGACCTGACCAGCTGCTGTGAAGAGCCCGCCCATTGGCCAATCAGAGGCAGCCTTGACAATGGGGACGGGACAAGAGAGGAGCGTGTCCAATGAGAAATCAGAACCCTGTGGCCTCAGGATAGAGCATTTCCGAGTCTAAGAGGAAAGTGCAGAGGCGGCCGTGCAGTTGACCAATCAGAAGGGGCGACTTGTATCGTTGGGACCTACAGCCAATCAGAAAAGCGCTTGCCGCTGACTTGCGCTACCGACACTTCTCGCCTAGCCCAGAAAGCTGGAGGCGGTGGTGTGGGGACCGTTGAGTTGGTGTCCTCACCCACTACGCTGCGCTCGCAGTCCCCTCCTCATACCCTTGCTGCCGATGCCCGGGCCGTGCGGGCCTCTGACGGTACATGGCGACTTCGGGCTTCAAGGACCAGCAGGGCCAGGAGGAGGAGAGTTTTCTGTACTTCGCCTATGGCAGCAACCTGCTGACCGAGCGGATCCACCTCCAAAACCCCTCGGCCACGTTCTTCTGCGTGGCCCTCCTGCAGGTCAGTGCCCCACCCCTCCCCGAGACCTTCTACCCACTCAACAGACAGGGGGCCAGGCAAGCAGCTCTTCCCGAGGTAAGAGTTGGTCTTATCTAAACCATATAGTTGCTTCCCTCCCGGGCAAGCCCACCTGGCCCTTTTGGCTCTATGCTTGACTCCTACTGAGCGCTGCCACCCCAACAACGCGGCGCATCCTCAGGCTGCGATGACTTCCCACCTAACGTTCCTACAAACTGCTCATGCTGCCCAGATCTGGCTGCCTCTCATCCACCAATTCAGGGGCACCCTCACTGAATCCATTCAGTTGACATCTCTGAGAAGCTTTCTCCGACCCAAGTCAGGGACTCAGTTGTTTTCTGTTATATACATACTTTTGCTACTGGACTGGTAACCTGGTATTGTAATAATCCGTTTACCTACCCTTCACACCCCCCGATCCCCCAAACTGAGAGGCCCTGAAAACTGGAATCATGTCTTATTCCTGGTAAGGGCTGTGCTCAAGTTAAGTGGCTAGATGAACGGTAACCTGTCTGCGGGGGGGAAAAAAATCACTGCTCTTCTGTTCATCCCATTCATTCATTAGTACATATCTTCCAGTGCTTACCTGGAGACACAAAGATGATTGGGTAAGCTGGCTACTTTGAGAGCCTCCCAGACTATAGGAGAATCAGGCAGGCAAATTGTTACAAAACTGTTCGGCTTGCTGAACTAGTCAGACGTGGCCTTTGCTGTCATCAGGGTTCTTAGTTGCAAACAAAAGAAAGTGGCTGATTTAAGCAGAAAAAGAATGTATTGAAAAGCTGTTGGAGAGCTTACAGAAAGACCAGGAAGTTAGGACCACAAAGCGCACGAAACAGGCAGACATAAAGGGAGGCCAGCAACCGCAACACAGCCAACGTCACAGACAGAAGCAGCCAGGAGACCGCTGCTGCACCTCTGCTGAACTCGGTGAACGTGGACACTGCCTCTTGCATCACGAGCACCACCTGCTCTGGGCCCTGCCTACTGCTGTCATTACACCCCTGCAGCTCCTGAAACCCAGATGTGGCCACCCCCAGGAGTTTCCACCGTCCTTGGGCACAATTCAGAGCCCCCCAAGGGGTGCCTGCATTGGCTAAGTCTTGGCCACATGCCCATGCCCTGACTGCAGGCAACGCTGGGAGAACCAACTTCTGGCATCCGAAGCTTCAGAATCGGGAGTCAGACTCTGGCACATTCAACCCCACCAGACTCATAAGACAGGGAATTCCCCAAATGTGGGAAAGGAGTTCAGATACTTCTAGCTGAGATGAGGGGAGGAGCTATCAATCAAATGATTATTCAGTTACAGGTATGATTAGTCTTAAAAAGGAGGCATGTTGTACCTTCCTCTCAGTTTTGCTGTGAACCTAAAACTGCTCTAAAAAAAGTGTTGTTTTTGTTTTTTATTTTTTAAAGGAGACAAACAAGGCGCTATGAAAGTGTAACAGGGGTTTCCAACCTGTGGGCTGCATGTGACTCAGGATGGCTGTGAATGCAGCCCAACACAAAATTGTAAATTTACTTAAAACCTTTTTTTGCTCATCAGCTTTTGTGTTTGTGTATTTCATGTGTGGCCCAAGCCTCCTTCTTCCAGTATGGCCCAGAGATGCCAATAGGTCGGACACCCCTGGACCCCAGCTGGGGTTAGGCATGGAGACCTAACCTAGCTGGGATGATCAGTAAAGCTCCTCTTGGAAACCTGGTTTTAAAGCCGAGACTGAATGATTGGGGGAGGGAAGATGCAAACCGGACAAGGGATGGTGTGTGCAGAAGACCTTGGGAGAGAAGCTGGATCATCCAGCTAGTGAGGCTGGAGCAGAGCGTGTGAGGAAGACACAGCATGAGGACTGCAGGGGTAGGGAAGGGCCACATGTTGCAGGACCCCAGAGGCCAAAGAAGACTTTGGTTTTTAATTTGAGAGCAAGGAGAAGAGCCACTGCAGAAGTTAAGCAAACAAAAGATCAGATGTACATCTTTGAAAACGCATCTGGTTGCTGTAAAAATGGGTCAGAATAAGGGGAAACTGGATGTGGGGAGCCCAGTTAGAAAACTTTCGTACAGCCCATACTGAAGATTACGGAGCCTTGAGTGGTCGCTGTGGAGGGGAGGTCGATTTGGGAGATCCTTAGGAGGTAACAGTGTCATCTTCTTGGTGACTAATTATAAAGGGAGGAGGAGATCATAGAGATGACTCGGGCTGTTGGTGTAATAATAGGGTGCGTGATGGCGATGTTTGCAAAGGGAGCAATAAGGTTTGGGAGGGAACATCAAGCTCGGTTTGAACATACGGGGTTTGAGATGCTTGTTTCACATCCAACCGAGCAGAAAAATATTAGTGAACATTTATTAAGTACTCAGTGTGGGCCGGGCCTGTTATAAGCACTTCTGAAGCCCAGAAGGAGAGATTTGGGCTGGATTAAAAGATGATTGGAATGTTGGGTGGTAATTGAAGCTGTTGGAGGGGACGAGGTTGGCTTGAGCAAATGACTGAAATGACTGAATGAACAGGGAAAAGGGCCTAAGCTGAGCCCTTAGGAGCCCCACATTTGAAGACCCGGTCGTGGAGGAGGAGCTGGCACAGGGACTGAGGAGATCAGGGGACAGCCCGAAGGTCAGGAAGGAGGCACATAAAGACAGGCTGGTTAACTGTGTCAGGAGCAGCCGAGGAGTGGAACAAGGCGAAAAATGAAAATCGATTCTTGGATTTAGCGGTAGACAGCCAGTTCCTAGTGTGGTTGTGGCTTTTACCAGATCCTCCGGTGGGAGGCTTGGTCCTGGAATATCCAGTATACCAGCTGAAGATACTCGTCACTCAAAACAGCCTTTCCCTTAAAGCATGCGACAAGGTTTTTAAGAAAATAAAGGGGACAAAGATAAAATGTAAACCTTAGACTTACTATCCAGTGCATCCATTTTTATCTTATTATTAAGGAAACTAATTTTGGGAAAGATGGAAAAGAAATCTTCCCAGACGAAACAGCCAAGTAAGAATGTGTACGCTTCCGTAGGACTGTGCCCTTTTTGTGAGGGAAGAAGCCAAACTAGAAAACTGGCTCCTGTACTTATTAGTGGTGAGACCTTAGACGAGTTGCTTAATCTTTGTAAGCCACAGTTTTTCTTGCTGTGAAATGGGTACAGTACGGTTATTAAGCAGGATAAATATGAGCCTCTATAAAGTTCATAGCACAGTGTACACAACCCAGTAATTTTCCAGTATGTATTAGCTGCTTTTATGATTATTATAGGTATATTAGTACAATTTATGAATATTAGATTAGTGTTAATAAGTATACAAATCACCCTCCACTGCCAGCTCCCTTAGGGCAAACACAGTGATACACGCCTAGTGGGATGCTCTTTACATACACGGAAGTAGAGAGAATGTTACCACCCCTGTGTGGCTTTCCCCGCGTCAGGAATGCACCCTGTGATCACCTCTGAGTTCGTCTACGGGCGAGTGGACTGGAATGTAATTGTCAAAAATGAAAGTAGTGGTTTAAGGCATCAGGATTGTGGGATTTTTCTTTCCCCTTAAACCTTTTGTTTATGGTGAAATACATGTACATATTCAGTAAATATTTAATTTTTTTAAAATAAAAATATGAAAAAATACATACAGTCCTTGAGATCCAGGTTTTTGTTTATCTGTATTTTCCACAGCTTCTTACATGTAGAAGGAACTCAAAAGTTTATGTTTCAAGTGCATGAAGTTCAAGGTAAATCTCTCTCTTTTTTTTTTTGAGGTGGAAAATTTTGGTTCAAGAGGAGAGTAATCATATCACTTTGGTTTTCTTTGTAGGATTTTAAGCTTGACTTTGGCAATTCCGAAGGCAAAGAAAGCGAAGTTTGGCACGGAGGTATAGCCACCGTTTTTCAAAGTCCTGGCGATGAAGTATGGGGAGTAGTATGGAAAATGAACAAAAGCAATTTAAGTTCTCTGGATAAGTAGGTGGTTTCTAATTATGCATTAAATAATTACAAATTCCAAAAGTGGGTCATATGCAAGGATGTGTATATGCACATGTGCGCACACATGCACATATATGTTGGTTTTTCAAAACTATGTACTACCTGTTCTGTACCCTTTAGAGTTAACATAAAAGGTATAATGTGCGTGTCCTAAAAAGAAAAGCCTAGAAGGCTCGCACTTTCTGATTGAGATTTGGGGTGATTGTGTAATGTCTTCTGTAAAAGATGGAAGTCCTCATTTCACTTCTGTTTGAAGGGAAGTCAAAACCTTGTAAAAATCTCCGTGGTTTCATATGGTGAGAAAGGTGAAGATGTTAGTTAATCGTTACATGGGTTTATTGATTTCAGAAGCAGTTGTTCCATTTTTCTTAGAGCCAGTTTTTACAAACTAATTCTTTATGGAGGCAGTTGAATGCAAAAGTTAATAATAATTTGTAAAAACTTTAGCAAAGTATTAAGAACTTTAGCTTTGCTACTTTTTACTAAAAGTCAAGTAAAGCAGGAGTCAACTGAAACTGCTCCCCGTGGAAGTCCCCTGAGTTGTGTGCAAAGCGTTTACTACAGAGAAAGTCGGCAGAAAAGAGTAGGGCTTGAGAGGAGCAGATGCCCTGGTGCGCGGGGCGCTGTGGCTCGCTGTGCACGAGAACGAGTCATTCTCTCCACCTTCTCTGGCTGGCTACTCTGCTGTCAGAACACGCCGTCCATTTTCGGTGGCCTGGAGAGCAGTGTTTCGGGGATAAACGTGAAAATAACTGCGCTGCTGAAGCATGCTTTTACATAGGATGACTGCAGAGATCTGTCTGAAGTGGACCACGTGGTACTAAGTCTCAGGTCTTCAAATTGAAATACTGTTTACTTTTGAGGAAGTAATACTATGTGGATTATGTCCTGTATCCCAAAATATTAATACATAGGGAGCAAATACATCCATATGTGTAGTTAAATTCTTAATCCAGTAAACGCACTTGGCTAAGTCAAGTATGGTTAAAATTTGGCTGTTCTGGTTTCAGGCAAGAAAAAGCATATGCCCCAATAGAAGTTAATGTTTACACTCAAGAAGGAAAAGAAATAACCTGTCGAACTTATCAGCTGAGAAATTATGAGAGCGCTCCTCCTTCACCCCAGTATAAGAAGGTAAGCTATGTACAAAGATTTTTGGTGATTGCTCTTAATTTTCACTGAGCTAAACTAAAGACTTAATCTTGTTTTTAAAAAGCTTTGTATGTTTTAATTCTACTTGAACAATTCATTGTAATAAAAAATTTTGAATGCAAAAATTGTAGCTGTATACCGGAAGTGCACATGTTCAGATTTATTTGTAATGCTAGAAGTATGTTCCTAAAATTTTGTTGATTAAAGAAAGGCTTTTAGAAATATGTATGAGGCACAATTCCAGACAGGTATTTTATTCATACACACAGGCTTTTGTAATAGGATTTTTCTCCACAACACGTGAACACCAAGATTAATTGTAGTGGAGAAAAATGTGTTTCCTACTGCTGAAATGTTCCCCACCCCTAGATGGAAAAATAAAAGTCACACAGCCTTTCAGAGAAACCACCCCCCAGAAGCACAGGAAAAACATAGAGACTCCAGTGTGCCTTTTCAGAAATCCCAACTTAGGTATTGTTAGAAGGGCCAGTCAGGACTTGGCATCAGGAGTGGGCGACCCAGCACCTGGGCCTGCTCTGGAATTTTCTAGTATGGCACTGAGAGGAGTAGGCTGGTACGGATCTGGGAAGGACCACTGAACACGGTGGTCCTTTATTCCCTCGTGTCTAACGCAGAGAGGTAGACCAGACCCCGGGATTCCACTAAAACTGCTCCCTGTGCCTTTTAACTTTTCTTAAAGAATCATGGAAAGTCTATACAATAAGCTTTTTGTCTTGATATAAAAATATTTTAAATCACACTATTGAGTGAAATCGGCAGTCCAGGGGGATGGGTGCGGTGGCCTTGAGAGTCCCATATGCTGGTGCGCTCATTGTGAAGGAACAACCGTGTCTCTGTTTTGTTCTCTCCTTGTTTCTCCTGGAGGCAATCTGAAATTATCCCACACTTGGGCAGTGCAGATAAAGCTGTCTTACACTAAGTTAGATTACGTTCCTAACTAAAAGAGGCGTTTTGCTTATTTCACCCCTTTCTAGGTCATCTGCATGGGCGCCAAGGAGAACGGGCTGCCGCCGGAGTACCGGGAGAAGCTAGAGGCCATAGAGTCGAACGGCTACCAAGGACGGGTCTCGGACGACGTCGAGGACATTATCAAAAAGGGGGAAAGAAAACTCACCAGCACCTAAGAGAGTAGACCTGTGGATGTTTTCTCTACACATTCATTTGATACGTTTTTAACGTGTAGAACAGGGGTCTGGGATGTCTCTCCGTCTAATATATTTTGAACAACACTCTGAAGGGCTGTCTTGCTTGAGCGATTCCTTGTTTCCAGGCTATGGGAAGAAGCTTGGGTGGGGGTTAGGCAGTTGCCAGGTGGACCAGGAGGCACCGGAATGCAGGATGAATGGACATGGGTACTTCTGAGAACATTTTTCTGTGCTTGAGTTGACCTGAAGTGCGTTCTTGCTCTGGGACAAAGGATAGATTTGCAACTTCATGGCAGTGCTGGTGACTCGCTCTGCTCTGGGATTACTATTATTTTTTTTTTTTGTCACCTTAAGAAGAGCAAGCAAACTGCAGAAACAGTTGGTAATAAAACTTTTAAATTTAAAAGCTGGTCTACTTTTCTTTGTGGAATGCGTGTGTCTGTGGTTTAACCTGTGTCCCCCACTGACGTACCCCATTTCATTTAGTTAGGTTCAGATCATCCCACGTGTGTGTCTGCCCTGGGCTGTGCCGTAGTCCGTGCTCTGCGAGGGTCAGGGCGCAGGCTCCCCGACAGCCCGGGGCCAGGGGTCGGTTCCACCAGTTTCTGGCTGGGAGACTCTGGGCTATTTGAGTCTGTGCTTCGGTTTCCTCACCTGCTGAGTGAGGGCAGCCAAAACACCTATGTCTTAGGATTGCTCTGAGGGGTAAATATGTGTCATGGCTGTAGAATAGAACCTGGTATGTTGTAAGGATCAGCGATCATTGTCATTCCTGTTGAAGAATTAAGTCTGCACGGCACCACCCTTGGAATGGGATTGAAAAGTAGGAGAGTCAGGATTCCAAGGGAAAAGTGTTTTCCAATATTGATGCTCGGCTTGGAAAGAAACGGTCACTCTCTCACATTTATTAACTGAATAAACGCAGGAAAGAGGAGGTACGAAGGAAACAATACCGGTTACCAAAAATTGCCTTCTCTCTCTGTGAGGGGCAGTAAGCTGGACCTCCAAAATAGGCCGGACTGGGGTGAGAGAACTAGCTGCAGGACCTCAAGATAAAGATTTGGTTTGTTGAAGCGGCCACCAGCCAGCAGTGTCCGCGTCATTATGGATGAATTAAAACATGCACACTGACTACCGAGTCCGGTGGAGGAATAAGGACAAACAGACTGGCTTTTCTCTCAAGAGGAGCCAAAGCCTGGGCCTCCACCATGACAGGCCTTTATTCTAATAATATCTCCTTACATTCCAAGATGGTTCCTCCTATCCTGGTTACAACAAAGGAGCCAATGCCCCTCATTACATCACAGAAGAAGGACATTAGCAAATGAATAGGCAGGCAGTTACACTGGGCCTGCAAGGTACTTGCAGGGTGAGGGGGTTTCAGCACAGAGGAAGTCCCAAAACAGCCTAGGTATATTGCAAATCTGATTACCCAAGAAAGAACCTATCTGTGGGCATGGGTCCTGTGCATCTCCGAGCCGGAGCTGGGCCCACGCCACGCAGAAGGGTCTGCCACAGTTTGTTCTCTTGGGGAAAAAAGACCAAAGGACTTTCCAGCTATGGCTGCGATTCTGCAGTGATGCTGAGCCACAGACTCCAGGTTAGACCCTGTTTACAGCTGTCACACCTCTCGATTTTCAAGCCTACCCTCCAATATTCTAGTTTCCTCCAGTTTGTGACTCCGAAGAAGAAGACCCAGTTGGTCAGTGACCTGGAACCCAGTTATGGCAACACAGTGAACAAGGCTTGGTTTTGCTGTAGATGCTAAAAATCAAATATTATTTTAACAATCTATTGTTAGAAATGACAACTTTCATTAAAGAACTTAAAACACTAGCAATAAAGTCTTCATGCCTGGCCTTTTAAAAAAATCTTATCACCATAGTTTTTCCAGTCACTTTCAAGGTGATACTGCCATACCAAATGTCTTATGGAAGGGATGTCTGTTTCCACCGGTGATTTTGGCTTTCTAACCACAATAGAAACCAGTCCCTGGATAAACCATAACAATCGTAGGTTTTTGAAAAGCATTTCTGGGCTTGCAAGCAAATAAGGACAATCTTCAAAGAGTGTGAATTCCTCTCCCACAAAACAGAAGAGAAATTGCAAGCTCAAAGGGCAGGCAGTTGTGGTAAACCAATGATCCTGACATCCTCGGATGCAAATACCAATTACAGCCCTGGAATTAGAGGACCAGAACACCGAGCCTGAGAATTCTCCGTGAAGCTGGGACCCTCGGAGAGAACTAACCCCGTCCCCAGTCAGTAAATCTTGGGGCTCCCCACAGAGGCAGATGCAAATCCTCTGAAGAAAGCAACCCCTAACTTCGGTCCTCAGGGCTTCCACTTTAAAAGATTAGGAAAATGATACATCATGAGTGGGAACAGAAAAAGCAAATGTAGCTTCCCAAGGTTTTGAGATCATTGAAATGATCCAAAGCACCACAAAGTAAATATATATGGGGACTTTGGTTTCTGGGAAGGTGGAGTAGGCATACTCTTCCCTGTTCCTTCACTTAAGTGCAACTAAAATCCACGAACATGCTGTGTAAAAAAACAGAAGACTGAAAGCTAGAGAGAAGGCAGACCTGCCAGGGACCTCGGGCCCCAAGGCCTGGCATGGCACTGCATCCCCTGCATTTTCTTTGCTTCATCTCACTCCAACTTGTAGCTGAAGAAGCCAGCAACCCCAAAGCACCAAAGAGCACAGTCCAAAAATAACAGCAGTAAGAAAGCCTGCTCTGTCTAGAAAAGGAGTGGGAAACATGATCTAGCAAAGACGGAAAACTTGTAGAGAATAAGTGCTGTACTCCCGCCCAACGATAGAGAAAAACTGTGGAACCCCTGCCCCTCCTCTAGCTAGCAAAGATCAAGAGGAGATTTAGATTCAGCCTCACCGGGCTGTCACAGGGTACCCTACTCCAGTCCCCTGCCGCCACTACCAGGGCAACATCAGAAAAGGCAGAGCAGGGAGCGACCAGCAGTAACAAGTGTCACCGCCGCTCCTCCCCGTAATGACCTCTTTAACAGTTTTAGAAGTTCTAACCAGTGCAATAAGGCAAGAAAAGGGGCGAAAGGCACACGGACCAGGACGCAAGAGATGAAACAGCCCCTCTTTATAGATAACATGATGGTCTATGTAGAAAATCCTCAGGAATCTACCAAAAGTATCCTTCAGAACCAATAAGTGAGTTCATCAGCAAAGTCACAGCATACAAGGTAAACACATAAAAATCAACCGCAGTTCTGCATACTAGAACACATGGATGCTGAAACTGTAAGCATAATCGCATTTACAACTGCCTTTTTAAACTAACTTTCTTATTGAGGTGAAATTCACTTGACCCAAAGTCAACCATTTTAAACTGAACAACTCAGTGGCATTTAATACACTCACAGTGTTGTGTGCCGGGTCTATCTACTTCCAAAATTTTGATCGCCCCCACGGAAAGCCCAGATTGTTAAGCAGTTACCCCCATTCCTTCCTCCCCCCACTCCCCAGCAACCACCAATATGCTTTCTGTCCCTGTGAATTTACTATTCTGGATATTTCACATAAAAATGAATCGCACAATATGTGGCCTTTTGCGTCTGGCTTCTTTCACTTAGCATCGTGTCCTGGAGGTTCACCAACATCCAGCATTGTTTTTTTATGGCTGTGTCATACTCTGTTGTGTGAGTATTTACAATCTGCTCATCCATTCAACCACGGGTCACGCGTGCACTCATGGCTGGGAATGTAGAACGGCGCAGCTGCTCTGGAAAACAGTTGGGCCGTTTAAGAAACTACACGTGCACCTGCCTGTACACCCAGGAGGTGTACGCCTGCGCGTTTCTCCAAAAGGAATGAAAACTTGTGTTCAAATGGAGACCTGTACGTGGTTGCCTAGAGCAGCTTTACTTATAAGGACCAAAACCTGGAAATCTGGGCTGTTGAGAATGGTTCCGCACTCTGTGTGGTCCTGCTGCGAAACGACCTACTCACCCCTAAGAAGGGAAGAACTGCGCACTGATACATGCAGTGACCTGGACGAAGCTGCAGCAAATTGGGCTGAGTGAACCAAAAACAAGGCTCGAATGTTACATGCTGTGCGCTTCCATTCACATAACATTCTTGAAATGACAAGTTGCAGGAATGGAGAACAGCCTAGTGGTTGCTGCTGGTTTGAGAGGGGGCCGTGGAATGAAAGGGCAGCCTGAGGGTCTTTGCAGTGCTGGAAACACTCTGTATTCCGACTGTATGGACACCAATACCCAGGATGTCATATTGCCAGATGTCACCACTGAGAGAAACTGGGTTAAGGGAACAGCTGCATTATTTCTTAAAGCTGCATGTGAATTTATAATTATTGCAAAATAAAAAGTTAAATGAAAAACAAAAATTAATTAACTATACATTTTTTTAAAAAGATGGAATCAGCCTAGGAACTTCAAAAATGACCAAGTAAACTAGAAATAGAACCAAAAGACTCCTAGAAAGCCAATATATTATTGTTGAAGTTAAAAACTTAAATGGGTGGTGTGTGGGTTTCCTATTGCTGCTGCCACAAGTTACCACAAACTGAGTGACTTAAGACAAAACAAATCGATTACCTCACCGTTCTGGAGGTCTGAAGTCTCAATGGGTCTCACTGGGGCTCAAGTCACACCAGCAGCAGGACAGCGCTCCTCCTGGAGGCTCCGTGGGAGAATCTGCTTCCTCTGCTTCTCCGGCTTCTAGAAGCCACACACGTTGCTGGGCTCACAGCCCCATCCCTCCATCCTCAAAGCCAGCAACATTCAGTCACGTCCTTCTGGGGCCGCCGTCTCTCATTCACCTGATTCCCTCTTCCTCTTGCAAGGACGCTTGTGATTACGCTGGGCCCACATACAAATAATCCATGATCATTTTCCATCTCAAAGTCAGCTGATTAGCACCCCTCATCCCACCTGCTACCTTAATTCCCCTTTGCCATAGTCACAGGTTCCAGGTATGGGAGGTGGACCTCACGGAGGAGGTGGGGAGACTAGTCTCCCTTTCAATTATTTACAGGTTCTATTATTTACAAGATGATTAGCGAGCAAAGAAAAAATTGAAGAAGTTACTCAGAATGTGTCCAAACAAACAGGATATGGAAAAAAAATGAGAGTTAAAAAGACATGGAAAGTAAAATTCAGAATCCTAGAAGTTCATAGAAAGGTACACTGGAGGAATTAGTATCTTCAGCACCTTCATTTCTGGGCTTGGAAGTTTGCACAATGGAGCCCATCAATTTTGCATTTGCAAAGTTTCACTTTCTAGTTATGAAGATCCATTTCTCAGAAGGCAGCCTGTGATGGAAACTTCAGTGTTCATGGGCACATGTGGTCTCATGATTGGATGTGTGAATAAGTGACAATTTTGTACAGCATCCCTATGCCTCATGCAGAACTTCCCCGTTTCGAACATTTAAAGCATATTTTATTGGGGAAATTAATTGCTGTTAAAAATCCCTTTACAAGTCGTCACAGCATAATGCAAAGAATGTAAAGTGTACAACTGCCAAGAACAGATTTAAGGCCAGGAAGAAAAACTTAGATTTTAAAGTGTAACTTGAAATGTATGCTCCATTGCAAAACGTTTGATTACTCTGAGCTACTATTCATCTGAGAGCACGTGTGGCATTTTAACAAGAGTTTCACCCTCTTGGCAGGGTGGGGGGAGGGTGTTGGTGGAAGAGGGCAAAGGGGGATAAACGGTGGCGGAAGGAGACTTGACTTTGGGTGATGAGCGCACGATGCAGTATGAAGATGATGTGTTATGCACTTGAAACCTGTATGGTTTTATTAACCAATGTCACCCCAATAAATTCAATTAATAAAGTTTCACTGTCATACCCAGGCGTTGCCTCCAGTTGCAGCCGCTGGTTTGGCATTTTCAGGGGGATGGGCCTGGGCTCGTGGCGGCGGCTGGCCTTGGCCCAGCAGGCACGACAAGTTCCCAAGTGTCACCCCTGGGCGAACTCTCAGGCCTGCCCACTCACCCTTGCGCGGTGGCTTGACCGCCGATACTCAGCAGGGAATGCGCGAGGCCAACTTACTGGCGCTCCCTCGCACCGCTGGGGAGCGGCTGCCCCGCCTCAGCCACAGGCACACCAGGCCTTCCGTCGCAGCCAGAGAGAGGGGTGCGGCCGCTGCTGTTGTCCCGCCACTTCCCGTTCTGGGCCGGCCCAGCTACTGCCCTGTTCCCCGCTCCGCTGCGGGCGCCGCTGGCTCGGGCCTCGGCTTCGGCGTCGGTGTCCGGGCCTGCGCGCTGCCCGCTCTGCAAACCTGGAGGCCAAGTAAGTCCCAGCGCCTGGGGCGCGTTCGCGCGGGGCAGATGTGCCCGAGGCCGCGGAGTGCGGCGAGCGGGAGGCAGCACCCCAGGTGTGTGCGGGCTGCGGGGCGGCTCTGAGAGAGCTCCCGGGGCGGAGGACGGGAAGCAGAAACTCGGGGGTTTTGAGGAGCGTGGGCAAAAGTTCAGAGGCAGGAACTTCGGCGGCAACAGAATCGTTGGTCCCACGGGGGTCTGGCCAGGGCTTCTCAATCCTGCCTGCACCTTCGAATCAGTGGGGCACTTTTAAAATCCAGATGCCCAGGACGCGCCGCAGACCAATCCTTCAGAGCCCCTGGGGCTGGGACCCAGCCTCTGGATCGTTGAAACGTCCCGGGCGATGCCAGTGTTGCAGCCAGGGCGGCGGAACATCCACCCCAGCTTCCTGCAGGGAAAAGAAGGGGAGACGGTTCCACACAGCGTGGCCTGGGTGGCGTGTTCAGGAGAGACTCGGCCATTGAGTCCTTCGGAAGTTGTGTAAAACAGAAGGAATGCACTCTTGTCTCTGCGTTCTGGGAAATGCCTCTATTGTTGACATTTCACAGTAAGCTGGGGGCAACCTGTAAACCCTTGGCCCTGACAACTTCTGGGTTTTCTGCTTTAGGGATGAAGCCTGGTGTGCTCGCCAGAGGGTTCATCCAGCTTGTCCCTCCTTCTGAAAGTAAATCCAAGGTTTACTATGAGCAGAGAACCATAACCTCTACCACGGATTTAGGAGTGCCCTGGGGGGGCCCACCTCACCCTGGGGTAGATGCTGGGGGCGGATAGTTGGAGACAGGTTTCCTCCAAATATGCAGGGCAGATAAGAAAGGTGGGTTTAAAACTAGGAACATCTGAGAGATGGGAGAAACCTGGACTTTCAGAGAGTCTGAGAAGTTTTTATTTTTGTGGACTGGAGAAATAAGGTCAAGCTCTGGAGTTCTTCAAACTTGGCCCAAATTCAGATTCCGTCACCTGGGACCTGGGACCATGGGTGAGTGATGTAACCTCTCTGAGCCCGTTTCTCACCAGTGCGATGGGGGTGGACGTTGTAACTGTCCTGGGGCTTACGTAGTGAAATGAGACAATGTGTGTCCCATGCCTGGATGGGAGGCACGTGGCAGGTGCTGTCACAGGTAGTTTTCTGGCACAGTAGCAGTGATATGTGTTTGGCAATTGTTTTTTTAGTACAGCTGCAACAAGGGAAAGTGTTTGTCTGAACGTTGTCTCCCTCACAACACTATTCCCCTGCTCTCCTCCTGCCCTGCTTAGGGTGGGGAGGGGGTGTGGCGGGGGATGGGCTGTGTGGCTCCAGGCTCCGGGTGCTTTGAGGTCTGGAATCTCAGGCTACTCCCCACCAAGAGGACTTATTAATGAGTCTGGAATACAGTGTTACTCCATGTGATAGGAATACATTTCTTGATAAATGAAACTGGCCCTTAATCTTGAGATGCCCTCTGCCCCATTGGCACATATGTGAATAAAACAGGCTCCCAAGAAAGCTGGGCTCCCTACAGGGTCTCACACTGGGACACGTGGACACATGCGTCACGCAGCTGCTGGCAGCCTCCTTAGGCCACACCCTGGCCGTCGGTGGTTTCCCCCAACTCTTGGCCTAGGGACAATGCATTCTTCTTGGATGATCTAGAGCAGTCAGGAATCTGGAGAGGGAGGGACTGATATCAATTCCTGACATTTAACTAAGAGAATATCAAATGCATGGTTTTTTAATCCAAAGAAAAGAGTTCAATATTTCTTCAAAATCCAAGACATAAACCCTTGAGGTTTGTAGTACCAGTTTTTCGGGTTTGGGTTTTATTTTTTGTTTGTTTGTTTTTTTATGATTCTCCTTTGGGAGGAGGGGATTTTAGGCAAGACAAAATTAGAAAAGCTAAAATTTTCACCTGTGCTGAATTTCTGTTGAGCAGAAGCGATCGGCATTTTGCAAGTTTCTGGAAGTCCTGTTTTCTTTTATCTTCTGGACAAAGTCAGTTGCAGCGTCTCACACCAAGAGCCTCCTTTCATCCGCCCATAGAACCCGACCTTGTTTTCAGGAAAACTCTTTGGCACATCAAACGCTCACTGAGGGTGAGTGGTTTCTCCGACCTTGACTCTCGCATGAAGTGAAGTACATACGTAGTCACTGCCATTTCAATGAACTGATGGCTTTTACCCAGAGCCAGAAGTTTGTCACAGCAAGACTTCCTGGCTTGAATTCTCATTCTTGCATTTTATCCAGGACTGCCACAGACCAAACTGTGGGCAGAGATTACGAGGCAGAGTCAGCCAAGGCAAACTTGCCACCACCCCTCCCCTGGCCATGCTTCTGGCCTCCGGAGCCTCTGAGCCAGCTGGGGGTGGGGGGGGTGGGGGGGCCGCTGCTGCTCTGCGTGTTGGCTCTCTGATGGGGCCGAGTGCCCTAACAAGGCAATTTTGTGTTGCCCTTCATTAAAATCAATAGGGCACCCTTAGTAAAATGCCAGTTTGGAATTTGTTTTGCTGAATAGTCATGTTCCTGAAAATTATAGAAAACTATAGTTTAAATGTAATTAATAATAGGTCCACATGAAGGCCCAGGTAACTGCAAAGTGAGCACCAGATTAGCACAGGTTCTGGTTGGTTAATATTTTAAAACACGAAGTCCTTCTGTGATGTCTTTGCTTCACGATGCTGCGATCTGGCCCTTCCATCTCATCACCACCACACGGGTCGGGGTAGAAAAGGTGCCGTGACTGGTAGGTATTTTCAGAGCCACGTGGGACTCTGGAAATATCTGGGTGGGACAGTCGCATATTGCTACGGAAAAGCCTTCCAGGGTAGAAGATCTGTGAGCAGACGCTGATTTACAGGAGAAAATGTGTGTGTTGTTCTGACTCCCAGAAAAGAAAAGTCGAATGACTAAGACCTTCCTGTGATTTCTTTCAATCCATTTTCCAATTGTCATCTCTGACCCCCAAACCAAACCTTCTAGAGGGAACTGGGTGGAAAACTAGGCTTCTGTTGGAGGATTTCATAACTCCTTACAGTTCAGGAAAACGGATGGGTTCGGCCATGCCTGGACTCCATTCAACAAAGGATGCGGTTTTACATTTCATATGAACTCAGGCACATGGATGATTTTGAGCGGACATAAAAGACCTATAGCGAATACCAGACAGGCAGGCCGTTAAGGGGAGAAACCGTGGGTTTTGGTGTCAGAACTTTATTCCTTCACCTACTGCTGGACCTCAGCCAACATATTTAACCATCCCCACCCTGTGCCTCCTTTGTAAAATAGCTACCGTAATTCTTTCCTTAGAGTGGTTTTGAGTATCTGACAAAATAATCGATGTAAAGCGCACAGCACGCCACCTGGCTTTCAGTAAACGGTAGTTATTATGGAAATATTGATTACGAAGATTACTTGGGTTCAAGCGCCGGCCTTGCGGTCTCCTGGTTGTGTGGCTTTGGAAAAGGCACTTAACCCTTCACGTCCGGTTTATCACTGTACAATGGGGATAACTCTGCCTATCTGGAAGGATTGGTTTGAGGCTATAAATGAAAGTAAACAACGATGCGTCGGACCGCGTGGCGTCTACCAGACAGACCCTAAGTAGTAACGGCAAACCCTCACGGGACTCACTATGTTCGACAACGCTCTGGAGGCTCTTAAGTTTGGGCTTTTCTTCCTTTTTCCCAGCTCATTTAATCACCCCAACAATCCTACGCAGTAGTTACCATTTCCTCCACTTCATGGATTAAGTAACTAGCCCCAAGCCCACACACAGTAAGCGCTGCACCGGGGGTTTGAAGCAGCATCCCAGTGGCTAACCACGGCACCTGTGCCCAGTGAGCGTGCCACGCTCTGTGCTCACCCCCCTCACCTTCTCATGCTCCCTTCCCATCGTTGACAGGCAGATGTGTTTATAGAGCTGTATTTCTGGACACGGGGCCTCAGCTTCCAAAGCACTTCCTGCTTATGAATCTACCCCAGATTTGCAACTTTTAACCTCAGCCATTGCTTATGCTGGATAATCTACTATCCCCTGGTGGGGTGGGGTGGGGTAGGGGAACCCTGATACTGGTATTGACTAACGTTGTTAAAGTGGATTATGGTGTTTATTTTGAGATAAATGTCCTCTGAGTGCACTGTTAGCCTGGTGCAATAACACATGCCTGACAGGTGCGCGGGTGGTGTCTGGGAAGACAGAAACCGGGCTTGGCGGTTCCCGGGATGGGGCTCAGGTGGACACGAGAGCAGGCGAACGACATCCCGTCAGAAGTGCAGTGGCCTGTTCCATGTACACTCGCTCCCTTGTAAAAACAGTTCCTTACTCATCACCCCTCTTCATTACACCCAGTAGCTTTTGCCTCTTCCGGAGCTTTGGCAATTGTTCCAGAGCCCTGAGCCAGTGGATCTTGGGGCCCAGAAAAGCACATCCTCCAGTGAGTGGGTTGTGGATGCTTCAGCGTTTCTGACCCTGGCACGCAGCGATTGTTTTCCTGGCTTTCCCACGGTGGGAAGGGCTCTGTCGGCTCCCCAGCCTGGGGTTGAATGAAGGCTGTTAGAAAGCATTCGTAGCTCCTGGTTCCTCCTGGCTCACTGCAGCTCCAGTTCTCCAGCACAAGGACTCCACAGATACCATTAGGAGATGGTGCTGGTGCCAGGGGTCTCCTCAGTGGTGAGGCATTGCCATGGACGGGACAGACCTGGCCCTGGCAAATCGGAGTTTGCAGGCTCTTGGAGGAGGGAAGGGTGGGAAGCACAAGAACGAATTGCATAGGCGGGTAAGTCCCATCGTTGGTGAAAACAACACCATGGGTGAGACAGATTAGCAGAGCTGTGCTGGGGTCAGGGAATCTGGGATGCCCCTCTCCGCGAATGAGCCTTTGCAACTAATTCTTGGGGATGAGAGGAGCAGGGGGCATGCCAGACCGCCAGACCCCGGGAGCAGCATGTCCGAAGGCTCAGCGGTGGGAACGAGGTGGGTGTGCTGAGTAGGGTGCAGAGACAGCTAAAGAATGAACCAAGCTCAGGGCGTGCAGAGCTTCCTGGGCTGGGCAGGATTTGGATTTTCCTGTAAAGGGAGTAGGAGGCCTTAAGGAGCACAGCACCCCCTCAACGTTCTCTGCACTAGCAACTTACAAGAAAAAGATAATCAATGACCCCTATGCCTAATGTGTAAAACGATTCTGGAGATGAAATGATGGTTTTCAGTTTTCACATGAAGGAGCTGAAGCGCGGAGCAACGTGCAAGGTGGCGGGACCAGCACTGGGAGGTGGTGTCCCTGAGCGAGCACCCGCTGTGTGGTTTTCTGGGGCAAGTGTGAGTCGCTGAGAGCTGGTCTCCTGGGTGCCAGCATCCGTCAACAGGAGCCTGGATGGAGGGATGGATGCAGGTGGATCCCTGTCCTCCTGGCTCCTTGGAAACAGGAAGAAAATGCCCCACAGAGTGGAGGGTGTCGGCATCCGCAGGTACAAAATGCTGCGGACCCTCTGGCCAAGGGAAGGGGTGTCATAGTTTTCCTGCTAGTCTGTTCTCCCTCCGGCTTTAACTCCAAAGTCCTGAGAGAGCTGATTTCCTTGCCCTGTTCGTTACTGGGGAATTTGCATACCATTAAAAGGCATAGTTAGAAAAAAAAAATCTGCTTTATTTGCAGTTTTCAGGTCACAGAAAAAGCCTCCAAGCCGTGAGGGGCTGAGAATGCACCATGCATACTAGCTGTTTTTGCGGTGTCCACACTACCCCCTTCCTCTTCCTTCGTGTGAAGTTATGAGAGGCCACAGCAGGTCAGGAGCACCTTGGCTGAGTGGGCCTGCTCCTAAGGCAGCACCCCCACGGGGTGGCATAGGCCCAGGGGAACTTACCGCCTCAGGAGAACTTGCATCTTCTTACCCTTTCAGTGCCCCTGGGAGTCACCCTGACACATCCCAGGCGTCTTCCAGCCAAGCTCAAGGGTTGACCTGTGTCCCAGACAGTTGCTGACTCTGGATACACATTCAAGTGGGGTGAATAAAAGTCTCAGGCTAAGTGTTTTGGCCATCAATCAGCAAACTGTTTACTTCCTCCAGGCCAAGTTCAACACGAGCCTCCAAGGTGATTAACATGTCTTGTTCTTGTGGAGTGCCTTTCATCTGAGAAACCCCAGACACTTGGCCCTGAATGCCATCTCCAGACGTTCTCTGGCTTCCGGACCTGTCGCTGTGTAGCGCTTTCTCCTGCGCAAGCACTCAATCCCACTTCCAGACTTCCAGATCAGGGTTTCTGATTTAGGGCTCCGCTGTGTTTCTTTGTTAAGGTGGTTGTATCACTGGCCCCTTAGAGATGACTACTCAGCAGGGTGTTTTCGGAGCTTGGATTTGCAAAGCCTGGATAACACCAGGAAAATGACAGTCAACAAGCATATTTCAGCCCCTTGCACAGGGACTCTGTCACAAAGCAGTAGGTGACTCTGTACCAAGAAAATGCCCTGGAAATTGAGAGCTGGGCTCTGGTTAAACTTGTTAAGGCATCAGCTGATAGAACAAATGCCTCAGAGCAGAAAAAAATCCTGGGGCCTGCAGATCGGAATTTATCCACTAGTTAACTCGGCGAGTGACACTCTGGAAATCCACATGTTCACTCCCCGAGCACCGGAGAGGCACCTGGTACGCGCTGCCCACTGTACCAGGTTCATTCAGTTGACCGTTTTTACCCAGCATCCACTTATATGCTGGAGACACAGTGACTACCCAATGGGCCCCATCCCTCCCAGTCAAATGCTGGGACTCGACGATGAACCAGATGGAAGTCCTGGCCTGGACCACTGTCTCCTTGACCATGATAAATGCTTACAATGTGACCCGTGCTGTTCTAAGTGCCACGTTGTCCTAACGCACAGACCCTCACAGCCATCCTGGTGAGGCAGGTGCTGTTATTATCTGCCCTTGTGCAGAAGGGCGGTGTTATTTGTCCAAATCGCACAGCGAGTGATTACAACCAGGTTGCCTGGGTGTAGAGTCTTTGTCTTTCACTGCCACCGTCCACTGGTGTGAGGGAGAATTTGGGGAAGAAAGTATCACATCCTCTGAGAAGGGTGGGGATAAAGAACCACGGGAACTTTAAGTGGGAGAGAGAGAGGCGAGGGGAGGAACAGGGCGAGGTGGAGTCCCTGCCCTTTCCCCATTCTGACAGGTGTCAGCCCCTGGTGGGGGGGATGAGGTGACACTCTCGCTGCTGAGGGAGCTGCTCTAACCAGAAGTAAGCAAAAGAAGCACTTGTCTCAGAGCCACAAGACCTGGGTTCTATTTCTGGTGGATTCTGTCCTTCCCAGGGCCTCGGCTTCCTTGTTTCTAAAACAGGGGGCATTAGACAACATTCTGTCCTATTCCAGAAGTCCATGGTTTCAGCCCATGAGGTGGGGCTGGCTCTGCATGCACTCTACAGGGTTTCTCAGCTGGAAGAAATAGGTGCCTGGCTCTGAGAGACAAGGAGCCAGATGCACGTGACTTCCTCCCAGGGGGCCCAGGCAGCTGTGGAAGGCTGTCTGAGACTCACCACCGTCCACCCCCAGTGCGCTCATTGGCTCTCCCTGCCTTCCTCTCTTTGTAGTCAGGGTGGCAGTGTCTGTATGGAGTTCAAACTCTATGCCACTTTGACAAGAGAGAAAAAGAGATGGAGAGTGGGAGGGAGAGAGTGAAAAAGAGAGGCAGTATTGAGAGAGGCGGAGGGATTTTTGTATCTGCTTTGTAATTCTGAGGAATTAACTACTTTCCGATTAAAGTAAATGAGTGTTAATGGAGCTTAACAGCTTCAAATAATGATTGTAGCCTCCCCCATCTGCTAAATTTTCTCCAGAGGAGGCTATTAGTTTTCTGGTATGGCAGAGGCAGACAGGACTGGGCTTATTTTCCAGGAAAACAAAACAAAACAAAAAAGAATAGACCGGAAAAAAAAAAAATCCCACAAAAGACAAAAACCAACCAGGAGAGACAGGGCTCTACACAGACCCAACGAAGAACAGCAGCAGCGTGAACTGATCCCGTTTCTGAAGGCTGGGAGCAGAATGGAGCCAACGTCGCGATGGGCTGTGCAGCCGGACAGGGAGGACCGCTCCGAGTCGACACGCTGCGTGTGCTGTCTGCGCAGCTCTGTCCTGGCACACGAACGTGCTCAATGCCAGCTTGCCCTTCTACGGCCGTCAGGCTGCCTCGGTCCATCCACCTCGTTGGCGGGCAACTTGAGAGTGGTGAAGCCAGGCTGCTCAGATCCTCACTTTGCCCTTGACTTTCCAAGTGGTTCATGTCAACAAACGTGGTACATCTCCTTCACGGGAAAGGTCTGAAGAGGCTGTGGATCTTATTCACCAAAATGAGTCTTATTCAAGAGGGTGGTAGTTTCCTCGAGGAAAGGTGGACACAGCCCTTGACATTCAGGGACGTGTGTGTTGGCTGTATGCCTGGCTTTACGATCGGGTTGGCGGAATCTGCTCTCATTGGCCTTTTGCCATCTGGGTTATAGCATCTGGGACCGCAACAAGCCATGTGGCCACCTTAGTACAAATCAAGAGTGTGTGTAGTTTGGTATCTCAACCTTTTTTAATGCAGATTACTTCTTATGTCGGTTTTCTTAAGTAGTTAACTTCTAAGCTTGAGGTAGGCAGGGAATGATGCTTTATATTAACTTTTAATTCTATAAATAAAGTCAGCTTTATGGTATCTGAAGAATTGTAGGGGTTCTTTACCATGAGGGGTCCTTTAATGTCATGGGTTCTGTCCCATAGAAACTGTCCAAGGAAGGGAAAGGGCTGTGGCAAATATTCTGGGCCCTACTCTTCACAGTTCCGTCTCCAACTGGCTGTCTGAAAACTGGGCCTCTCTTTCCTAATGTGCTTGATGGTCTTCTTGTGCAAAATTGTGGTGTCCGTCAGGCTGGGCTAGGTTGTGCCCCAGCAGCAGACAATCCCCAAATCTCAGTAGCCCACAGAGCAAAGACACATTTCTCGCTCTGCATGTACATCTCAGGTTAGCAGGAGGCTGTCTTCATGGGCATTACGGGTGGGCCCTGAGCGGTGGAGCCCCCACCACCTCGCTGGAGCTGCGTGTTGATAAACTAGGCGCTGTTATCGAAAGCTTCCTGCCCAGGGTCCCTCATTCCCCTCCTGCTCACATTTCATGAGTCAAAGCCAGTAATTTCAAGAGGGTAGAGAAAGGTGATCCCACCTGGTGCTTAGGAGGAAAATCCCAGCCACCTCATGTGTAGCATCCTTCTCTCACCGTGATGTTTTTCAAGGAAGGGGTAGGAAAGTCCATGGAAAGTGTCCTGTGGTCAGTGAAGTCACGCCCCATCGACTCCTCCTTTCTGTATATACGAAACCATTGACCATTTCCTGTGGCCTCTGAGGCTGCAGAGAGCAGCAGCATGTTGGGGAAATCGCATTCTGAGAAAAGAGCAGAACTTGGGGAAAGGTAGGGTCAGGATAGGAACAGAGGCTTCCGGGCCTGGGCCAGATTCCATGGCCCCAGGGCGGGGCTGCAGCAGAGCTGGCAGAGGCTTTGGGTCTGTTTCTGTGTGTTCCAGCTGATAGGCAGGAAGGGTTGGCAGCGGAGATGCTTGTAGAATAGCCCAACCACATAGAGCCCACTGTTTAAAAAACTCAGGGGTGTGACTCCAAGTCAGCATCTAGTGCATCGGTAAAGAATGTTTTGAGGAGCAGGACTCATCTGTTAGGAACCTTACCTGCTGGGATTGCAACACCAGTTTGCAGAAAGCTGTATCATTTATTGTGAAATATACAAATATATTACAAAAGAGTGAGTGATGATTCCCAATGATTGGGCATCTGAGAAAAGAGTGACATCGCGCGAGGCCAGTGTGGGTGACAGGAAATGGTTTTCTTGAGGTCTCCACCCCCCCTTGCCCCCCAACATTTGGGATAGAGGCCAAACTCCATCTGCACCGCCTGGGAGGGGACAGCCACACTGCTGGCAGGGTGACCGCTACACTCAGGCTCTGCTGGGCGGTTTGGCACAGAATGGAGCTGCTGCTGAACGTACCCGTTTGCTAGTGTCCTTCAGGCAACGGGGCGTGCTGCAGTGTCTCTGTCCATGGGGTTGGTATAAGGACACATGGGACAAGGGTTGGCATGCCTGGGTGACCGTGGAGACTCTGCCCCTCAGCATGAGGCAGACTTGATGCACCACTCATGTGTTAATGAGTTGTGGGGACTCTGTGGGTGTCTCAGATTCAAATTCCCTCAGAGACAGGGGCTCTCCCTACTTCTCTCCTCCCCTACAGAGGGCTCCGAGGGGCCTGAGGGGGGATGTGGATGCCCTGGCCCTCTCCACTCATTCCTCCTGCCCCGTGCTCACCACACTCTCTGCCCTGCCTGACTGTAAACCCTCAGAGGTCAGGGAGCTACTTAACCTCAATGTGCCTCAGTTTCCTGCTTTGTAAATCCACAGTCCCTGGGACCTCTGCCACTTGCCATTCAGTCCTAAGGATTCAATGATTAAAGATGAAATGAGGTGATGATTACCAAGTATTCCCTGCAGGCCAGCCCTGGTCTAGGCACCTGGTGAATGTTAACTTAGTCCTTACAGTAACATTGGCCAGTGGGGGCTCTCGTTTTGAGGAAACTGAGGCACCAAGAACAGTTACTTTGCTAATGAGCCCAGTGGCCCCAGAGATCACGTCTAACCCTGGGTCACCCTGCCTCTCATGGCAAGGGGACAGATTCGACCCCCTCGGGGCCTCCAGTAAAGCACTTACCCAGTGTTCGCTCTGATCACTCCGTGCCCTGCTGGAATCCCCAGGCGACACGAGGCTTGATGCCGGATCACGGGAGAAGGATGCATGAGACTGAGGCATCCTGGAGCCCTTCTGGCACCCCAGGCTGGGGCCTGGCACAGGAAGGTGCTAGCGCTCAGCGTCATCTTCGTTCCTCTGCTTGGCACATGGAATTTCTCAGATTCGGGGCTTTCATAGAGCAAAGGGTGGTGGGTGGGACTTAGTATTCTTCATAAAGTGAAAACCAGGTGAGCAAAGCATCTGTCAGAAACCAGCCTGTGCAGCTGAAAAGAGAAACACAGAATAATGGTGAAGGTACAGAAACATAGGTGCCCTTGACCCTGAACCACACGGGTTTAACTTTGCTGGCCCACTTACATGCAGGTTTTTTTCGATAAGCACTGTAAATGTATTTTCTCTTCCTTATGATTTTTTTAAAAGATTTTATTTGTTAATTTTTTGAGATTGGGGAAGGGAAGGGGAAAAAGAAGAGAAATACCGATGTGAGAGAGAAACAATAATCAGTTGCCTCTTGAACGCCCCCAGGTGGGAAGCTGGCTGGCAACCCAGGCCTGTGCCCTGATGGGGGATCAAACTGGCGACCTTTCAGTTTACAGACGACACCCAAGCCAGTGAGCCACCCTAGTCAGGGCCTCATGGTTTTCTTTTTTTCTAATTTACTTTGTAAGAGTAGAGTATACAATACATATACAAAATATGTGTCCATCAACTCTGTTATTGGAAAGGCTCCCAGCCAACAGTGGGTTACTGGCAGTTAAGTTTTGGATGGTCAACAGTTATACAGAGACTTTGGACTGCATGGGGTTTCATCCCCCCAACTCCCTGAGTTGCTCAAGGCCAACTACAGTGTGATACCAAACACTCAAAAAATCAGTGTGGGCACCGCTGCCCGTAGGGGAAAGCAGAGAGGGAATACGCCAAAATCTTCGTAGTGGGTGATAGGTGACTTTTTTTTTTAATCTCTAGACCTTTTATTCATCTCCCAAATTTTCCACAGTGAGCAGGTATTGCTTGTACATGTGGGCAAAGTTATTTAAGCACAGAAAGGAATGTCTCTGGAGATGGGAAACATCTTTCTAAAAATTTTTTTTATTTTAGCATCTCAGTTACAAAGAATGCCCATTTCCTCTCAGGGCCCCCCGGGACAGTGGAAGGGGGGGAAAGAAGCAGGCTGGGGTAAACCCCTCTCTAGACAGTGGGAGGGAGGACGTGTGTGCGTGTGTTCTCTGGGGCAGAAGCGGGAATGGAAGCCACCCTCTGCCTGTGTGTCCTGGCTGCTCTCCTGAGGTGGGACGGCCTTATAAGGGAGTCCTTTCTGCCAGGTGTCCCGGGGACCACACTGCGTGCATTCTGACAGCAGGCCGGCCATGTGCCCCTCTAAGCCCCTCACCTGCCCTCCCCAGACTTGCAGCGGACAGTGACCTCTCTCCATTCCGGGGTGCCAAGTTCCCCTCATTCAGAAACCTTTGCTTTCGTTCCTCCATTATCACTACCTTCTGTCATTTTGTTTGCTTCGCATTTGGTGGTCTGGTAGGGTTCTGTCGTTCACACTGTCATCTGCCTGTAAGCCCCCAGAGGGTGGGTTTTATTCACTGTACGTCCTGTAAGCTGCACAAATGCATGATGACTGAAAAAAGAATTATGAATGTCAACCAGAAGTCTTCTGTTCTTACCCTCAGGTGTTTTAGCAGCCTCACTGCCCCTCAGGCACAGAGACTGCCTTGAAGTAGCTCTCTCCAGGCAGGTGTAGCTGTCTGCTACTCCAGCCCCACTACCCCTCCCATTTCTCCTAAGGCCAATTCCCTTCATTCGTTCGCCATTCATTACAATCTTTTCTTTGATTTTGCAGATGCCAGAAAGACACTGGACACTGAAGATTGAAGGAGAGAAGGTTATTTTAAAATATTCTGACTTACTTCAAAGAACAATGCCAGGAACTTAAAAAGGTATGGTTAGCCGCTAATTTAAATTTCACATTCTCAACTGGTATTCCTTCTAGAAACCAATTTTCTAAAGCTATGGATCTTAAAAGGGGTCACAGAATTGACCACAATAGAAAAGGCTGAATTGGTCTACACTAGATAAGCACTTTTCTTAGTGGAATAGTAACTAATCAATCATGTCATCCCCTAAAAGGTTTCTCTACCTCTGGTCACTGACCTTAGCAATGGAACCTGCAAGCAGCAGCAATTAAATGAGGATTTTTTTTCTTTAACACGTCAGATCACTGTCTTCAGCATGACTCCCGCTTGCTCTGAATAGACATATTCCAGGACCAAAGGGAGCAGGAGGGACCTTTCCCAAGGTCTTTGCTTTCTTACAGGGGCCGCGCTGAGAGGCAGGGGCCCTGGATGCTGATTGTCCTTGGCCAGGAAGACACATTCAGCCAAAGATGAATTTGGGACAAGTAGCCACTTGCTCCTTTAACCATGGAGAAGCAGGGCCACAGTGAGATGGAAATAATCCCCTCAGAATCTCTTCACTCCTACGTTAAGTTGTTGAAAAGCAACCGTGAACTTCTGGTCACTCACATCCGCAACACTCAGTGTCTGCTGGACAACCTGCTGAAGAATGACTACTTCTCAGCCGAAGACGTGGAGATCGTGGGCGCCTGCCCCACGCAGCCCGACAAGGTGCGGTAGGAGGGATTGGCCTGGCCGGAATCGGGGCTTGGCAGCCAGAGGGGCTTCTCCTGGTGAACCTGAGTGAAGAGCTTTGGGGGTGTAGTCCACTGAGCAGAATTTCCCACTGTGGCCATTTCTAGAGCGGAAAGGCTGGAGTTGCAGGCTTATCGCACAAAGATATGTCGTACCTCTGTGCTCGTGTGAACGGCAGATTTGTACATCTCTCCTGGCTGTGAGCATCGGTTCCCCAGCAACCCATTTTGAAAGTCACTTTAAACTAGCAGGAGGGAAAAAGAAAATGAGTGTAAACCCTGAGCAGTGACGTCCACCCGGGGCTTTTACTTTAAAGGCTGGGCCGCTCACTGCTCACCGCTGGTAAGACCGGGTGTGGCCCGCCACCTCAGGACAACGGCATCCGAAGCCAGGTCCACAATAAAGAGTTCTCCCCACTCCACTGTGGGAAGTCTCAGCAGCCCTGGGTGTCACTCTAGCTTTGTGTCATCTGAAGAATAAAATGGGCGAGACCCAATTCTCCTTCCTGCTTAGAGCAGCGACACACCTGCTGGGCTCAGAAGAGACTGGAAGGCTGTCAGTCAAGTACAGTAGCTCACTCTGGTCATTATTCTCCCCTGCATTTTAAAGAACCCAAAAAGCCTTTTTAAAGATCGACCTTACATGGGGGTCTGTTGTCCCCTGACTGTGTGACGCAGTGCCCAGCTCATTTGCCTCTGGGTGGCTCTTTCCCCTCAGCCCTCCTCACTCCTGGTGAGCAATAGTGTTTGTTTCAGAGAGAAAAGGAGACCCAGAGAGAATTCCAGAGGAGGGCATGGCCTGGCTGTGAGTCTGACCTTACTTTCAGGGTCAGGAGGCTTCCTGGTCTCGCAGAGCTGCGTAATTCCCGTGTTTTGCCATGTATGATGTACGCCCACGGTTTCTGTGTGAGCTACACATGGGACTATTATACCCATCATATCCACGGTATGTAATCGTTACACCCATGTATAACGCGCATCCTTATTTTTCCCTCAAAAATTTGGGCAAAAAGTATGCATTATACATGGCAAAATACAGTATTTCTAGCTAACGTGGCCCATCCCACAGATACTAGGCCTTTGACACAGCATCTCACTTTGGCTGGGGGCTGTCTAGGCCATGGTAAGAGCTCGGGGCCCTGCTGTGTGGGCCTTTTCCAGGGGAGGACACCGCAAGCACCAGGCTCACGCCCTCATGCTTGTGCCATTACCAGGTCCGCAAAATTCTGGACCTGGTACAAAGCAAGGGCGAGGAGGTGTCCGAGTTCCTCCTGCACGTGCTCCAGCAGCTCGCAGACGCTTACGTGGACCTCGGGCCATGGCTGGCAGAGATCGGCTTCTCCCCTTCCAGGCTCATTCAGAGCAAAACGGTTGTCAACACCGACCCAGGTATGAGTCAGCCCCAGGGGACAGCAGACACCAGGTGGACAAGGCCCTGGGTTTGCAGCGGGTGCACTCAAGAGGCCATGCAAGCCGGCCCACCACAGGCCCAGGTGCTGGGTTCCTTTTAGAAAAGAAGAGCTGGTCATCCAAGGGTAACCCAGGGGACTGTCACTGAAGTGACCACTTGCAGCTGGTCTGCTTTGTGGAGAGCCCGTGGGAGTGTGGGAATGATCTCTGTTCTGACCCCCTACTTCCCATTCTGACATGTGTAGACATTCTCATGGTTGCACAAATTCAAGGTTGCATTTTCCCCCCTTTTAAAAATCCTTCCAGATTTGACTCTAGACAAAGTATTTTTCTCTCACCGCTGACTGCCAATCCCTATTTCCAAAGCGCCATGGTGCCCCATTAGTTAACTGAGTAATTCAACAGGTGTTAATGGGCCGAGGCGCCGTGTGGCCAGTCGGACCCAGATATGGTTCCCGCCCTCAGAGGGGTAACAGTAAATCATCACGCAAATGTATCATCTCATCAGGGGTCCAGACTGGGGGTCTTCTTCCTGTGCTCGCCCCTCTCCACTTTGAGACAGGTGCTGGCAACATACCAGCACCAAAGTCCTACATTCTGGTTTTTAAAGAATCCAGTTTGACCCTGAAAACAGAAACAAAGGACAATGGCCCAGAGGGTGTGTGTTTAGGGCAAACCAGGCCAACTGGCAGAGTCAGGGCCAAGTTCTCCGACTGCCACCACCAGCGCCCCACCCTCACTGCTCACCCCGCTTCCTCGAAGCCCCTCCCCCAGGAAGAAGGGAAATAGTCCCACGATGAACAGTTCTTTCAAAGGACCCTCCACGGGTTCCATCAGCCAGCTACCTTGATAACTTTTAAAGTATGATTCACTCTACAAGAAGCCAGATGTGAAAGGCTAATATAATATGATTCTGTTTATATGAAATGTCCAGAAAAGGCAAATTTCTAGAAGCAGGAAGCAGAGGGGCTTAGTGGCCTCGGACCAGGGGTAGGGACCGACACTGGCTGCAAGTGGGCTTTTGCGGGAGATGCTCTAGAACTGGAATGCGGTGACGTTTGCGTGACTTCGTAAAGTTACTAAAACCCGGTGACTAGTACACAAAAGCTATGGTAAAATGGGTGAATTTTACGATATGTAAATTGTGTCTTAGTAAAAACTGCAAAATATATAATTCACTTAGCCAATTTTAAGCTGACAATCCAGTTGGATAGATGGGAAGGCTTATAGATAACCCGGGAAATGTCCATGTGTGCCTAAAGCTTGTTAATTAGATTATAATGAAAGCCCAAAACCCATTTTAAAGGAGTGTATGGAACACCCATTTGTCTGGGGCAAGGCCACCTTCCCTCTGGTGTGAGCCCGTTCATAGCCCTGGTTTGCTGAGAGCATGGGGTGGAGCCCACACGAGTGGGCCGAGTGGGCCGAGTGGGCCACTGCATCTGCTCCCCTGCAGGCAGGCTCAGGGCTTGCCCTGGGGCACGTGCTAAGCATTGGGGACACCCTGTCTCAGCTTGGGAGCAGGGCTGGTGTGCCCTTCACAGTCCAAGGAGGCTGGTTTCACCTCAGTTTGCTCACTGGTGGTGATTTAGATGAGGCACAGATCCTTTGCAATCCAGTTTAACATCCCGTGTTTTATTTTATTACCAGAAACGTTGGCGTGCGGTTTTGTGAGACTGTGAGTTGTTTCCAGAGCGGGGTGATACATTATGGGAAGGTCAGGGCAGTTCGGCCTCAATGACTTTCAGTGGGGACTGGCTCCAGCTAGTTGAGCAGGGCCCTGGGGAGGGCGTGGGGCCGCAGGGCCAGAGGGCCTGGCCTTGGAGTGAGAGAGAGCTTCAGTTTCTAGCTGGAATTCAATGACAACTTGTGCAGAGCAGGAGGGAGCCTGTCTCAGACACTATCCCAGTTGAAGTCCATCACCCTCTGGCCGGACAAATCTGAGGTCAGGCAGAGGTGCCAAGGCCCGAGAACCGGCAGATCCTGCAGCTCTGGCTCTTTGAGGGTCCTCAGGGCCTGCCTTGGAGTCATCCTTACCCTTGGCCTCAGGGTCCAGGCTGTGGGTTTGTCCGTGTGCTTGTTTCTCCTCCTGAGGCTTCCCTGGTTGATGCTCTTCGGTCTCTGCTTCTCTCTCTCTCTCTCTCTCTCTCTCTCTCTGCCTCCATCTCTCCTGGGATCCCTCATCTCCTGGGATGCCTGTGCCCTACCTGCCTCACTCTCCCACCAGTGAGCAGGTACACCCAGAAGCTGCGACACCAACTGGGCCGAGACTCCAAGTTCATCCTGTGCTACTCACAGAAGGAGGAGGTGCTGCTGGAGGACACATACATAGATACTATCATGGAGCTCGTCAACTTCAGCAACGAGAGCCTGGGCAGCCTGGGCAGCCTGGCCTGCCTCCTGGACCATTCCATGGGCATCCTCAACGAGCAGGGGGAGACCATCTTCGTCTTCGGTGACGCTGGTGTGGGCAAGTCCATGCTGCTGCAGCGCCTGCAGAGCCTCTGGGCCACCGGCCAGCTAGACGTGGGGCTCAAGTTCTTCTTCCACTTCCGCTGCCGCATGTTCAGCTGCTTCAAGGACAGTGACACGATGAGCCTGCAGGACCTGCTCTTCAAGCATTACTGCTACCCAGAGCAGGACCCTGAGGAGGTATTCACTTTCCTGCTGCGCTTCCCCCACACTGCCCTCTTCACCTTCGATGGCCTGGATGAGCTCCACTCGGACTTTGACCTGAGCCATGTGCCTGACACCTCATCGCCCTGGGAGCCTGCCCACCCCCTGGTCCTGCTGGCCAACCTGCTCAGCGGGACGCTGCTCAAGGGGGCCGTCAAGCTGCTCACAGCCCGCACAGGCATCGAGATCCCACGGCAGCTCCTGCGGAAGAAGGTGCTTCTACGGGGCTTCTCCCCCAGCCACCTGCGGGCCTATACCAGGAAGATGTTCCCTGACCGGGCCACACAGGACCGCCTGCTGGACCAGCTGGAGGCCAACCCCAACCTCTGCAGCCTGTGCACCGTGCCTCTCTTCTGCTGGATCATCTTCCGCTGCTTCCAGCATTTTCACAGCACCTTCGACAGCTCCCTGCAACTGCCTGACTGCACCATGACCCTGACCGATGTCTTCCTGCTGGTCACTGAGGTCCACCTGAACAGGACGCAGCCCGTGAGCCTGGTGCAGCGGAACACACGCAGCCAGACGGAGACCTTCCGCACCAGCCTGGGCACCCTGCACTCGCTGGGGCAGGTGGCCCACTGGGGCATGGAGAAGAACCTCTTTGTCTTCAGCCAGGAGGAGGTACAGGCCTCTGAGGTGCAGGAGGCTGACCTGCAGCTGGGCTTCTTGCGGGCTATGCCTGAACTGGGCCTCGGCGGGGACCAGCAGTCCTATGAGTTTTTCCACATCACCCTCCAGGCCTTCTTTACTGCCTTCTTTCTCGTGGTGGACGACAAGGTGGACACTCAGGAGCTGCTCAAGTTCTTCCAGGAGTGGGCGCCTCCCGGGAAGGCAGCGGCTGTGTCCTGTTCTCCCCTTTCCTTCCCCTTCCAGTGCCTGGGGGACAGTGGCGTGGTGGGGGAAGACCCCTTCAGGAAAAAGGATCATTTTCAGTTCACCAACCTCTTCCTGTGCGGGCTGTTGTCCAAAGCCAGAAAGAAACTCCTGCAATGCGTGGTGCCGGCTGCGGCCCTTAGGAGAAAGCGCAAGGCCCTGTGGGCACACCTGTTGGCCAGCCTGCGGTCCTACCTGAAGAACCTGCCCCGCGTCCAGTCTGGGGGCTTCAACCAGGTGCAGGCCATGCCTACCTTCATCTGGATGCTGCGCTGCATCTACGAGACGCAGAGTGAGAAGGTGGGGCAGCTGGCGGCCAGGGGCATCTGCGCCAACTACCTCAAGCTGACCTATTGCAACGCTTGCTCGGCCGACTGCAGCGCCCTCTCCTTCGTCCTGCACCACTTCCGCAAGCGGCTCGCCCTCGACCTGGACAACAACAACCTCAGTGACTACGGTGTGCGGGAACTGCAGCCCTGCTTCAGCTGCCTCACCGTCATCAGGTGAGGCTGCCTGGCGGGCCGAGGTGGGCCAGGCTGGGGGATGCCAGGACTAGCGCTGTGGAGAGGGGTCCCCTGGATTTCCCTGGGGATCACAAGCACCGGTCTTGGAACATGTGCACTGTCTCTATCTCAGGGGGGCAGGAAGCAAGGAGCAAAGCTTCCAAGTTAGGCGGACCTGCCGCAGCCCCAGCTGTGTGTCCTTGAATGAGTGCTTCACCTCTCTGAGCCTCAGTGCCTTCATCTGGAAAAAGGAAATGCTTATATCCTAGCCATTAGGGTGCAGCTGACCCTTGAACAAGGCAGGGGCTGGGAATGCTGAACCCTCTGCAGTCAAAAGCCACATATAACTTTTGACCTTCCAAACACTTAACTATGAATAGCCTACCATTGCCTGAAAGCCTTACTGAGAACATAAACAGTTGACCAATAATATAAGATGCTGGCAAAAGTAGGTTTACAGTTGTGAGTATGTGAAATGGTGTATTATTGTATTATCATTTATTAATTATTGTATTATTTTCTGTACGAACCACTGCAAACCTACTTTTGCCCACTCCTCTCCATATTTTGTATGTTACATGTATCATATACTGTATTCTTACAACAAAATAAGCTAGAGAAAAGAAAATGTCATTAAGAAAATCATGAGGAAGAGAAAATACATGCTATTTTATGCGTTCATGACATAGCTGACTTTCTCTTAATTTTTTCAGTGTTTTTAGGCTATACAGTTCATCTCTTTTCTCAAATTTTTGCAAATCTCCAAGAAAGTTTTTAATGTGTTTATTGAAAACATCCACATTATCAGTGGCTCCCACAGCTCAAACCCATGTTGTTTAGGGTCAATGGCAGAGACAACCAGCATTTCCTGAGAAAGGGGGAAGTCGTTACAACTACTGCCTGATTTAATCCTCTTTACACACCCCAATAAATTCAATAAAAGTTAAAAAATCAGTAAAATAAATACACTTAGTTTAAAAAGTTCTGTAAAGGAGATACTGTTATTGTCTTTATTTGGGCAAATGAGGAAACAGAGGCAGAGGGAAGGTGATGCATTGCTCAAGGTCGCCCAGCTGGGCCACAGTGGAGCCAGAATCAAAAAGAACTTACCTTTTACGATGTACGCGAGGCTCAGAGTTAGCCCCTGGTTGCAGAAAAAGCAGACTCTGTGCAAGTTGGCATTTGTTGCTTCCCGTGATCAAAGCAGCATCCGTGAGCTGCCAGGGATCTCAGTAAAAAACGCTGCCTCTTGATCAGTTTCCTGTTGGTTGCTTTAGAGAAAAGAGAGGCCAGCCTGCTTTCTTCTATTAGCATTGCCTATATACACCTGTAGATCTCTCCACGGGGTTTAGTTCTCCGTTAGTTGGCTCACGCATTTCTAAGGAGCACAGGGGATTTGGAATCGTTTTTGGGTAACTGTTCCATCGATGCCAGAGTGTAAATTGTGTGGGGACAATGGGATAGAGGGAGCCCAAGGCTGCCCGGGTCCAGGAATTGAGAGAGGCCTGGAGTCCTTTCTCTGCACTCAGCCGGCATCTCTCCCTCCGCAGCCTCGGGCAGCCTGAGACTCAGTGCCTCCCTGTGCTCAGCTCATCAGACGGAATCTCCACACCGGTGTGGCGGTCCTGCCCGGGGGAACTGTCCCAAGCTTAGAGGAGAAAGCCGGAGGGAATGGGCAACCCCAAAGAAACATTTTGAGCTCTGTGAAGGTATCCATTAGGATTAGTTTCAGCTGAGATAGAAAACTCAAAGTATTGGTGGTTTAGATAATGGACAAGCTTACTTGTCTCTTAGGCAAAAGCCTAGAGGAAGGCAGTCCTGGGCTGCAGGTGCTCCGGTGACCCTCAGGAGCCCAGGCTCTCTTCTGCCTTGCTGTCCTGCCGCCCTCACTTCCTGCCTTCCATCTCTTGGCCCAAGATGGTTGCTCAAGCTCCAGCCATTCAATCAACATTCTAGCCACCTGGAAGAAGGAAGGGCAAAGAAAGACACACCCATGGTTTTAAGAAGACATCCCAGCTATTGCTAATGATTCTTCTGCTTAAATTTCATTGGGCAGAACTTGATCACATGTGCCTAGATTAAAAAAAAAAATGGGGACTCTTTCTCGCAAAGCATAGATATTGAGAGTGACCAGCAGCTTCTGCCACATTGAGATAGCAGTGCCTTTTGCGTAGACACTGTGCCCAGTGCCAAGGTGGGGACCACTGGGGGCAGGGCCCAAAGTGTATGACCCTTTCATTTGGATGAGGTCTAAAAATCAAGCTCTTGCCTGCTCAGCCTTTTACTGAGTAAAACAGTCAAGCTGTGCATGCAATCTGGCCCACGGCTTGTGTGTGTTTGTAGATGAAGTTTTACTGGAGCACTCACACCCATTTGTTTACAAATTGGCATCTTACACGAAAGAGTTGAGTGGTGCGGAGGCCACTCACAAATGCAGGGTGTCATAGGTGGCTGTCCTCATGTGCCCGTCATGTGTCCCCCGTAGCCCTTGTGTGGGGTCAGGGCTGTGCTATGGCCTCACTGCTGGGCTGGTTCTGGGCGGGTACGTCGGCCCCACGCTGACCAGGCTCCAAGTTCAGGGCTGTCTGGCTGGCTACAGCCATTCCCTCAGGTAGCATTTATAGCTGGAAAAGTCCGGAACCTACACAGGCCTCTGGGTCCTCATGGGATGAATGTCCCCTCTTAGCGAGCAGCTGCCGTTCTGTGTAACTTCCTCTGCTGTTTTCTCTCAGACTCAGCGTAAACCAGATTACTGATGCTGGGGTCAAGGTGCTGTATGAAGAGCTGACCAAGTACAAAATTCTGACGTATTTAGGGTACGTATTTCTCAAGAACACCAGGCCAACTATGTAGTCCTAACACAGAGGAGCAGGAAATTGCCATTCACGTGAGTGAGTAGACGTCTGGGGCTGATGGCCAAGGGCATCGGGAGGTGCACTGGACTGGGAGTCAGGAGTCCTGGGCACTGCTTCCGGTCCAGCCAGCAGCCCACACTTGGAGCAAGTCAGGAAATCGAGCCAGGCCTCAGCCTCCTCACTTTGGGATCCTAATAATATAAGTGAGTGGCTCTATGAGTGGCGGCTGGGGGTGCAATGAGAGGCTACCTTAGGATATGTTTTATAAACATTAGAAAACTGTGTGTTAGGCTTCCCTGTGATGGGTCCATAATCCCTTGGCAGAAGCCTTGGGGCATGGCCAGTGGGGCCTGGGGCAATACCCCATTTTAGATACTTTAATATTTCTGCAGCCAAGTGTATGAGTAGTTGAGCCAGTTGGAATGCAGGCCACGAATAGCTCCATATCAGTTGCCACAGTGCTTATGAAAAGCTTCCTGTCAGGGAACTATCACTCCTACCCCAGTATTGCAGAGGGAGAAACGGCGGCACAGAGACGTTCGGTACCTCGCCCCAGGTCACAGAGCTGGAAGGTGGCAGAGCGGCTTTGAACCCAGCCTGTGAGACTCCGGGGCCCCACACTCTGGTGCGCGTGGGCCCTTTCTTTCTTCCTTCCACCCAGACTTTGGAAACCAGACGCCCATGCTCAGATTTTTTAAAACATGGGGTCATTAAAACAACATCGGGAGCCATCAATTGTGATGACTGTGCTTTCTCTCAAAGCTTGTACAGCAACCAGATCACAGACGTCGGAGCCAGATACGTCGCCAGGATCCTGGACACCTGCAAGAGCCTCACACACCTGAAGTAAGTGGGGTGGGCAGGTGGGCTCATGAGCAACGTCTCTTGGTCACCCTTCCTTATTCAAACAAAGAATAAACGTCACCAGGAAGAGCTCTCACCTAAAGCCTTCCTCGGCGTGCCCAGGAGCCTTATTGGTGAAATTAGGAGACCTGTGTGTGAAGGTGAGTGGGCCACCCGCTGGATCTACGACCTGAGGGTGGGGCTGGATGTGGGAGGAACCACTTACCATTGTGGGGGAGGGAAGGCCGTAGCTACCACCCTTTGGAGGTCTCTTTTCCCCCAAGGAAGTTCCCCCTTGTCTTAGTCCCTTCAGGCTGCTATAATAAGATATCACAAGCTAGGTGGCTTAGAAACACCAAAACATTATTTTCTTTCGATTCTGGAGGCTGAGGAGTCCAAGATCAAACTGTTGGCAGATTAGGTGTCTGGTGAGGGCCCAACTCCCAGTTCATAGATGGGGCCTCGCATGTTCTCACCTGGTGGAAAAGGGGCAGGGAGCTCTCTGGGGCCTTTTTATAAGCTGCTAACCCCATTCCTGAGGCCCCCACCCTCATGACCTAGTCACCTCCCCAAGGCCTCGCCTCCAAATTCATCACCCTGGGGGTTAGGGTTTTGGAATATGGATGTTGGGGAGGACACAAACATTCAGACCGTAGCACCCATCTAGTTGTACCTTACCAAGGGTGACAGAGCACCAGGCTTGAAGGAGCCCCTGGTGGAGGGAACACATACCTCAGCAATTTGCAGTGAAGCGGGAACCTCCCTGGTCTGCTGATGGGAATGAGTGATGCTCCAGAGGTCCTTTAAAGAACCCCCGGGAAAGCTCGGGCCGCTGAGATTCTGCACATCGCCTGGGGAGGAGTGCCGACTGGCTGTCCTCCAGGCTTCGGGTCCTTCCCTAAGGGGGAGTACACAGCACAGCTGCTGTGGTCGCAGGAGAAGGGCCACACCTCCCAAGAGGCACCGGAGGGGCTCTGTGCTGGGGACGAGGGTGGCTGAGTCCCCTCGCAGCTGGAGGCTGACACGTGCACAACTCTCTCTGCAGACTGGGGAAAAACAAAATAACGAGCGAGGGAGGAAAGTGTCTCGCCCTGGCTGTGAAGAACAGCAGGTCAATCTTGGAAGTCGGGTGAGTAGAGACAGATGCCGTGTGTGTGCTCGCAGAACCCCACCTGTTCTGTGTCCATGAGCACCTGCTGGGCTTCTTGTACGTAAAGACACCAACCCAACTGCTGGGCAAGCTGGGTGGGAGGGGCGCAGAGAGCTTTCCTCAGGGAGGCTCCAGTGGGCCCCCGACGGTCTCTGCACGGGAAACGCTGTGCGGAGTCTCCAGATGGGCGGCCACGTTCATTGCATGGACTTTTATTTGATTTGTGCAAAAATCAGCATTATCACTTCCAGCAAATGGAGGGAGCTCTTCCAGCCCTGAGTGGTGAGTTTCCACAGACAGATGGTCTTCACTTTAAGAATATTGTATATTCCCTGGAGGGGTTTTTTTAGTTTAATTTTTTTGTTGTAGTTTAATACACGTAACATAAAAGTTACCATCTTAACCATTCATAAGCGTACGGTTCAGGGGCATTAAGTACATTCCTATGGTTGTACAACCATCACAACTACCCACCTGCAGAGCTCTCTTCATCTTGCAAAGTGTGAAACTCTCTACTCACCGAGGGGTAACTTTCCATCTCCTCTCCCCCTGCCCCTGGCAAGCACTGTTCTACTTTCTGTCCTGGTTTATTTGACTCCTGTCCATCCCGCATAAGTGGAGTCATAGAGGATTTGTCTTTTTGAGACTGGCTTATTCCACTTAGCATGAGGTCCTCAAGATTCACCCATGTTGTAGCGTGTGCGGAAATTTCCTTCCCTTCTAGGGCTGAATAATGGCCTGTTGCAGGTGGAGAGCACATTTTGCTTTCCTGCCCATCTGTCGACGGGCACTTGGGTCGCTTCCACCTTTCAGCTGTTGAGAGCGGTGCCACTGTGTGAACGTGGGTGTGCACATGTCTCTTGGAGACTCTGCTTTCCGTTCTTTGGTTTGGTTTTGTTTTTCTTTTTTTTCTTTCTTTCTTTCTTTTTTTTTTTTTTTGGTTCTATACTCAGAAGTAGAATTGCTGGATCAGATGCTAATTCTATTTTTAATTTTTTTTGATAAAACACCATCCTGTTTTCTGCAGTGGCTGCATCATCTCACACGCCCACCAACAGTGCACAAGAGTTCCAATTTCTCCACATCCTCGCCAACACTTGTATTTTCTGTTTTTATTTTTTAATCGTAATCATCCTAATGCATGTGAGGTGGTATCTCACTGTGGTTTTGATTTGGAGGCTTTTTAAGCTTTTCATATTGTCATAATGTTTTATTTGATTATAAAACAAACACAGATAATCTTACTTGTTAATGATGGAAAATATGAAAAGTGTAATAAAAATCAGTTTCTCAGGAATAATTATTACCAATATTTGAGGTCAGTTAAGCTTTCTTGCTCTCTCTATACTATATTTTAAAGACTTTATTTATTTATTTCTAGGGAGGGGAAGGGAGGGAAAAGGGGAGGGAAACATCGATTGCATGCTCTCACACATCCCCAGTAGGGGTCCTGGCCTGCAACCCAGGCATGTGGCCTAAGAAATGACATAAGTCCCCCATGTGTGTGCACATAGCCGGTCAGAGGCAGGATGTGAGATCCTGCTCAGGAGCCCAGCCTCTGACTTTGCAGACCCTGTTTGGGCAGACCCTTGCCCTAGCCAGGTCCCTTAGGACCTGGCAGGTCCTTGCCCTGTGGGTCCCTCAGGCAACCCACTCTGGGGGAGAGAGCACAGCTCTGTCACTGTGGCCCCCCACCCACATGGCACGGTGTGGTCATGCCCTCTCACATCGAAGGGTCATCGCTGTGAAGGCTTCTGAATGTGCGTCCTGGGCCTGGCCTCACTGAAGACTGGCTGTGCCTTCACCACTCCCTCGAACCCCTGCACAGAGTCGAATGGGCGCTGGGAAGCCAGCACTTCCACAGGCCTTCCTTTGAGGCTGTACACTCTGCGGGTGACACTTCTGGGACAGCCTTGGGCTTAGGCGCTCTGACTGACAGCTCTCCAACAGCTCAGGGGTGAGACTTGGTCTCTAGCTGTGCAACTTGCTGACGGGCTGCCGCTCACAAGGCTTCTACCGCCCTTTACCCTGACGCTTCCCTCTGAATCTGAGATCCCTGGGGCAGCTCACTAAGGGGCTGGCGTAGGCATTGGTCCCCAGGCCACGGCTCCCAGGACGGAGCAGAAACGCCGGCCGGTGAGCGTACAGCCCAGCCGCGGGCGCCAGCAGGGAGTATGGGGTAGTGAGCACTCACCTTTTCCCTCCTGCCTCTGCCCTCAGGATGTGGGGCAATCAAATCGGTGATGAAGGAGCAAAGGCCTTCGCGGAGGCTCTGAGGAACCACCCCAGCTTGACCAACCTGAGGTACTTGCTGCCTTCTGACACCCGCTGTCCCAGGGCCAGCCTGGTCCCTTGTGTGCCAGGGAAGGAGCCGGGGGGAAGAGGGTGCTTGGCTTTCCTAGGGAGAGAGGTGTGTGTGTGTGTGATTTTTTTCTTTTTTTAAAAAAACATTTTATTTATTTATCTTTAGAGGGGAAGGGAAGGAGAGAGGAAGAGAGGGAGAGAAACATCAATGTATGGTTGCCTCTCGTGTGTCCCTTGCTGGGAAATGGCCTGCAACCCAGGCATGTGCCCTGACTGGGAATCGAACCACGTTCTTCTGGTTCACAGGCCCATGCTCAATCCACTGAGCTACACCAGCCAGGGCTGATTTTTTTCTTTTAAAGGTGTTTTTGTTAAAGTAGAGGAGGCATACAGTAAAGCACATTCTTAGGTGCTTGGCTCGGTGGTTTGACACAGGTACACACCAACACACCCACCACCCGAGTGAAGCCTGAGGACACGGCCGGCCCCTCAGGCGTCCCGCCACGCCCTTGGGGGGTGAGGAGGAATTCCAAAGTCCAGATAAAACTGAAAGGGACCCCGGGGGCAGATTCCCACCCCTTCCTCATTCTCAGGACAGCGCTGGGACAGAGGGGGCCCTTCGTCTTTGTACACAGGCACACTCCTCCTGGCCCTCCTTCAGGCCTCTGGCCAAACCTCAGAGCCTCAGTGTTCCCCATTGCTCATGTCCTTCCCGCCACTGAGAGAGAACCCGAGATGGAGGGGCAGCAGCAGAATTCCTTTCTGATGAGAACTGAGGAGGCCCACCCAGCTCTCATAGACGGGCACCTCGAGAATATCAGCCCCCTGAGGCAGAGCTGGCCAGGCCTCATCAGCCCAGCCCGAGGCTGCTCGTGACCAGGGCCCATCCGTGTGCAATGGTTCCCCTCTGACCTCACACTCAGAGCAGGCACTCTGCAGCACCGGAGGCCGGGGGCTGTGGGTGAGGCTGAGAACTCCTACCTTGGGTCCTCCGGGCAGGGCAGCTCCGGATGGAGCCTCCAGGCTGTTTCGGTTGCTACAGCCAAAGCCTGATATCGTTACCCATCCCCGTGTTTTCTGTCCTAGTCTGGCATTCAACGGCATTTCTACGGAAGGAGGAAAGAGCCTCGCCCAGGCCCTGCAGCAGAACGTGTCTCTGAGAATATTCTGGTAATTGCCAGAGGCATTTTGAAAGGTTGGATCTCGGGGTTCATTCCAAAGACTGCGCGTACAGCCAAGAATCTTAGTGAAAAAGCTGCCTCTCCATTGAAAAGGCTCTAGGCCTTTCCTCAAAGTTAGGTCGATAATCTCTTGCTAGAGAAGAAAGTAGCCATTCTCAGAAGCACGACCAGGCCCAGGAGGGGAAGTGGGCTCAGGAGCGTGAGTTCGAGGCCTTATCCTTCTTTGACAAGCAGGGCCTCGGGAAAACCGCAAGGTTGGCCTCGGTCAGGAGCAGCCTCAGAACCCCCAGCTGTGCCATTCGGACTCCAGCGGCCATGTCCTTGGCTCCAAATCCTCTTGCGTCTTCCTCTTAAACTGTCTTCCTGCCCCTGCAGCTTCCTCCTTCCTCACGTAGCCACATCAGGGTCTGGCCTTGATGCCCCGGCTCACCTGTCACCTGTCACAGGACGCCCACAGTCCTCACACCCTCTCTGCACACCAGGGGTGCTAGTGTATGTTGCCTCTGACAGTGTTCTTTTTTGTTGTTCCTTTTTCTTTTGGTCATTATTATTTCATTTCATTTATTTATTTGTATTTTACTTACTCGCCTGCGTTATACATGGCTCAGGGGTGAGGAAATTCTACTCCATGTCTACGTGTCTGCCTCTCGAAGCTCAGGGCTCATGAGATATTGGCTAAGTCATGAAAATGGCATCATGAGGCAACTTCTGATATTAGGCCTGCTGGCCAGGAAGTGCAGTTTTCATTCTTTTCCTTTCAAAAATATTTTTAAAGTTTTGGAAAGTAACATATGCTTTTTTCTTAAAAAAAAGTAAGACATGGAAATCTGAAAAGCAGGAAGTGAAAGTACCTCCTCCCTTGTGTTTTCCAAATATACCCTGTTTCTTCTAGTTTTTGAGTATATATTCTAGCCTTTCTAGCATTTGAAGGCATGTCTATTCAAATATATATATATAAATAAAATCTCTACTTTCTTACAGAATAGAATAGCATTTCCCAAGTGGCTTTAAAAAAATCCTAACCATATATCAGCCACATTTTACATCTCCCTTTATGTCAGGGTTCCGCAATTTCAACACTGTTGACATTTTGATCAGTTAACATTCTTTGTTGGGAGAAGCTGTCCTGTGGCTTGAGGGGTGCTTAACAGAATCCCCGGCCTCTACCCATTACAGACCAGTAGTCCCCCAACTGTGGCAATCAAAAATGTCTCCAGACATTGGCGAATGTCCCCTGGAGATTGAGAACCACTATTCCGCAAGGATAGTAATGCCAAACCCAGCGCTTCCCGAGCACCGATGACACCAGGCGTTATTCTCGGCCTGTGTATGTATCAGCTCACTCTCACGATCTCCCTATCAGGTCTGTACTATCACTGTCCATATTCACCTGTGAGAAAACCTAGGCCTAGAGAAGGGAAACCGCCCACCCGAGGTCGCCTTTGCTCTTAGGTGATACACACCCGGCATGTCTGGCTCCAGAGCACCTTAAACACTGTGTCCTCCGCCTCCTTCTCTGCACGACCTCATTCTCAAAGGCCTGCGCAGTGTTCCATTGAGTGGACATTCACGATTTATTTCGCCAGTTGCCTCTATTGATATTTAAATTTGTTCACATTTGCATTATGACCAATAGTGCTGCCGTCGATGCTGTGCGTATAGGTCCTTGTGTACCTCTTTGCACACTACGATTTCTAGAAGCCTAATCATTGGCTCCAAGTATAACATGTTAAAAATTTGGGTAGACGCTACCAAATTGTCCTTCAAAGAATGATTTTAATGATTCTTCTTCTTTATTTTCATCCACTGGCACAACAGGGTCCAATCCTATTTACCTCCAGAGCATCTAGTCCTTGGTGCTTTATCCAGAGCACTTCCAGTTTTAAGGACAATTGGGAGACTTCCTGACCTTTCAGTCCCTGGCATGGGGCCCTTCACAACTGGTCTCACAGCAGAGCGTTAGACAGGTGTTCATGTGCCATCGGCGGGCCTTTCTAGGTCTTTATCTGGCTGACTTGGGTGACCCGCTGTCGGTGGTGCTTGAGGGGTCTAGGGGGCTGGCAGCCACCTGAGAAGCAGGCATCAGCCTCTCATTTTCAGGGGGCGCTGGTCCTCTTAGAGATCTAAGGGCTCAGCAAGGATGGAGAGGGAGCGTGGGCACCTGTGAAGTAAGAGTTTAGGAGCAGAATTTGCCCTAGAAATGCCCTAGAAATTGGTCGTCCGTGAGGCTCCGAGGCTGGGCTTGGAGCCTGGCTGTCCGCAGGGTTCTCAGCAACTGACAAGCTGTGTAAGTGGGAGGCACCTGGGCTGGGGTCCTGTACCTGTGAACTCATTTAAGATGTGTGCCAGGTAGAGCTCTCCAAGTAACACTTCCTTTCCTTTCTAGGCTCACCAAAAATGAACTCAACGATGAAGTGGCCGGGAGCCTGGCAGAGATGTTGAAAGTCAACCAGACCTTGAAACATTTATGGTAACTCACAGAACCTTAGAATCTCTGTTCAGTGTCTGTGCTGCTTTTAAAAAAATATTGATTTAAGATGCACATGCCATAGAATTCACCCTTTTAAAGTGTACAGTTCACTAGTTTTTAGTGTATTCACAAGGTTGTGCAAACTATCACTACTCTCTAATTCTAGAACAGTCTTATCTACCCACCTCCCCGACCCCCGAAACGCGTGTGCATTAAACAGTCATTCCCTGTCCTGTTCCTCCCCCATCCCCAGACACCCACTAATCTGCTTTCAGGGTCTATGGATTTGCCTATTGTGGGCATTTCACAGACATGGAATCAAACAATGTGTGACTTTTTGTCTCTCTGCTCTGTCACTAGTATACATTTTGAAGGTTCATCTACATTATAACTTGTATCAGTGATATGTCACTACTTTTTATGGACGAGCGATACTGCGCTGTGTGGGTTTTCCACAGTTTGTATGTCCGTTCACACGCTGGTGGACGTTGGGGTTGTTTCTGCTTTGGGACTGTTACGGACGACGCTGCTGTGAACATTCGTGGACACGCTCGTGTGTGAACATCTGTTTTCATTTCCCTGGGTGTGAACGCGTACTTAGGAATAGAATTGCTGGGTCATATAATGCCTCTCAGTTAACTTTTGAGGAATTGCCGAACTGTGTCCCGAAGCATTGCGCTACTTGACATTCCCACCAGCAAAGTACCAGGGTTCCCGCTTCTCCAAATTCTCTCCATCACTTGTCATCATCTGTCGGTTTGAATCATGCCGTCCTGGTGGTGGGAAGCGGGACCTCCCTGTGGTTTTGACTTGCAGCTCCTGACGGCTACCAGCATTGGGCATCTCTTCATGCTGGTGTTGGCTGTTTGGGTGTCTCCTTTGGGGAAATGTCTCCGCATCCTTTGCCCGTTTTTAAATTGGGTTATTTGCCTTTTTATTGCAGAGTTGTCAGAGTTCTTTATATATTCTGGGTACTAGACATTTGTTGGATATACAATTTGCAAATATTTCCTCTCGCTGGGGTTTTTCACTTTTGGTTTTTTCATTTTAACTTTGTAATAGCAGTTGCATGTAAGGTTACTTTATTCCTGCGTATGCTCACATGTTTCTTCCTTGTATTTGCCCTTTATCTTTCCTTCTTGGCGAGATTTGGCTTTACGTTCAAGGGTCTTTTTGCCGTCATTGCCCAGCTTTTGCCTGGTGATAACCACTTCACGGGGCAGATGCCCAGGTGAGCAGGGGTGGTACCATTAGCTTTCTCCCACTGCACTTGTTTAGTGTAGATGGCATATTTCTTCTTATAAACCTGGACTACTTTGCCAATTTGTTCCCCTAGTAAAGTCCTTGCACAGCCCAAACTTCATCATCCTTTTGGACAGGCATGGATCAAACACTGCACTTCTGTCTCAGCTCTTTGGAAAGAGGAAGACATACCACCTTTTACAGTTCCTGCCTTGGTCAGAAGTCACAAAGGGATTGAACTTCATTTTGACCACTGGCTCTTTGGCAATGGCCGCAGAAGGGAAGAGAGAGACCCACATGTTGCTTCCGGTTTTTCACTTTCCTGATAATGGCCTTTGAAGCACAGAAATTTTCATTTTGATGAAGTCCAATTTATCTACTTTGTCTTAGCCAGCTGTGCTTTAGGTATCTTACTAAGAAATCACTTCTCAAATCCAAGGTCACAAACACTTACACTGAAGTTTTCCTTGACTGTTTTAGTTTTTGCTCTTTGGCCCGTTTGGAGTTCATCACTTTGCACGGAGTGAGGTGTGGGGTGCAGCTTCCTTCTTCCGCATGTGGACAGCCAGTTGTCGCGGCACCACCTGTGGGAAGACTACCGTCCCCTTTTGAATGGCCCTGGCCCTTTTGCCAAAAAATAAATTGACCACAAGTGTATGGGTTTATTGGTTTATCTCTGGACTTTCTATTCTAGTCTATTGATTAATATGTTTATCCCCTGCCAGCCACACCTTATCCTGATTATTGTAACCCTGTCGTAGGTTTTGAAATCAAGAAGTGTGAGTCTTCCAGTTTTGTTCCTCATTCTCAGGATTATTGTGGCTATTCTTGGTCCCTTGCATTTCCGTGTGAATTTTAGATGACCTTATCGGTTTCTGGGAGAAAAAAAAAAAGCCAGACCGTGCTATGTTTTCCTTTTTTTTTTTCCTGGCTTATAGATTTTCTTTTGTGCCTGTTCCTGGGTGCCAGGCCAGCCCCTCCCGGGAGATCAGAGCTGGAACAGGACTAGAGAGTGAGTCAGTCTCCGCGGCTTTGTGCTTGCACAGCAGGCGTACGCACCTGAGTGCTGCCAGGCTGTTCAGCTCTCTGCCTGCCCAGCCTCTTGCCAGGTCCTGGCCAGAGGTCCTCACCCTGCCCCCAGGCAAGGCCAGCAGTGCAGCCGCGAAGGAAGTGGCTAGAGAACAGCAGAGCTCTGTACCCACTTCCAGGTTTCTATTTTTGCTCCTTTTGCAAAAATGTCAAGTTGCTTACCAGAAGTTCAGCACCACTGCCCCTGAGCCCAAGGGTTCCAGCCTCTGGGAGGTGTGGCTGGGACGACAGCCATGGTGGTCATCCTGTGTGTAGGGACAATTATGGTGACAAGAGCTCCCTTCCACCGGGCACCATGGCGCAGGTTGTGAGAAATGCTTCACGCACCTCCTCTCACCGAAACCTCACACACCCAGGGCCAGGAGCTTCTCTTAGGCTTATTCCCCTTTTACAGATTGGGCAACGGAGGCACAGACAGCTATTGTTTATTTCTTCAGGATCTGCAGCTAAGAAGTGGGAAATGTGTGTGTGAGGGAAGCTTTTAACCACTGCTCTTAAGGGGTTGGCCCCTTCACCCTTAATCTCTATAATTGCATCGATCAACAGCATGCGACCTTGTCTTCCTGGCAGGGCTGCCTTCTTAGGTCCTTCAGTGCCCAGGACTTGTAAGGGTCCAGTTCAGTCGTAGCCAGGAGTGAGGAATGAGCCTGCGATGAAGGGCAGACCCATCACAGCCTGGTGCTGCATTGATTTCTGGCTGCGGTTGGCAGCAGAGTGGCCCCGGTGGGGGGCACTGCCGGGGTGACTGGGGCTGCCCAGCTTTCTCGGAGACCCTTGTCCCCCTTGGATGGCTGCCACCCAACGTGATGGGGTTGCTTGTTGTGGCCCCATCATCTCTGCCCTCCCCCCGGGCCTGTGAGCGGCACCAGGAGAACTGTTGCTCCTCTTTGCCTGCTGCTCAGATGTTGGGGAGAACATGGTCCCATCTTAGAAACGTCTGTTTCCCCCAAAGACGATCTTGGCCAGTTGGCAGCTCCTGAACTACTCACCTGGAAGGGGACCAGGCAGTCTGTTCCCTGAAGCGTTTCTTAGAATTTGTGTGGTCTGCAAACGTTTCCGAGCGGGCTCCTCTGCACTGAAGAATGTCAAGCACACACATACATCGATGTTCACGTACTAAACTATCCCCGTGTGAACACCCAGATATAGCCTGCTCACTATAAGATGCAGAAAAATGAAACAATTTAAAGGCTATCCTTTACTCAATGGATTGGCTCCAGACACCCTGAGCCAGGTTGAAAGTCGCATGGACTCTGTTCTCCCCCAAACCCTGTCTCTTATCCCCCCATCCAGTTACCATTACCCCCCAACGAAGGGGGCAGATGTCGTTCACTGCTGTGCGTTGGGTACAAAAGATATGTCTGCCTTCCAGGCTTATCCAGAACCAGATCACGGCCCAGGGGCTCGCCCAGCTCGCAGATGCACTGCAGAACAACACTGGCATCATGGAGATCTGGTAAGACGCGTCCCCTGCTAACGGTGGCAACGGGGGTGTGCTCGGCACCCTTGGCTGTGCGCCTGGTACAGGGGCAGGTGATTCCCATTCATCACCGGACGCCCTCATACCTGTGATCCCTTCCCCAGAACTAACCTGTTTCCTGCTGATTCTATTGTTAGGGTGCATCCCACTCCATTATAACGGCTTTCTGTGCGGCTGTCCCCTCCACACTGTGAGCTCCTTGAGGGTAGGGCCTTTGTCCTGGTCGCTGCTGTGTCCCCAGGGGCTTGCACCGCATCTTCACTCAGTTGTGGAACAACCCAGTGTTCGAGTGCCAGGCACTGTGTTGGCACTGAAAACCCAGCGGTGAGCCAAAAGGATCCGCCTTCACGGCTTTACCATCTAGTGGGGGGCGGCAGGGCAGAAAAGTCATTCAAGTACTGCTTTAATGACAATCCCGATGAGTGCTCTCAAGGGGAAAGCTGGGGAGGGAACCTGATGCAGGCGAGGCTTCAGGGATGAGGCCCTTAAGGAAGTGGCATTTAAACTAAACCCCCAAAGAGGACTAGGACGTAGTCAGTGGAAGGGAAAGTGTTCCAGGTAGGCGGACCCGCATATGCGAAAGCTCTGAGGCAGGAAGGAGCACGATGCCAAGCAGCTGATGTGCCCGGGGCTCCAACAGGGGTGGAAGAGGGGTCAGCAGGAGGCGGAGGACATGGAAAGTCACTGAAGGGTTTGACGCAAAGAAAGACGTGGTCGGATTTGCATTGTAAAAAGAGCACTCTGGCTCCGCTAGGGACACGGCTTTGAGGGGACCAGAATACATGTGAAGGGACCGGTCAGGAGGACCTTGCAGTGAGCCGGAGGAGACACTGTGGGTGCTAGGACCACAGTCGTGGTGGGAAGACATGGAGAGTTCCAGGGAGGCCTTCTAGGGATGCTCAGGGAATAAAATAGAACTGGGTGATGGACCATGAAGATGAGGAGGAAGGGGCCGAGGCTGACCCCAGCTTCCTAAGTTGCACAACTGGATGAAGAGTGGGATTCACTGAGCTAGGGAACCCTGGGCGGGGGTGGGGGGTGGCCACTTTGAGCTGGCAGGGAGCCATCCAGTGAAGGTGTCAAGGAGGGAAGTGGCCCCACAGTGGAGACGTCTGGGCTCCGGGCCACTGGCATATGGATGAGGCCACGGCCTGGGGAAAGGGCCTCGCCCTGAGCTTGGAGGAAACCTGTTATTTAGAGATCGCATGGATGGAGTGGCCAGGTGTATGCGCAAAAGCAGGGGGCATAGTGTCAAGCCGAGGGAAGGTCGTGTTTCCAGAAGAAAGAGAGAAAGCAGGACACCCAAATGCCTGTGAAGGTCCAAAAGGACAAGGTCTGAAAAATGCCATTAAGTTCAAGTTCCTAGAAGCTATTGTTGACCTTAGTGAGACCTAGGTCATAGAGTGATGGGAGCAGAAAAGGATTAATGTTAGTGTGAAATAGTATGAAACACGCAACCAGAGCACATTCCTTAGTTTCAGGGTGGTGCGAAGCACAGGTTGTGAGGAGCACACGGAGCGTACAGTGCTCCCTGACCTTACACTTGTTTTCTTTGCTTTTCTCCAACAGCCTGAATGGAAACTTGTTCGAGCCCGAGGAGGCCAAAGGCTTTGAAGATGAGAAGCGGCTTGTCTGTTTCTGAGAGGATGCTTTCCTGTCCATGGGGCTGCACCCTTGGGGGGCGCTTTAGCAGCCCCCACCAAGCTGGGTGGTCAGTTGGTCTGGTCACCTGGTCTTCTGTGTCTCGGAAGGGGTCTGCTGAGATGGTGAGATGGTGAGATGGTGAGATGGTGAGATGGGACCGCCTGCTGGGAGCCTCTGCCTTCCTGATGCAAATCAACCTCCCTGCAGATGCTGAGGGGCAGACGCTAATCTCCCTGCATTGCTGTTACCTACCGTGTTGCAGGGAGAGGGCGGGCTTTGTAAGACATTTTGGTTACTGTAAACATTCTGTGAAGAGATGTGAATGCACGTCTACCATCACTTTAACCTGAACCTAGAGGAGTAAGCCTTGGAGCTCACCCAAACGCTTGCCCTGGGAACTGGGGGAGAGCAGTGAGCTGGCCACTCCCATCGTCATGGACCGGCCGAGGGCTCCACGCAGAGGTTGGTGCCGAGTTTCTTGGAGGAAAGATGCTCAGTGAACGAGAAGTGTTTGGCCTGATATATTCTCCTTGTTCAGTCCCTCCCCCACGTGTTGCTGTTATTCCCACTTCCCCGCTGTAGATTTCGAGGTGCGTGCAGGGTGGGGAGGTAGCTGGCGCCAAGGAAAGTACTCATCATAGGCTTTAGTTTGAATCCTGGGGTGTCACTGCCAACAAAGACGCCTGGAGCAGGTCTACGGGAAAGGACGAGGCCTCCATAATGCTGAGTTTGCACTTGGGGCTTCCACTTGGCTTGGCTGACCCTCCTCCGGGAGACCTAGGGGCAAAGCCCCTGCCCGGGAAGAAGCACTGCCCGCCTCCGAAAGCAGTGAGGCATGGCGCACCTTCGTGGCCCTGGCACCCACACAGAAGTGCCTCTCTCTCTTGCCCTCCTGAGGATGTCTCCTCCTGCCCTTGTGAAGCTGGGAGGGCCGCTGGGCTGGAGCCAAGACTCCGGGATCTGCTGAGAACCCGGCTGGCAGAGTGAGTCAGACGGACCGCTACGGTGGGCATGGGGTGGATGCCGACCTGGAGCTGGGGTGGCGACAGGACCAGATAACTTGTTCTCTTACCGATTTGTTTTTTTAATAAAACAGTGAACACACTCACTCTTTCTAATTGCCGAGTCTGGGATTTTTTAAAAGGGACTGCATCTGTATGCTCTGTTTCCCAGACCCCATGCTGACTCCCTTCAGAGCGCTGGGGTGGGGCCCTGGGGTGACAGGCTGTGGGGACAACCTGTGAAGGAGGGCCCGAGGCCTCACCATTTTCTGCCTTTATAGGCCTCCCCACCTACCGAGGGGCCAAAATTCAGCTGAGGAAGCAACTGAGGACTCTTCATCTAGCCACCAAATCCGAACAGGTCACTTGTCAGAGGAAATGACTAGAGGCAGGGGTGGCTGGGGCTACGCTAGCCTGGGCCAAAGGTCACGGCCCTCCCCACTGTGCCCGACAGGTCCTGGCAGGCCTGGCTCCACGCCCACTACCTTCCTCAGCTGTTCCACTGAGGGGAGGACCCAGGTGGGCCGGTCACTCACTGTGGCAAGAGCCCCACGCCGGTCGTGGTGGAACCTGAGAGGGGAAGGGGCGAGGGGCCCTCTGATGGTACCTTGAGTTCTCAGAGGTATAGCCTGCTTGGTACAGCAGCCCTGTTAAGAAGGGTGCAGATCAAGAAGTTACCCTGAATGTCCCGGGGAAAATCCTGTGCAGTCACTCAGCCACAGGGCGGCCATTCCCATAAGGCACTGCTTTGGTGGTTCCTACCCACCCCTTTCTTCCCCCCAGATCTGCGCATTCACCCGAGAGTCAGCCCCAGAGGCAGTAACTCTCTCCCTACCGGAGACCCTGGGCAGCAGATACACCCAGAAAGCACAAGGGAGCGTGTGGGCACAGAAGGTCCCGGGTGTCTGGGGCGGACCTCAGACACAGAGCGCAAGAACCACACGTCTCAGCCGACAAATTCTTATTTGATTATACCACTGGCTCTTAACTCTTAAGAGTCCAAAATTTACTCAGAAACTACTGAAAATGGCTGCTTTTAGAGACTATCAAAATTTGCATGGTGTTGCCTTAAATTTTATTTGGAAATATTTTAGTCTTCCAGATAGTGAATGATAGATTTTTCCATTTCTCTTATAAAGGTAAAACCAGGCCCCCGATTTGCCGGAAAGCTTCTCCATTCATTCCTCACAGGTGAGCTTCTAGGCAGAGATGGGGTTACTTTTCCTACACAAGAAAAAGACAATTGCCCTGGCTGGGTAGCTCGGTTGGGGTATTGTCCCGATACACCAAGGCTTCAGGTTCAATTCCCAGTCAGGGCACATACATCAACCGACCAATGAGTGCATAAATAAGTGGAGCCACAAATCGTCTCTCAAATCACTAAATTAAAAAAAGAAAAGAAAAAGACATTCGAAACTTGAAAACAAGAGAACTCCACAAACTTGGGATATGACTATTTCTTTTCACAGGATGTCAGGGTGAATTTGGGGAAAGAAATCACAGCTCCCATATTTCAGACCTGCATTTCTAGCATGTTCGTGCTGACTTTGAACTTATTAAAAAAGCCATTCAAGTCATGGCGTGGCTTTGGGCCAGGTCCTAAGCCTGCTGGAATTTCAATTTCCTCCTTGAAAAATGGAATCCGAGGGCGCCGACTCACAGCGTGGGTGTGAAGATGAAACGAGCTGATGAAGGCGGTCAGCACGGTGCCCGGCGCAGGCCGCTGCGGTCTGCTGCGTTGGTCATGTTAAGCCAGCGCTCTTCTTTCCGGCTCCCAGTGGAGCCCCACGCCGTTCTCATCTCACTCCTAGGCATACGGAACTTCCTGACAAGGTCAAACGGGGGACTGGAAGTTCTCAAAGTCAAGTCCAAAGTGATTCAACATCATGCTTCCTGTAACATCCTAGCTTTGTCCGTGAAAAGCATAGGCATTAACCATTATTAGTTTCCATCATTAGTACCAAAAGTCCTACCACGGAAGTGCCACTCACTGAACCGGGAAGGCGAGTCCACAGCTCTGTGGCACAGCAGGGCGCCAACCCACCACGCAAAGCCAGGTCCACACACCTCTGCCAGGTTCCCCTTCAGTTCCTGAGCTGGGAGGGACCATTGGCTCGTTGATATTTTGGTCCACTTCCAGGTGTGGCTATTTCCAGTAACTAATTGCTCACTTAACAAACAAACAAACAAACAAACCCAACTTCTGGTCAAGATGGAGGCATAGGTAAACAGGCTTCGCCTCTTCTCCCAATTACAGAAAAAAATTATAACTAGACCTCAAAACAACTAACACCCAGAACCATCAGAAAACTGAGCTGCATGAAAGCCCGACAACCAAGGATTTAAAGAAACCACATTCATCCAGATGGGTAGGAAGGGCGGAGACACAGGGATGGGCGTGGTGGATAAAAGTCGAGAGGGATACCTTGGGAGCCCCGTGCCAGGCCAGACCATAGAGTCCACGTCCCCAGTGCCAGGGAGATAAATCTCTGTAACTTCTGGCTGTAAACACCAGTGGGAGTTGGGGCAGAGGAAGAAACTGCCAGATTTGCAGGAGACTCTGCTTAAAGGGCCCACACAGACTTAGAACTTATGCAGACCCACCCCCTCTGGGATTCGGCACCAGGGCAGCAGCTGGAAGGGCACCCGTCCGGTACAGGGAGTAACTGGAGTGACTGGAAACCCGGTGAGTGCTAGGCAAACCCTCAGAAGACAGGCCGTGGCACTGTCCCCTCTCTGAGCCCTCCCCCCACACAGAGCCACAAAGTGGTGAAGCAGGTTACCCCACCCTGGCAATTACCTAAGGCTCTGCCCCGCACAATTTACAGGTGCCTTTTCTGAGACAGGGAGTCAAAGCAGTTCTACCTAATACACAAAAACAAATATGGGGAGGCTTGCCAAATTGAGGAGACAAAGAAATATGGCCCAAATGAAAGAACAGAACAAAACCCCAGAAAAAGAACTAAATGAAATGGAGATAAGCAACTTATCAGATGCAGAGTTCAAAACACTAGTTATCAGGATGCTCAAAGAACTCACTGGGTACTTTAACAGCATAAAAAAGACCCAGGAAGAAATGAAGTTTGTATGGTTACATTAAGTGAAATAAAGACAAATCTACAGGAAACCAGTGGTGGAGGGGATGAAGCCAAATAAATTATTTGGAACATAAGTAAGAAATAAGCATCCAACCAGAAGAGCAAGGAGAAAAAAGAATTTAAAAAAAACAAGGATGGTATAAGGAGCCTCTGGGACATCTCCAAATGTGTCAACATCTGAATCATAGGGGTGCCAGAAGGAGAGGGAGAGCAAGAAATTGAAAACTTATTTGCAAAAATAATGAAAGAAAACTTCCCTAATTTGGTTGAAGAAATAGACATCCAAGTCCAGGAAGCACAGAGATTCCCAAACAAGTTGGACAGAGAGAGGACCACACCAAGACACATCATAATTTAAATGACCAAGGTTAAAGAGGGAATCTTAAAAGCAGCAAGAGAAAAGGAGAGTTATCTACAAAGGAGTTCCCACAAGACTGTCAGCTGATTCCTCAAAAGAGACCTTGCAGGCAAGAAGGGGCTGGAAATAAGTGTTCCAAGTCATGAAAGGAAAGGACCTACATCCAAGATTACTCTGTCTAGCAAAGCTATCATTTAGAATAGGACAGATAAAGTGCTTCCCAGACAAGGTAAAGCTAAAGGAGTTCATCACACCAAGTCATTATTACATGAAATGTTAAAGGGACTTATGTGAGAAAAAGAAGGTCAAAACTAAGAACATTAAAAAGGCAACAAATTCACAACTATCAACAACTGAGTCAAAAAACAAACTAAGCAAACAGCCAGAACAGGAACAGAATCGTAGATATGGAGACCACAAGGAGGGTTAACAGCTGGGAGGGGGAAGGGAGAGAATGGGGAAAAGGTGTAGGGATTAAGAAGCGTAAATGGTAGGTACAAAGTAGACAGGGGCAGGTTAGGAATAGTATGGGGACAGAGAAGCCAGGGAGCTTATACGCACAGCCCAGGGACATGAACTAAGGTGGGGGAGGGGGGGCAGGATGAGCAGAGAATGCTGGAGGGAGGGCAATGCAGGGCAGAAGCCAGCAAAGGGGGAAAATTGGGACAACTCTAATAGCATAAGCAATAAAATATATTTTATAAAACCCCCAACAACAACAAATCAAACCAACCTTATTCTGGAACTCAAAGGCAAAACCATGGCCATTAATCCCAGGTGCATAAGGAGGAATTTTAGTAAAAGCAGCTGGGACTCAAGCCACCACCCAGATAGGCTTGCAGCAGAGCTGCGGGCCCAGGGGCCACCTCAGCATGGTTCTCTCAGCTGTAAAAGTGAATTAGCTGCACCCGAGTCCAGCTTAAAACTTTTAGAGGCACTAAGCATTGGAAAGGTTATGGGCCCCCAGTAGTCTGTAATCCAAAAAAAAAAAGTAAATTATAAAATAAAACAAGGGTCAGGATGTTAAACAAATTTCTGGTTTCTCCTGATACACTTGGGTGCTTTTCTGGGTAAATATCAAAATATCCATTTTTTTCTTGATTTGTTTCTCTCTCAGTGCTTTATTTTTCTCATAAAAGCAATATCACAATATAGAAATTTTAAAAAGAATGTTTATGATAACACACATTCCTGACGCAGCTATTTTAAGTTTCGCATGTCATCGGCCCACGTTTTGCTGCCTTTGAGAATTTTTTCCCCAACGTTTAAAATTGTGGTCAAATATACAAGACAGAAAACCGGCCGTCTTCACCATGTTTCAGCGCACAGCCCAGTGGCATTAAGGACACTCCCACTGTTGCGCGGCCTCCACCCCCGCTCACCCCCACAGCCCTTCCTCCCTGTGAACGTGCACTGGGCCCCGTGAAGTAACCGCTGTTCCCACTGCAACCCTCCCCCGCCCTCAGCCGGCAACAACTCACTTTCCCTTTCTACCATTTTGACTAAGTTCTCCGTATATGTTGAACTACGAAGTATTTATCTTTTGTGTCTGGCTTATTCTTTTCCACCCCATGTAGCCCATACAGCGTAGGGGCGTAGTGAGTGGTGGGAAGCAGGTGGAGTGAGCAAACAGCGCAATGTGAAACCAGCAGCGCCTCCTTGGAACGGGAGTAGCACCGCTGTCGGGGACCTCACCCTGGGTGGTGTCCCCCCCGCACAGGTTAGAGCTCAGACTGGCGCTGGTGGTGACGACACCTGAGCTGCAGGGAAAAATGCATGACCCAAGTGTGGCCATTTCTTTGAAAGGGATGCTGTGCCAGGGAACCATTTCGTAGTACAAATGTCGGTGTCTTCAAAACCAATTTTCCTTGGTTGAAAAGTGTATATAAGTGTGTGTGTGTGACCTTGCTTTGTCTAAAGAGTCTGACCAAACCCATCCACACTGGGTCACATGGAAACTTCTTCCCAGCAACCCTGTGAAGTAGGAATGATCTCACAAATAAGGAAAGTGAGAACCAGAGAGTATGGATACGTACTTTGTCATACATATATAATCAGGATGTATACAAAAATGGAACACAAAAAGGGCAAAACCCTTCAGGAAAGGGATTTTGGCAAATGTAAAAAGTTGACAGTATCTAAGATTTTGAGCTCTTAGTTCAGCTTCCTAATTCTGCCAGTGGGGGAACTGGTGTCGCAGAGCAAAAGCAAGCCCAAGGTCAAGTGCTTTATTACCAGTGAAGCAAGAACTAGAGCATGGGCCTTCTGGCTGGTTTTATTTCCCCTCGGTTCTGATAGAGTCTGTGGCCTTGGGTTCATTCTGCAACTGACCCTTCTGCCACTTCTGTTGGACCTGGTCCCAATCCACTAGGGCGGGTTATACAAAATGACATCTCTCCATAAGGACACACATGGGGTCTCTTTCATGTCCCTGGGATTCTTTGGGAAGCCTGATCTTTAAGCCTGTATCCATGGTGCTAACAGCTATAGGGCTCTGGGGTCCCATTGACAAGCCTCACTGTCTGAGAGTCCCAAGGTCAGGAACACCTGCAGAATGTCAGGTGATGCAGGAGTCTGACTACAGAGTCTGCAGCCTCTTCTCTGGCCGCAACCACCAGCCAACCAAAGCAGGTAAGGTGCATTCTGGAAAGCAGGAGCTCCTGTGTGGGTGGTTTTCACCACCAGAGGGCAGCACATGCCCAGCAATGATCCATTATGTAAAAGGCCCAAAGGAGTCAGGGGCCCTGGTGAGGGACGCATTGTTTTATTTAAATAAGGCTCCATCCAAAGTACAAGGGGTAAAAGCAATTTCAACTTAAGCCCACTCATCCCTGAGTTCAGAGACACTGGTCAGTAGGGAGAGTTGGCCCCAAAGTACTGTGAACAGCACTATTACAGAAAGTTCTCTGGGTGCTGAGGATCTGGGCTCAAATCCCAGCGCTACCAGTAGCTGTGTGACCTTGAATGAGTGACTCAGCTTTTCTGTGCCCGAGTTTCCCGCCCATGATGACAGTGCTGTCCTTGCAGGGTTGTTTCATTACGAGGAGTAAAGTAATACAGGTGAAGCACCTCAAACCCAACATGGAGGAGGGTTCCAGTAATGGTAACTCTTGTCATCTCCCCAGACCTTTTCCCTGCAGCACTGGCTTACTGAGGGTCAGGGGCAAGGCAAGAGAGGAGAGGGGCTGCGCTGGACTCCCCTTCCCATCCTTGAGAGCCGCTCCAAAACAACATTGCTACTTTTAAACCGAGACCCAAGTGTAGACTTTCAAGCAGCCCAGAGACCGGAAGCCATTTCCAAGGTCGAATGCCCGTTGGATAAGAACGAACCATCCCCTATATCAGCACTGTCTTCGCTTTTGTTTAAGAAATTGCACACCCAGGTCATACCCAGAAGCATGGACCGGGAAAGCCAAACGCCTACTTGCATTCCGATCCGATGTCACAGTGCTCAGGGCACTATCTGGCTTTCCACACCAAAATCCCATGGCCGACGCTCATTTCTCTCTTTGATGCCAGTGTGTGGTTCTTGGTTTCTCGCATTGTTTTCCTCTCACTCATTAACACGGCCACTGCCTGCAGCAGAAGCGAATGAAGGGAGTCCCAAGAGCAAGCAGGAGAGGAGAACAAACATTAGAAAGCAGGGAAGAGGTGCGTTAACTCCGGGAACTCTGACTTCCACTGCTTCGTCCATCCTGTCGCAGTGTCCAGGAACTGGCCCGGTGGGTCCGGGGCCGTGAGCAGCACCTGGGCACCTGAAGTTCAGTGGAGCTGGCAGCTCATCACCTGCGGAGCAGCGGGGAGGGGTGTCCCGCTGCCGCCGCTGCTTCCAGACTGCCCCGCGGTTCTCCCGAGGCAGCGTGTAAGATCTGCTGAGACGACGTACTTCTTCCCAGTCCACTTTCTCCACCACTTACCGGTGGTCAGCTCAACCCTTCCATTTGAATTTCCGAGTCCAACATTTCTCAAACTTTAAGGAGATTTTGTAAGACATTTTTTCCGACTCGTCGCCCCTCTCACCCTGAAATCCTGATACCGCAGATATACTGTATTTATGTACTTTACATACTTTGGACCTTCGGAGGGCCACGCACCATTGAACATCAAGGTCTTTTCTGTCCCCCAAGAACCAATTTCACCCCTTAGTGGGGTTCCATCCCTATTGAGAATGCTTGACAATTCCTGTCACCTTGTCATCTCCGAGAACCCCTCTGTCACCTGAGGTTGCCTTTCTACACGCTGTTCAGCTTCTAGTCAGTCAATCTTAATAGTTACAAATTCAACACCGTCATTCCCCCTTTTCACTCTTTGATCTACCCTGAAAACAATTTTAGCCTGTGTGCAAGAACTTCGCTCATGGGATAAAAAACACGCTGTCTGTGCAAGGGGCAGTCTGTCCTTGCTGGGACAGTTGCTGCCCGAAGTGCTCTGGGGCCAGCAGCTTCAGGGAGGAATTTCCTTGATGAGTCCCCGGCTACAGACACCAGGGCTTTGGGCAGAACTTGAGCGTGACCGAGTTTGCTGCACTCTTACCCAACTTCCCTTTCTCACTTCCTGGTTCCCCTACCCTCACTCCCCCTCCAAGGGACCCAGGAATGTCCTGAATTCCCCTTCTGAAACAGAATCCAGGCTCCCCCCACCACCCCCAGGGTGCCTAGCTCACCAGAAACCACTACGAAGCCCAGTGAGATATTAGGACACCGATTCAAGTGACTCAGAATAAATGCAACTGTCTGCGTGGCCTGGCCCTGACAGATGGCTTATGTGCCAGAGGGGGCGTGGCTGGTCAGAATATTCTCCAATGAGACACATGAACCCAGAGAAACTGCCGGCCTCCTCAGTCATCTCCCTCCCAGCCCCAGAATAATTCCAGAACTGGGCTGGCTCTTCGGAAGGGTTTCGATCCCTGCAATGTCTTCAGCAACCTACTGAATGGGAGATGTTGTTTGTAAATGATATATCCAATAAGGGATAAATATGTAAAATTTATAAGGAACTCATAAAACTCAGCATCAAAAAATGAACACACTGATTTGAAAACAGGTGGAGGACCTAAATAGACACTTCCCCAAAGAGTACACACAGAGGGCCCATAGACAGACACAGGAAAAGATGCCCAAAGTCACTAACCATCAGAGGAACGCAAACCAAAACCACAATGCGGTCAGAATGGCCATCACTAACAAATCAACAAACAACAAGTGCTGGTGAGGGTGTGGGGGAAAGGGGACCCTAGAGCACTGTTGGTGGGAACGCAGACTGGTGCAGCCACTGGGGAAAACAGTACGGAATTTTCTCAAAAAATTAAAAATGGAACTGCCTTAATCCCACTGCTGGGAATTTATCTGAAGAATATAAAAACTGTAATTCAAAAAGATAGATGCTCCCTGTGTTCACGGCAGCATTATTTACAGTAGCCAAGATAGGAAAGCAGGCTAGGTGTCCGCTGATAGATGAACAATAAGATGTAAAATGTGCCCTGGCTGGTGTAGCTCAGTGGATTGAGAGCGGGCCTGTGAACCAAAGGATCGCGGTTCAGTTCCCAGTCAGGGCACGTGCCTCGGTTGCAGGCCAGTTCCCGGCAAGGGATGCACGAGAGGCAACCATACATTGATGTTTCTCTTCCTCTCTCCCTCTCTCCTTCCCTTCCCCTCTAAAGATAAATAAAATGTTTAAAAAAAAAAGATGTAAAATGTGTACGTGTGTGCGCACACACACAATGAGATACAGATATACTGAGCCTTGGTTCTTCCTCTTACTGGCTTTGTGACTTTGAATGAGATAGTGAAATATATTTTTTCAAAATGTAGAAACATTTTTCAGGACTGTTACCTATTTCAACTCTTTGTGTTGAAAGAGAGTTCAAAGAGAAAGAAAAGTTAAAGTATTGAGAAAGAAGCTTTTGCAATCTTCCTCCAACTCTCTCTCCTCAGGAGGAAGGCCCCAGGGCACACCTCACTGCAGACAAGGGAAGAAGTCAGCGACACCGACACCGAGAGATTATTCTCATTGTGGGAAAATCCTGTAGAAGGCTCCCAATATTCCAGACCCTCTTCTAATCCTTTACCTATTCCACGTTCACTGTTTTTCCCTCCTCGCACCAACCCTACGGGCCAAGGAAAGTGTGGCATGGAGTTCAAAGTAAGTGGCCCGCGGTCACACAAGGAACGGGAGGGCACATGTTCCCACACAGGCGGTCTGGCTCCAGCGCGAGTCTAACCACTTCCCCTATAATGCTGCTGTAGATAAGTAATAATAAAGAGATAGCCCACAGATGAGGAGGGACCAGCGGCCCACAGATGGGAGAGGTTTGGGAGAGAGTTTGGGGGAAAAGAAATGACAAGAAAAACAGGAGATGGAGAGAAATGAAGATTTCCATCCTCCCTGAAATTTTTATTATGAAAAATTTCAAATGCACACAAAACTTAAAATATGAAGAACATTCATATGTTACATCCATTAACGAGTGTTAACATTTCACCATATTTATCTTTCTCACTATATGTTTTCAATGTATTTTTGTTGTTGCTGTGGCATTTAAAAGTAAGTTACGTACATCATGGAACTTTATCTCAATATTTTAGCATGCATCTCCTAAAAAAATAGGTAATTGCCTACAAAATCTAATTTAAGATGCTTTGGTAAATATCTCATTCATTCATATATATAGATATGTGTAATTAAAGAATAAAATTGTCAATTATACCTCAATAAAACTGAATTTTTTTTAAAAAAGGGAAATCAGTATGACTTTCCTTATAAGCTGGGCTAGCCTCTGAGCTAAGGGCTTTAGATATTTTATCTCATTCAATCCTCACAAAAGCCCTGTGAGAAAGAGTTATTATCTCCATTTCATAAATGAAGAAACTGAGGTACTGAATAGCGGAATCACCCAGGGTCACACAGCTAATGAGCAGTGACAGCATTTGAACCTGGGCACTCGGGCTCTTGGACACCACAGCACTCCCCGGTCACCACGGTCACACAGGTAAGGCAGGGAGAGCATTTTGCCAGCCTTCTGGTCTTAGGGGTGATTCAGGGTGACCCCGTACTGGAGTTCAAGGAATGTGAAGCTGTGCTGAATCTCTCACTTCATCACCCAATTATGTTACTTTAAATAAGGCTGAATCTGCGTTTAGCCTTTCAAAGACTGCTTTAGTTGGAGTATGGATCTGGTTTTAAACCTGCAGGACTTTGAGAAATCGGATCCATTAAACCTCAGGTAAAGAGGGCCCCTTAATTTGCACCATAAGCCAAAACATTTACAGGCCACAGTGGTTTGAAGAAATGAGTAATATTCACTTCTTCCAATGTCAATTCTACTACCCTAAATTGATGATGTCTTGGTAAATATTTCATTGTTAAACATAGACCTGAAATATAATTTTAAAGCAAATTCAACATGACTTTTATTACACCCAACACTGATACTAGAACTTAATTCAGGGGTTAGAAAAACCACCTCCTAGCTGGACTCTTACCAAATGTGTGACTAAGATGTTGTAGTGAATGATTTCCCCATCTGCACGAGCTCCGAGCTCTGTAGAGGGTGGCAGACGGCTGCAGAAAAGGCTCCCCAGGACATTACACTTCCCTCAGCCTGTGTGCCTTACACTGGGTAATGCCCCTCCCCCTCCCATGAGTGCAAGCAGCAGCCTTTGCAATGTGAGAGGGCTTGCCCTCTCTTCCTGCTGAGAACCCTCTGCTACCAGGTGACTAATCCAGGCAAACCTGCAGGAGATGTGCGATCCAGCCGGCGGCCAGCACTTACCTCCAGCCAAGTGAGCGAGGCCACGCCAGGCCCGGCCCCAGCAGACCCACCTGCTGCTTATGGCTGTGTGGACAAGTGCAGGCAACAGTCTACATTTCTGACTCACAGAATTGTGAGTTAATTAATACTGTGGATTTAAGCCAGTAAATTTTGAGGTGGTTTGCTACCTGGCAAAGGATAATTGCAATGGTACCCCAACATAAAGGACGGCTAACTGCTGTAATAAATGGACTCTAAAATACAAAGTGGCTTAAATACAATAGAAGTTTAGCTACTGCTCACACACATAACTAGTGCAAGGAAGTTTCAGGTTGGTGCCAGGTGGCTCTTTCGCATACAGTCACTCAGGGACCCGGGCCGTGTTTTTGCCACCTTTTACATGTCGTTTCCAAGGGCACCAGAGGCCGTGTAAAGCAGACAGAGGAGGCAGACAGAGCACAGAGAACAGCACACGGGAAGTTCTATTGGGCCTGGCCAAAAAACAGGGTGTGTCTTCTATTCACATTTCACGGGGAGAACCCAATCACGCGACCCGGTCTAACTGCAATGGAGTCTGCCTGCGTGCCTAGGAGGGCGAGGAAGGAGTCTGAGGAACAGCTCAGTTTGCTGCTGTAGAGTTGTGCTGACTTTAGGAAATAAGAATCATGTGACATTCAGCATGGCACAGTGGGGACACAGACTGGGGGTTAGAAAGAGCTGGGCAGGATTTCAGTTCCATGCACATCAACAGCGCGACCCAAGCAAATGACCTAATCCATGTACACCTTCACTTCTTCATCTACAAGGTGGGGACATTGCTGTCTTCAGTGGGTTGTGGTGAGGATTAAAGGTGAAGTACTGGGTAAAGGGTGTGGTGTGTGACAGAGCCATTTGACGAATGGTAGCCAATAGCATTGTCATTATAACTGAACAGTGTGAGAAATCAGAGTGTGACGAGAAGAGGCACGCTGGGCCACCCAGATAGTAGTAGCACTCACGGCACGCCCCGCTGTCAATCAGAAAAAGCTAACAAACCAGCAGTATCAGAAACAGAGGGGCTTTCTTAGGAGAGAAAGACGGGGTACCTGTCAGCATGGAAGGAAGAGCTGCTGAACTGGACCCTCTCCCAGGCCTGGAGGTTCAGATGCTTTCTTTTCCACATTACAGGCTATTTACGTATCTTTGCTTCATTCTCTCCCCCACAGCCACACCTCTGCATGCTTCCACAGCCTCCAAATTGCTCATTTTAAGTGTGTGATAATGTTATTGTGGTGTGGACAAAAAGGGGGTTCTAGGGTGATCCAATCATAATTCCTAGCTGGGCAGGTCTTGGTGGCAGCCACACCCCGGGCATGCAACTTCTTTAGCAAAAGGTTTATCTTTACCTCCTGCAAGCCCTGTCCCTTGCTCTTGTGTGTCTAGGTTAACGAACCTTTGAAAGAAGCATTTCCATCTTTAAGAAAGCTCATAATCTTGTTAACTATCCTGTAATCCAAATCTCCGCCTTGCCTTCTCCCACCCTCATGCCATCTTTCTTACTCTTATACAAGTTCTCTTCAGGTTTGGACATTCTTATGTAGACAATGGTTATTTTTTAAAAAGTCTCTAACTTTTACATATACACATTGAAGTATTTATACCATGGTTTTGCTTTCAAACAGTGCCTTTTAAATATACTTGCGGAAGGGGAGAGCATGGATGACATGCATCGGCCACGAGCTGACAAGTGCTAACGTTAGTGGGTCATATGTGGGAGTCCACTATATTGTTCTGAGTTTGTATACATTGGAAAATTCCCACCAAAGGGACAAACAAATCCAAGACTGATCTCCAACTGGCTTACAGGTTCGACTCCTGCCCTGGACCATGCATCTTCCTGACCTCTCCCAAACAACAACTCTTCTTCGATGGGTCTAAGAGATGCAAAAACTTGGTATTATAAGCAAAAAGGTCACCGCAGAATTGTCTCATTTGAGCCCCAAAGAGAAAGAACTAGAAGCCTCTGAGTGCGTATAAAGGAGATCCAAGGGGAACTGCAGCATCCAAATTCCAGGGCGTCCCTCAGCCCAATAAAGTGAACTCTCTCTGGTGGAAGGACAGTAACGAACCTTTCAAATGGACACAAGCTGTACTATGCATCGACCACCGTCTCTATAGTTATAACACTGAATTTTTCAGAATTATAAATCACCAGGTGGTAGTTAAACCTCCCCCCATCTGATGTGCCTGTGTGTGGCTCCCTGTCATTTGATTCCACCCCACCACTTTTTCCCTTTCTTTTTGAAAAATTTAAGGAATTAATCAAAGTATTGTGTTGTTATTCACAAGTACATTCAGTCCAGATAAAACTCAAATGATTTTTTTTAAAAAGTCTCAAGTTTTACACATACTGGCTCTTTACATTTTTCTTGCTAAAACCAATCCAGGAGAGAAAGTTAACTGTTAGTCTGAATAATGGCCTTGTTACTGGGTTAAAACTTACGGCATGATACACATTTTAGATTGATAAATACAGAGGTCCATGGTATATCAAAGTTAGTTATACTTGAAAACAGTTCATGTAATATTCCTGATATCCCTTTGGGAAATTGGAGTAATTCAGTTTTAGTTAAAAATAGCAGCACTAGATTTTCTCACTAATTTACCATTATGTATAAATAATGTTAGTGCAAAGTGTTCATTTATACAAGACTGGAATTTACTGTTTTTATGATTTAAACCCCCTAAATCTCTCATTGGTTTTGTGGGTCAAGTTGATTTAATCACGAGTAATTTTTACCATGCTACAAACCGTAAGGACTTAATATGTAACTTAAAGCGTAGTTTCCAGATTCACAGTTAAGAACTAGGTTAATATTAAGAACTTCGGTTAATATGAAATTGGGTTAAAGTAATAAATAATCTTCAGATACCCGGACAACTTATTTTAAAAAAAGCTGTAAAACCCTGGTCATCTACCCCATGGTTTTTATTCATCTTTGTCTCTTATTTTTATACATTATAGAAAGACTAAAAAATAATTGCAAATGGCTTTGGACAACATTAATTTATTTTTGCCACCTTAAATCTATAAAAGATACAAAAGTGTGTAACTGTGAAGAAAAGCATTTAAACAGGTTTTGGTTTTATATATTCTAGTTCTGTGTTTGGGTGCAATAAAATGGGTTATTTTCAGCTAAGGTCGTAACTATTAAAATGGCTGAGACTATACTATAGTACAGTTACCAAATAAGACATCTCATACATGAGATAATGGATATGGATTATCAGTTAAGGGGGTGTTAATTTTATTAAGATGGTAAGGTCAATGCAATAGATATGTTGATTTAATATACTTCATAAAGACAACTGTATCTTAAAGCTAATTAAAAACCTTACATTTATTACATTTACATATTTATATGCCTCAACAAATATTTCAGAAGGCCTCAGAAATGTGCATTAGTAAAGTTTCTATTTAAAAGTATTGTGAAATCTTTATACTTTTGACATACTCTTGAACTATTTTAACACAAAATTCCCCTTTTGAAAAAAATTAACTTTAATCATTAGTTTTTACATTATCAACTGCTGAAACTTTCTTGCATTTAGATACTTCTTACTTATAATTATATTTTGTCTCCTTAACTCTACTTTGCCTTTCCCAATTTGAAAATAAAACTGTCAATGTGTCTTTTACAACTAAATGTTCTTGGGTATCCTGGAATGACTACAAGGTAGCTTACAATTTGCTTTTTCACCTCATAAAAGGAAGAAAAATAGAAATAATTAAATTTGTTTGGCACTTCAAATTTTAACTAACTTAAAACTATTACAAGAGCTCTTTAGTTTCCCAAACATAGGCTAAAAGAAAAAAAACTGACAAATCATAATAGAAGTTTTAAAAAGTGATTGAAAATTGGAGAAAATTGACCTTGAGTCTTGAAGAAATGCAGCTTCCCAGGACACCTTCAGCTCTCAGGGGTTAAAAATGCCCTGGGGTGGATGCCCTGCAGGTGGAGACTGCCCACTCGGGAGCTTCAGGTGGGAAAGAGGATGCAAACGCAGCCGGCTCCTACCCCACAGAGCAGAACAGGCTCATTGTTCTGATCTCGCAGATTTTCTTTGTTCTGCTTTACCGCCCAGCTGACTTCTCAGCACACCTGGGTGCCCGCTGGCAATCACCTGAGGTTTCGCAGGCTGCTTTTCCGTGTTCTCGCTGCTGTATTTCCATTCTCCTGTCTTCTCTGCTGTAGGAAAAGGCAACACTCTCTTGCATTCCTCTCGGTCCACAGCTACTGCTGTAAATCTACTGACCAACAGATGATTTTCATCCCCCATCTGACCTCATGACAAAAAGCTAACAACTGTGACTTTATAGACCTCAAAAGGCAGGTCCCTTCTGACACCTGAATTTTCCTCCAGTCTTAAAAAACTGGAACCTAACCTCAAGTCAACAAAATACTTCTGCTGGAATTACTACAGGACGGCCATTACAAGCTCACTAGGAGTGGGAACACATACAAGGGCTGTCCTTGGGGAAATGGCCAGTCTGTCCCCTTTGAGACTCTCCAGCCTGATTTGGAGGAACTCTTTACCTTCACTCAGGGACTCTGCTTGCCCCGAGGGACAAGTGGCTGGCTCATGTCTAAGGTGATGTTATTTCCATGCCCAATATCGTCTACCCCCATCCTTCTTTTCAACCAACCTTGCTTTCATTCTTTTTTAACCAACATATCATGATTCACAGGATATGGCTAAAGCAGGACATAGAGGGAAATTTATAGCTTTCCGCACAAACCCTTTCAGAATGTAAAAGGCGGACACTTCCCAACCCCTTTACTGAGTGCTCCCTCACTGTGATACCAAAACCGAAGATACTGCGAGAACGGAAAACTACAGACCAACAGCCTTCATGGATATATATGCCAAAAAAGCCTTACCTAAATATTAGCAAATTGAACCTAGAAATACATAAAAACTTGGCTCACCATTAAAAAAAATCAAAGAAATTCATATCAGATGATTAAAGAGGAAAACAGTCTGATCATTTCAGTAGACAGAGAAGAAGCATTTGACAAAATTCACCATCTGTTCATGATAAATTCTTTTAGGCAACAGGAACAGAAGGCAACTTCCTGAATTTTATAGAAGGCAGCTACAAAAAGACACAAAACAAAAACCCACAGCTAACATAAATTTAATAGTGAAAGACTGAGTGCTTTCCCTTTAAGTTCAAAACAAGCAAGGTTCTCAGCTTCAGCACTTCCATTCACATCAGACCAGAGATCCTGGCCAACGGAATGTGAGAGAAGGGAAGAAGGAAGCAGGACAGGAGGGAGAGAGGAAGAGGGGAGGGGGGGAGAGAGAAAAAGAACGGGGAAGGCTATAAAGAAGGAGGAAAGGAGAGAGGAGCTAAAAATAAAGGAAGAAGAAAAAAGGGAATAAAAGGGCACACATATTAGAAAGAAAGCAATGACCTATTTGTAGACAGTATAATTGTCTATGCAGAGAATTCCAAAGAATCAACAAAAAAGCTACAAGAATAAGTGAGTTTAAGATTATAGGATACAAAATCAACGTATAAAATTCAGTTGTTTTTCTGTAATAGTGGTAAACAACTGAAAATTAAAAATTTAAAAATGGTATCATTTACAATAACACTATTATGCAATACTTAGGTAAAAATCTATCAAGATCTATATGCTGAAAACTATAAAATACTGAGGACATTTTTAAAAACTGAAATAAATGGAGAGAGATACGTGCTCAATGGCTGGAAGAGTTAATATTGTCAACAATTGATCCTTAGATTCAAAGCAATCTCAATCAAAGTACCAGCAAGAGTTTTTGTAGCAATTGGCAAGTTGATTCTAAAATTTATGCGCAAGACCAAAGGAACTGGAAAAACAAAAATATGTTGAAAAAAGAAAAAGGCAGCAAGTTGGGAGACCCACCACCTAATTTCAAGACCTAACTGCAAAGCACACGGCGACAGCAATCAAGACAGAGCAGTACTATGGAAGGGCAGAGGCAGGCAGGGCAGAGGGCCCAGAAATAAGCCCACACATGTAGTGATAGCTGATTTCTGACAGGGTGCAAAGATAATCAGAGAAAGAATGACCTTCTTAATAAGTGGTGCTAGAATAACTGGACATACATAGATGCAAGAAAAGAAAAAAATGAACCTCAACCCATACTTTGCACCACATTAAAAAATTGGAAATGCATCATAGACTAAGTGTAACATCTAAATCACCCAGAACATGGGTCCACAAACTAAGACCCCTGGGCCACATCTGACCTGCTCCCCGACGTAGATAAAATCACACTGGTAAACCACCGACGTATGCACTGTTCATGCCTGCTTTCCTGCTACAATGCAGAAACCCACCCTACGGCCTGCAGAGCCTAATATAACGACTACCTAGCCCTTTACAGAAAAAGTCTGCTCACCTCTGTTCTCTAAGACATACAAAAAAAATCTTTGTTACTTTGGGTTAGCCAAAAATTTCTTAGATTCAAAATCAAAAACAATAAAAAAATCAATAAAAGAAAAACCCCCAACAAACTGACTTCCATCAAAAATTAAAACTTCTGTTTTTTAAAAGACATTGCTAAGAAAATAAAAAGACAGGCCACAGACTGGGAGAAAACATTTGCAAATCATATTTTTAGATAAAGGATTTGTATCTAGAATATGTAAAGAATTCTCAAGAAACAAGAATAGAAGAACACAACCCAGTTTTTAAAAAATTTGCAAGAGTTTAACACTTTGCTAAAGAAGAGAGATAGCAAATAAGAATATGAAAAAAATACTCAACTTCATTTGTCATTGGGGAAATGAAAACAGAAAACACAATGAAGTATAATGCATATCCAGCCAAAAAACCCAAAAATACAACAAAGCAAAAACATTTTTAAAAAGTCAACCCTCCTGACAACACCAAGTTCTGGCAAGGATGTGAACCACCAGGAATTCTGGTACACTGTGGTAGGAATGCAAAAAGGTACAGCCACTTTGAAAAACTGTCTAGCAGTTTTTTATAAAGCAAACATGTAATTATCACACAACCCAGCAATCCCACACTTGGGAGAGAAATGAAATCTTCTTTCACACATGAACCTTTAGGTGAAAGTTAATAGCAGCTGTATTTGTTGTCATTCAAACTGGAAACAACCCAAATATCCTCCAACTGCTCAAGCTTGGTATATTCACACAATGGATTACTTACTACCCAGCAACTCAAAGGCCCAAACTACTGATCTTTAGGTCAATTGTCACAAAAAACTTCCTACATTTCTAAGCCAAGATGACTTTCCAGTTTCAAAACACAATACAAATCTACAATTATCAAAACTATGTGGTATTGGCATAGGATGGACACAGATCAATGGAATAAAATTAAGAGTTGAGAAATAAATCCATACATTTACAGTTGACTGATTTTCAACAAGGGAGGCAAGACGGTTCAATGCGGAACGTAACAGTCTTTTCAACAAATGGTGCTGCGATAACTTGCTATCCACATGCAAAAGAATGAAGGTGTACCCCCACACCTCATATCATACACAAAAGTTAACTCCAAATGGATCAAAGACCTAAATGTATGAGCTAGAATGATAAAACTCTTAGAAGAAAACATGGGTGTACGTCTTCCTAACTGAGCCAGGCAGTGGTTTCTGACATGACACCTAAAGCACGAGCAGCCAAAGGAAAAAAGATAAACTGGAACTTCAAAATAAAACACTTTTCTGCCACAAAGGTCACTAGTGAAAGAGTGAAAAGATAATCCACAAGGTGGGAGGGAATATCTGCAAATCATGTATCTGATAAGGGTCTACAATGCACAATACAGAAAAAGAATTCTTGAAACTCAACAAAAGATAAATAAGTTAAAAATGGGGAAACAATTTGAATGGACATTTGATGTACCAATGGCCAATGAGCACATGAAAATGCTTAACATAATTAGTCATGAAAATGCAAATGAAAGCCACAATGAGATAGCACTTCACAGCCATTGGGCTGGCTGTATTCAAGAGGAGCAGTAACAAGCATTGGTGAGGGTGGAGAGTAATTGAAACCTTTATACATTGCTGATGGCAATGTAAAATGTGCAGCCTCTTTGGACAAAGCTGGACAGTTTTCAGCAAGTTAAACACAGGGCTGCCGTAGGTGTGAGCCAGTAATACTACTGCTAGGGATATACCCAAGGTAATTGAAAACATATGTTCATAAAAAGACTTGTACACAAACACTCGTAGCAGCGTTATTCAAGATAGCCAAAGAGTGGAAACAACCCAAATGCCCATCAACAAAATGTATCTATACGATAGAATATGACTCAACCATAAGAAGAACTAATTAAGTACAGAGATGTGTTACGTGGGTGAACCTTGAGAACATTACGCTAAGTGAAAGAAACCAGACACAAAAGGATCATATTGTGTGATTCCACTTAACGAAAAGTCCAAAATAAGTAGATCCATAGAGACAGAGAGTAGTTTAATGGTTACCAGGGGCAAGGAGACAGGGGGAGAATGGAGTGTGATTACTAGCAGAAATTTTCTTTTCAGAGTGATAAGAACAGTCTGGAATTAGTGGTGATGGCTGCACAACTCTGACTACACTAAAAACACCAAACTGGCCCTGGCTAGTGTAGCTCAGTGGATTGAGTGCGGCCTGTGAACCAAAGGATCGCGGTTCGATTCCCAGTCAGGGCACATGCCTGGGTTGCAGGTCAGTTCCCTGCAGGGGATGCATGAGAGGCAACCACACGTTGGTATTTCTCTCCCTCTCTCCTTCCCTTCCCCTCTAAAGATAAATAAATAAAATCTTAAAAAAAAAAAAAAAACCAACAACACTGAACTGTATACTTCAAAGTGGATTTTATGGTATATGAATTATATCTCAATACAATTTTTAAAAAAATGATGGCAAACTTCTCACCTAAAGCTACATAATTCAGAAGACAATGGAGTGGTATCTTTAAAACACTGGGGGAGAAAAAGACAATTTAGAATACGATGCCTAGCAAAATTTCTTTCAAAACTGACGACAATGACTTCAAGACTTATTATATAAATCTACAGCAATCAAGACAGTGTACTATTGGCATTTTATACACACACACACACACACACACGTGTCAATGGAACAAAAGAGCTCAGAAACAGATCCACACATAGAAAGTTATTTGATTTGCAACAAAAATGCTAAATTAATTCAGTAAGGAAAAGATCATTATTTCAACAAACGATCTGAAATAAACCAAGGAGTCCTACGGATAAACATGAACCTCAATATTTACTTTGACACAAGATATAAAAATTAACTTGAATTGTATCACAAATCTAAATGTAAGTGCTATAGAGAAAATCTTTGTGACTTTGTTTTACGTAAGAGTATCTCAAAACACAAAAAACATGAACAGGAAAGGTATAAACTAATAAACTGGACTGCATCAAAATTCAACTTTTGCTCTTTCAAAGATACTTAAAAAAAGAAAAGGCAAGTTGTAGACTGAGGGCATTTGCAAATCATATATCTGATAAAAGATATGGATGCAGGACATATAAAAAACTCTCACAACTCAATGACAACATGATACACAACCCAATTTAAAAATGAGCAGCCCCATGAGACTTTAGGAATAAGTGGGTAAGAAGCATGGCAAATTTTGTCCCCAAAAAGTAATGACAAAACTTGACACAACTGTCAAACCACCACTTCAGAACTTTAGAGACTGACCAAAGGCACGTAACAAACTGAGACACATTTGCTCAAGAAAACCTGCTGAACCCTGGCAAAAACAGTGGGATCTGGCATTTCAGTCAGGAAGAGCTTCAACCCCCGCACCCCCTAACCCCAAGTTCTGTGGCACTGTAGTCCCAGCAGAGTGGGTGGCTCCGAGGATCTACAGCTTCCCTGCTGGAGGGGGTGGAAGTGATTTGGAGCAAAATGTGGGTAAAACTCACACTCAGGGGTCATGTTGGAAACAATGCGAGTCTTGGCAGAAATCAGGACAGACCAACAGTGTAGCTTGCCTGAGGCTGGGATACCGGCTGTGACCAGCAGCAGCTGGGCAGAAGAGCAGAAATTTAACATAGTGACCTGGGGATTAGAGGAGGTGACCCTCTGACATGTTCCAGAATGGGATGGGATGACAGGTACACGCAGATAACCCTGCCGTTCCACTTCAAGGTGCTTACGAGACACATGAGAATCCTATGTCCGTCCGCACAAGGACTTGAAGGCCAACGTTCAGAGCAGCTTATCCAGAACAGCTAAAAAAGGGGAAACCACCCAAGTGCCCACGTACCGGTGGATGGACAAATGTGGTACATCCATCCGATAAAACGCTCTTCAGCAAAAGTAAAGAATCACTAACACATGCCAAGCATGGGTGAACCTCAGAAACATTGTTAGGTGAAAGAAGTGAGGTGCAAAGCCATATTTTCTACGATTCCAATAAATGAAATATCCAGAAGTGGGAAAATACAGAGACCGAATGCAGATCAGTGGTTGCCTAGGGCTGACAGAGGGGGAGATGGGCAGTGATTGCTGATGGGTATGAAGTTTCTTTATGCCGGTAAAAATATTCCAAAGTTAGATTACGCTGAGGATTGCACAACTTTGTGACTATACTAAAAACCAAAAACATGTACACTTCGAATGATTGGATTTTATGGTATGTAAGTTATACTGCAACAAAACTGTTAAAAGTAGTGGGGTAAATATTTGAACACAGCTTTTTACCAAAGAAGATACAGAAATGGCCAATGAATACATAAAAAGATGATTAACATTATTAGCGGTTAGGTAAATTCAAACTAAACCATGAAATACATACCCACTCGAATAGCCAAAATTAAAAAGACTGACTGCTAACCCAGTGTGTTGGCAATAATGTGGAAAACCATTATGCAAAGCCGGTGGAAATGTATTATGGTACAGCCACTACGCAAAACAGTTTGGCAGAATCTTAAAAAGCAAAATAATATTTACCATACGACTCAGTAATTCCACTCCTGGTCATTTATTCAAGAGAAATGAAATCACATGTTCACATCCAATTTATATATAAACGTTCAGACCTTTTATTCATAAAAGCCCCAATCAGAAAGAGCCCAGGTGCCCCCCGAGAGAACAGCTAACAGACGGCAGCACATTCATACAATGGAATACCGCTCAGCAGTAAAGAACCGATTCAAGCAACAACAGCGATGCCCATGGCAGATCCGCTGAGCAAAGCAGCCTCACGCAAACGAGGTTCATCCTGTTTCCAGCTGCTCTCCAGGGAGACAAAGCAGGCCAGCGGCTGCCCAGGGCTGATGATGGCTGGCGGGGTCAGGGGTCGGGGGGTGGGGGGGGGGGAGGAGTGGGTGTCTCACCAGGAGGGGGCTCAAGGTAATGCTGGAGGGTGACGCAAACGTTCCCCAGCTCGGTCGTGGTGAGAGCTACACAGGTGTCTGTGTGCGTCCAAGCTGGCCAGATGGTCTCCTAGAGACGGATGTTTTTAGTGTATGGAAGTTAGAGCTTATTCAAGTTACTTTTAAAAAGCTGTGATGAAAAAATTTGGTTAGAAACACAACACCACTCTCATTGAGGACACAGGCCTTTGAAAGCAAAGGCGACTTCACGAATCTCCGCTTGGCAGTCTCTGCCGCAACCCAGGCATTTGCGGTACTTCCACCTGCTCTCACCTGTTCTGGCCGCACGGACACATACTTGTCAAATCGAGTATTTCCCAGGGACTTGACGAATCTCACACCTTGAAAGGCGCTTGTTTGAGCAGCAGCTTTTACACACCCACGCAGCTGTTCACACAGCTGCTGTGCCACACACCCACTGCCAAGGTTCGCTTGGAAAGCTGACCGGTAAGCTCCGTAAGGGCGGGATCTTCTCCCATCGGTGGACATGTAGCAGCTCACACACCACTTACATCTGTTTAACGTTCAATAAACTCATGCAAAGTGAATGAACCGACACTTCAAGTCACCCTGCGATCTAGCTCAAGTTAACTCCCACACCTCCTTCTTCAGGGCGAGACGAGTTTTGAAGATTACCAACGTAACTCCCAGAATGAGACTCGGATGACAGTTACACACAGCTACCCACGGTGGCTCGCCGGACCGACAGGAGAGCAATACACAGAATGCTGTGTCGAATTAACTGCTGCGTGTTCTCTTTCCTTGCGTTCTGGTCGGTTCTGGTTGGTTCTGGTCGGCGTGCTCAGTGACCGCACCAGCAGCTGCCGCTCCAGGAGGGAGACAGTAAGGATGAAACAAAGACATCATTGCTCAGCTTTGGGAAAGTCCAGTTTTTTAAAAGCAAAAGAACACGAGTCTGAAGGCCAAAGGGCTATGTGGCAGAGCCACGTTCTGGAGGCAGAAAGGGTTTTTGTTTTTTAAAGGAATCTACAAACTTAGCTGTGCGCATCAAGGACCTGGGCCCGGCCTTATCAGGCAGTCGAGTCTATGAACCGCAGAGCTGGGAAGGATGCACAACAACACAGGAGTGGTCTCCTCATTCAAACAGAGCCAACGGTTCCCTCAAGCGGTTAGGAGAACCAGAGAAAACGCAGCGAGCCCTTATGGCGGAGGTCTGAGGTGTGGTGGGCGCTCTCGTCCTCACGAGAGGGGCGTGAGAAAACCCGAGGTAAGGGCTGTACACTGGCTACAGAACAGGATCGTGCCCGAACAATGAACTCAGAATCTCCGGGCTGGGGGCAAGGCCTTGGCATCTTTAAAAAGCTGCCTCCGCCCTTCCCTTCCTCCCTCCTGAGCTGGTCTAATTTCAGCCAAGTGCTGAGAATCCCTGGCTTGGGAGGGTCCCCAAGCAGAAGACTGTGTCTTCCCCTGGGATAGTCCACCCTGGTAGACAAACTCCCCGGCAACCCCACCCCCAGACTCTCTCAATAGGGCACCTGGGCACGGAATTCCCACACCAACCGGGGAGCACGTTCTGGGAGGCAGCCTGGACGGGACGACCACCGGTGACTCTCAAGCTGGCTCTGAAGAGGCTCAGCTTTCGACTGAGGGTCTGGTGGTCAAGTGCAGCAGTTTCAGCTTGAACATAGTAAAGAGGCAGCTTCTGCTAGAAAGGCCAGAAACTCGTGGAACTGCCCCCGCAGGGCTCAACACAGGGACAGGTCAGAAGGGAGCTGCGTGTCAGCACGAGTCACAATTCCTGCTGGTCTTGGCTGGAACCCCACAACCAAGCAACTCCGAACTGACCAGTTATTCAGAGCCTGCACATTCCCACCCCCAAAATGGGAAACACGACCAAAGCCGATGGGATCTATGAGAGCACATGGAGAGGATTCATTAGACTATCAGCCTTTTCAAGGTATTTCTGGCCCTTTTCACTGAAAAAATTAGGGACCGGCCTCAGTGTGCTAACAGCCCAGGGCCAGCTCTGCTCAGGCACACTGGCTACATTAACCTCGAGACACAGGTCTGCACAAAGTTGCAGTTGTGAGACCTTCGAAAATGTGCAGGTCAGGAGAGCCGGGAGCAGAAAACCAACCTCCCAGTCATCCAGACCTGCGTCCAGCACGGTACCGCGGGTCACACACGGCAACTGAGGACTTAAAATATGGCTTGTTCTGAACACAAATGTGCTATGGAGATAAAATACACTGAATTTCCAAGACTGAAACAAGAAAAAGAATGTAAAATATTTCACTGTTGTAGCTTTTTCACCGGTTACATGCTGAAATGGTAACAGTTTGGGTTTAAACACCCTAAGAAGGCCCGAGTCCCAACCACGAAGAGCGGTGAGGAGTGAGCCTTCTCTCGTAGGTGTCCTGTGACTGGCTGTGTAACGAACGCCCCTAACATTTACCGATTAAAAAAATTTAAATGACTAATGAGCTAGTTTGAAAGGTTCGTGACGTAGAGCGACTTGATGCTTTTCCGAAATACAAACTTACACTGTACACACGGCAGTTTGTTTGGGTCCTCCAGCTACTTACGGAAGATCCAGCCAATCAGAAAGCACTGAGATCTCAAACAGACTTTGTTGGGAAGATATTGATTGTGTACTTTTAAAAAAAATCTCACAAAATAAAGAATACTGACTTTGTAAGCTCATGGAAGAGAACCCTAGGAATAAGGCACTATGTGGCAGAATCCAACAACTCTGTATTATAATTACAGCATCATTTGGTAATGCGGAACAATTATTTTTACTGCATTTTAGTGGGAAATCAAATCTTTTTTAAAAAAGATTTTATTTCTTTTTAGAGAGATGGGAAGGGAGGGAAAAAGAGAGACAGAAACATCAATGTGTGGTTGTCCCTCACATGGCCCCCACGGGGGTCCTGGCCCACAACCCAGGCATGTGCCCTGACTGGGAATCGAACTGGCAACCTTTTGGTTCACAGCCCGCACTCAATCCACTGAGCTACACCAGCCAGGGCAGAAAATCAAATCTTAAATCATGCATATTTATGACTATAACAAGTTTTAAAAAACATTTTAGGGCCATTCCCTTCCTGGAGTTAAGTGTCTGTTATTCTCACAGCCTCGCTTGGCAACAATCCCCGGTCTGCAAAGTTCCACATCACTCCAGGAGCACCTCTGAGCCGCTGTGGAGAAACTGTGAGAGCTGAGTTGCTGTTCCTGTGGACACGTGTTCGATTAGGCAACCTGCGGGGAGCAGTGACCCCTTGACCAAGGCTATTGTGAGGCTATCCCAAGGCTTCTGCTGCTTCTCCAGGGCAGGTTTACCAATCCTTTTTCTGTCCTTGGCTAAACAGAGATCACGATGCAGCCAACAGCAGCCTAGAGTCTTCCAGGAACTGATCCGCCTTTTCCGGTCGTCCTCGTGCAAACCTAACCCACCCACCCCAACAGCAGCACCCACACAGAAGCAGGACTCACCCTTCCTGTCTCCCTGCTTCTGCAAAGGCTCCGCTTCCAGCCGTCTCTCTCGCGCTCCTGTTGTGAATGTCTCAGCACACTGGCACGACGGAAGGGTGTGGGACAAATGAACCAAAGAGAAACCCCCCGAATGCCTCAGAGTACGTCTCAGCGTTTCACTACGCAAACCTGGGAAAGCATGGCCCTGCTCCAACAGCTTCTGAGGTTAAGGGGGAGGGAGGGGGTGCCCGGGGAGGTCCAACCCAGGCAGCCTGGACGTGGAACCAGCTTGGCGTCCTTACCACACCACACTTACTGACTTGTCTAACGGTGCTGGCAACAATGGTGTCTCTCCACCTCCCGAACCTGGTTGTGTGCGTGTACGTACGTACGTACGTACACACACACACACACACACACACACACACACACACACACACTCGTGCTCTCTCACAACTTGCTCAGCATTCCTGTCTGGCCTCTCTCAAGGCTCTGCCTCCCACTGAAGACCCAATATGCGCATGTCAGAATTGGCATTCTTTTCTCAGGCCGTCCAGTAGATGCTTCCGGCATAAGGAGCTTCCCCAAGGACAGATACTCTGTCCTTAAGATCCAACCCCTCAAGATGGGAAAGAAGTTCAGCCGCAGTTGTCCTGGTGTTGCCTTTCATCGCCTACACCTAAGTGGCTACACCAGGACGAGCTCCTTCTACTCTGAAGCTTTGAGGTCCCCCCCTTGCTGTTCCTGATGCGGTTGCCTCAGCTTTGCCCCCCATCATCGCGCCTGAATGACTGACCATTTTCTAACAGGGCGTCTCTGCCTCTAGGCTCCTCCCTCTCTGCTCTGAAGGGCAAACCTGATTTGTCTTTTTCCTGCCCAAAGTCCTTCAGTCGTGGTTAGGCACACACACCCCTTCGGGATTTGTCACCTGCTCACCTCTCTAGACAGAGACACTCTTCAGGACTGTCATGTCTGCCCGAGCTCTGCTTTCTACCTTGGGGATACTCTTCCCAGACTCCCCACTCCACACACCCTCTCCTCCCTATGCCCCTGGCGCTGTGACGTACTTGCTCTTCAAGACTTCGTTTAATCATGCTCTTGCCTGGTCCGAGTTTAATGACCCCCTTCCCACCTCCACAGCACCCTGTGCATGTCTATCACAACATTTATTATTCTTCATTACATGCTCGCTTACTTGCCTGCGTCACCCGTTAAAGATTCGTTCCCAGAGGTCAGCTATCTTTGATTTCAATATTCTTGGTCCTTAACAGTCCGCAGAACCAAGCAGTGCTTAATATATAACCGCCGAAATAGCAGATCTCTAGATTTCAGCAAGAGGAAAGACCAGAACTCACAATATCCTCTACTGCACGTAGGTTCCTTAAACACATCGCTTAAGGTCTGAGGCATTACGTCTACACCTCATGACTGCAGAGAATAACAAAAAGTACTAATTCGTAGATGGACACACACACTTTTATTGTTTATAATAACCACTAACACTATTAGGTGCTTCCTGTGTGGTGGGTGCATACGTGTACCTTCCCATCTAACCCTCAGAACGAGCCTGAGGTAGGCAGCGGCGTTACCTTTTCTATAGGAAAAGGCGAGGCGCGGGTGTCACAGGAAGGGCAAAACCAGGCAGCCCGACAGCGAACGGGGCCCATGTTCTCAACCACCGGTAAGACTGCAAACTCAGCACTTCTTACAGCGTTAAAACTGCGCTTCGAAGGATGGAGCAGCCCACTTTTTAAACCATAATGGAATGTCACTAAACAAAACCTAAATTTTAAAAGTTAAGTTATGATGATGTACTGACAGACCATCTCTCTGCAAAACTTAATGGTTCTCCAGTCATATTTCAATTACAAAATTTACAAATAGGTTTTACATTAGAAATTTCAAAGTAAATCTCTACATATTTAATAAAGAAAATTTAAACGTAATAAGAAAGAGCTTTATCCATTACCACCACAAACAGTTGTTTCTTAAGCTATTAAAAAATTTTAACCAATACTTTTGGATTCAATCTTGTGATAATGATTATAACAAAAATAGACAATGAAACTGTTGAGATCAGTTAATTCATGGTAATCTTTTATCATACAGGTAATTCTCGGTTTTATTGTAACGTACTGCCAACTTCCTGACATAAGGGTAGAGATGACAAATTTCCTTGAAAGCATTCTCTTATATTCTATTTCTAAATAACAGGATAATTTGGCAAGACCATTTGGAAACTTTATTTATTTAAAATATCAATAATGAATTGCTTCGTTTTCATTAAGAACATACTAATACAAGTTGTTCCTAATGCATTTCTGTGTTTCTTGTGATTGATGCTTGTGATGCCTCATTTAACAGCAAAACACCTTCTAATGGAGGAAACTAAGAGGTATTACAGAGGAGTTGTGAAGACAAAGCAACAGAAGTAAATATCTATTACGACCTTGAGTTTCAAGCAATGAAACTCATCTGCTCATTGCAAAGAAATAAAAGGTAGCGGACTGCCGTAATTACAATAAAGGCCAGTATCCTCACAGAACCCCCAGGCGTCTCGTGTGGCTCCCTACAGAGCCTGCCAGCTGTATCGCACCCACTCGGGGCTCAAAGTGCCATTGACGGATGATGACACCTTTCCAAGAGGCCGGCACCCGGTGCGCTGGTAACAGGGTGCCGGGAGAAACGTGAGTTTACAAACACGAATCATCAGTACCTACGAATGTCTGCATGTCCGATCAAAAAGCAGGCATGCGAATCTAGTTATGGAAGAAAGCAGCTGCACTGAGTCGAAGACCTGAGGTCCTGACAGGTGCCCCACAGTCCAGGGCAGAGCTAAGTACAATGCTGGTTAATAGATAATGATGCCGCTTCTAAAAATTTCATTTATTTGTGGGGCATCAGTTTATGCTGCGCTGCTCTTCCTCTTCCTATAAATAAGCAACCAACGGTCTATCTTACTATTAGCTATTGTTCTAAAACTAATGATGGCCTAAGTATCTGGAAACATACCAACTCCTCTAAGTGTAGTATTGCTGCATTTTCATACATATTAACATATCTGGTTTTCTTCAATGCCTTTTACTTTCTATAGAGTATGTCCCATTCAGCAGGAATCCTGTGATTTAAAGAAGAAAGCACAACATTCAGCTCCCTACCTGAAGCACAGCATTCACAGACTATGGCAGGTACTCATAGTATCACATGGGTAAGTCATCATCAGACAAGTTTCACCGGCTATTCCTGAACAGGCATCACCATCAGGAGCATACCAGGCAGCAACCTGCCCTGAGGAAAACCAGTGGCAATTCAGTCTCAGAAGGAAAAGCTCCCAGGAGAGATGAAAAGTGGGCCGCAAAACAGACAGCTACTACCACAATACAGCAAGGAAAACAGCAGAAGCTACGTAACTCAGAAGGAAAGGGGAACGGGCCCAAGACAAGACACTGGCTTGCCAGAATGCTTTTTAACTTACAGAGTATCTGTACAAGGACAAGAGACACTCCATATGTAACCACCCATTGTCACTATGTACCACGCTCAACTCAGGATGAACCAAACTGCAAGAAAATGGCCCAAATAACTGAGACGACTTCCTGCAACCAACAAACAGTACTCGCCCTTAATAAGCAGTATTTACCTCTTATGTAGTTTTATAAAGTTCCCAATAACCAAATTTATATGGAAACTTCCTCTGTGAAAGGGTAAGATGACTTTGATATTATCAACACATAATGTGAATGTCAATCAGATGGCAAATTCTTGAGTTTTAAGACAGAGGTTTCATGCTTTGTTAAAATGTAGCTTATTGTCAGGAAATCCCCCTTTCCACTCTCCAAATTAGTAAAAAAAAAAAAAAGGTTATGTTTATATTGAATTTACAATCTTTCTTTTTCATTTAAAGGAATACCCCTAAATCTTGCTATAATAATGCTAATGTAAATGGTTGTTCTTACTCAACTTTAGAAATTAAGATAAGATTCGAAAAGGAATCTGCCACTTTCACTAACTCATTTGAACGGAAATCTTTTAAAAACACACACTGCAGACTGATATGCTGAGGGTGCCCTTCAGGCATTTCGGGGCTACACTGCATTAATGTGTAGTGGGGAAAAACTGAAATAATTGTGTAACATACAAAATAAATATCAAACTTATGTAGCATGCAACAGTTAATAACATGAGTTTTTAAATGTTCTTCCAGCTACCACAAAAAAACGGTTATAGAAATCATCATTTATATTTCAATCATGAACACTGCTCTTAAAACAATCTACATCTGATTTACAACCAGATCCGAAAAGCACGGATTAATGTGCTTAGTCTACTTCTCTAGAAAAAAGCCAGAAGACAGACAATAATTCTGCTATCTCTTACACATTCTGGGGCGGCGGGGAAGGGGGAAGCCAGACCAAAGTAAGACGGAGTCAACATTGGCAATAAATCAATCCACTATGAAGAAAAGAGCGGACTCAGGTGAAATTTCAGAGATAGCATTTTCTGTATTTGCAAGTGTGATCTTATTTGAAAGCAAGTGTTAACATTTACGAAGATTCTAGAAAGCTGTAACTAACTTGATGGCCTAGGCTTTCCATCTTTCCTGTCTTCACAATGTTCAGCTGTCAGTACTTCCAGCTACGCGCACACAAATCCCTAACATGACCCCTTGTCCGACTCACACTATTTAGCGTCTGGAACCGTTACAAGTGACGTCATGTAGAATGCCACTTACGACGTTTTCCAGAACAGCGACTTGGAGGAAAAACTGGAGCATCTGGGCTTTACAACCATTTTCTTTTCGGTTTCTCAGTTCGGTTTAGGAAGTCATTGATGGAGACTGAGTTTAAAGTAAAAAATGCTGGCTTGTCAATTTTAATGAAAAAGGGATGGCTATAAACACATCTGGGTAAATACTGTTCTAGGCGAATGTAATAACGAAGTCGCACTTGACGCTGACAAACACTGAACTTTCTTTGAAACCACGGGAGCTTCTGTCGCGGCAGCTGCAGCGCAGACATCGACCGACAGAGAATAAGATGAGGGGGCGGCAGGGGAGGAGGGTGGCAAAGTGGACTTAAGCGCTTACATTTTAAAAGTTAGTGAGCAATTCATATCGGAAAATCAACTCCCAGAAGAATATTAACAGTGAACTACCACAGCGATAGCGAATCTTTTCCTTAGGAACGGAAGACAACAAAACACCACTACACAAGTAGTAGAAAAAAGGGGAATTATTCACATTCTAAGAGGCTTTTCCTGGGTGGGGGGAGAGAGAGAGAGAGTGTGTGTGTGTGTATGAGTGAAAGCTTACAAAATTGAAAATATGAAATAAAATTGATTTATATTAAGATTTCGTGATTAATGGAAAAAATTTAAGGAAAGAATGTTTTCCTTGAGGGAAAAATATTTTCCAAAACTTGTTAAAAAGCACCTAAGAAACTGTGCTGTCAGCTGTCACACTGGAGGTTTGAGATTCTTTGTATCAAATGCAGCATAACAACAGGCATTTCACAGCATAATTTTAGGGAAAATGTTATCTGTTCCGAGTCACACGGAGAGCAATGAAAAACTCTTTTAATTGTTTACACCACACAAATCTTTCTGGGTAGCAGCAGTTGCTCCTGTATATGCCCTTAAAAAAAAAAAAAAAAAAAAAAAAAAAAAAAAAAAAAAAAAAAAAAAAAAAAAAAAAAAAAAAAAAAAAAAAAAAAAAACAGAAGCAACAGAGTAAAACTTGGGAATAAAGAGTAGCAGCATTGAATAGAAAAGCAAATACTTAAATACTTTAAAGGAGGCTTAAAACAAGAAAACAGTACTGAGCAACTTTCACTTAGACTGAGTAAAGTGCACCACTTAAATGCTCACTGATAACATTTTCCCTATGTCGAAGACAGAAATCTACTTATTGGTATTTCTAATACTAAAAAAAAGGACATTCAGTACTGTAACCCTAAGAGCTCTCTTCCAGTATTTTTTAACCATTCAGATGTATTTTGTGGGAATATTTATTCACATAATTTTGCTTAATACATTTCTTTCTACACAAGACTGAATTTAAAAGTTCTATAACATTTTCAATTACAGTAATAACACATTAATAAATTATAAATTAACAAAATCTTCATATTTCCTTTAAAAATCATTTATCAAACACTAACCTCCAGATTATCTGGAAAATGAAAGATGCAAATTGCTATAAATCTGGCATCCTAATTAAATTCTGATTTTTAAAAGTATATAAAAGTCCCTCGAATTATTCCAAGTTCCACTCAAGAAAATTTTATTTTACCCTTTTCACAAGTTATTAAGCTTACAACCTGCTACAGCATTTTACCCAAATGTGAGTAAACTGCCTGGAGATGCAAAGCACAATAAAATAATGACATGAAAAGAACAAACCAAATACCCGTTAAAATGGAGTTACTGTGGCTGGCAGCACTTGAAACTCGTAACCGCGTTTTTTAAAGTTGCAGAGCTGCAAGCCTTCGCTGATTGGCCGTCAGCAGTTGTGTCTAACAGGAAGCAACACACTCAGTAAACTGTGGTTCAAGAGACAGTCTGAGATTTAATTAATTAAAATGTAATTATCCAACCTGATTACTCTTTGGACTGCATTCCGATAATGTTAAACTTTTAATTAATTTAACATGTTAAGGTATTTTAGCTTTCCTATGTAGAAGTCTATTTTCCACCTTTGGGGAAAAACAATAGCACAACTTGAGATCATGGTCTACATTCAGAGAATGTTTTACTGCTTGATTACATTTCTTGGTTTCACATTTAAGACTTTAATTTATAGGAAATAAATTACGTGGTCTTCAATTTAAGAGTAGACGAATGCAGAAACATCATGTTGGGGAAAACAAAGAGACCCCCAAACCAAAAAACACAACAAATCAAAACACCAGTTGCGGAGCTCTAGAGAACTTAGTAAAAAAAGTGAATCAACGTTTCAATCAGTTAACTTTGGCCTCTGAACACAAAACGTGTATCAGTATTACCTACGCGGATGACTACTGAGGGGTGTGCAGCATTTGCAAAGTCCCTGTGAGTCCCTGGGTCATGTTTGGTACACTGCGTTCGGTGGCAAATGTCCTCTCTCCAGCAGGACTCTTTCCCTATGTGATTGTCCATCTCTGCGACCTCCGAGCAGCGCAGCGCTCCGATTTCTGGCTGAGCATGCCTGCGGTTTTTGTTTTTGCTTTTCCAGAGACAGATCCTCATATCCTCTTGGTCTTTCAAGCATCGTGAGAAAAGAAGAAAACCTGTGCAAAAGTAGATGCATTTGGGTTTAAGTAGTGGTCCACAATTAGCACAGATCAAAACACAACATTCATTTTCCTGTGAACCTTGCTTTAGCCACTGTAAATTTTCATACACTTACCACTATTCTAAAAACTCATACAATTAGTGTTCTGCAAAAGAACAGATCAAGGACGCAGAAGGAGCAATTAAAGCTTAAAATATAACAAAAAAAATCACCACTACATCAGTCATTCCTCTTCTACAATAAAGGCTATACCAGGGTACAGAATACATCCCCCCAGCTTACTAAATCTCTCCCCAAATAGCCAAAACCTCGAATTAAAAATAAACAATTTCATAACTAATCAACATCTTCTATTCACGTTACTCTACTTTGCGCTATTACATTCTTACACCCTAAGAAATGCTACCAGAAACGCTGCATCTGCTGCTACAAATCGCTTTAAAAACAAACAAACAAAAAACCTTTCAACAACATTGACTACTCTTCCAACCCATAAACTATCGATCTGGGACAGCAAAGAGATAAGAGGAATTAGCATGACAAGCAAGGGCAGCCAGAACAGAAGCAAAATGTAAACAGTCAAGATATTTCGCATCTATGCCTCTTCAAATGACACTTCCAGAACCCAGAGGTTGACACTGCTGACTGGTACTTCTGAGGGCAGCGGCCACCGAACTCAGGTCCTACGCACAGAGTAAGGAAAAGGCTGACACCGATACACGGGGTAAGGGAACGAACAGACCCGAAGGAGACGAGATGCGTGTTCCTCAGTCCCGAAGTTCATTGAGACATGAAAGGGAAAACTGAGCTGACCAGACCATGACATAAAAATTTCATTCCGTAAAATTCCACCTCACACAAAAACGTTTGCTGACTCTAGAAGGCAGATTTTACCTATAAGGTAAAAAATCTTGACGTATTACTCTAGCATATAAAATACTAAGGTAAAAATTTCATTTTATAAGCATCAGTTCTTAGCATCAATATTTCTCTTTAAAAATGCTTATATAATTTTAGCCAGTTTTAATTTATTGGCCCAGACATAAGGTGACACTGAAGACATACCAAAGCATTCTCCTCTTCAAAAAACCTTTCCACGGTGAAATAAAAACATACGTACACACGTACTCAAAGCACCGCCCCATCATGGCCCTGCCCACACACGGCAGCCGCACCCTAACACACGCCCGTGTCTCCATCTGATCCGTCTCACCTCGCAGGACAGGGTTCGAGAGCCTCGAGCCCCTCAGTCCCGGGCAGTTTACCCAGGCCTTCAGACTTGATGTGCCTAACAGCTGCCTCGCCTCGTGCTGCATTTCTTATTTCACTCGCTGCAGCTGCTATTAAGTCACAGGCACACCTCACTACACTGTGCTTCACTTTGGTACACTTCAGATAGCGTTTTTTAAAAAATCGAAGGTTGTAGCAACCCTGCCATCAAGTAAAGTCTATTAACACCATTTTTCCAGCAGCATTTGCTCACTTCGTGTCTCCGGCACATTTTGGTAATTCTTGCAATTATTTCACACTTGTCATTATTGTCGCATTTGTTAGGGCGACCTGCGACCGGTGACCTTTGCTGTTGCTGCGGCAGTTGTTTGGGGCACGGGGCGCCACGCCCACGTAGGACAGCGACCCTGACAGATGCTGTGTGCGTCCTGACTGCTCCAGCAGCTGCCCCTTCCCCAGTCTCCCTCCCTCTCCTTGGGCCTCCCTACTCCCCGAGACACAGCGATGTCAGAATCTGGCCAGTTAACAACCCTCCAGGGGCCTCGAAGTGTTCAAGTGGAAGGAAGAGTCACACATCTCTCTCTTTAAATCAAAAGCCAGACATGAGTAAGCTTAGCGAGGAAGACACGTTGAGAACTGAGACAGGCTGAAAGCTAGCAAAGCTGCGAATGCAACGGAAAGTTCTCGAAGGAAATTAAAAGTGCTACTCCAGTGAATGCACGGATGATAAGAAAGCGAAACAGCCTCATTGCTGACATGGGCAAAGTTCTATCGGTCTGGGGAGAAGATCAAACTGGCTGCATCCCCCTAAGCTGAAACCTAACACACAGCAAGGCCCCCACTCTCTTCAATTCTTAGAGAGTTGAGAGAGCTGCAGAAGAAAAGTCTGAAGCTATGGAGGTTGGTTCACGAGGTTTAAGGAAAGAAGCCGCCTCCATAACATCAAAGTGCCGGGTGAGGCAGCAGGTGCTGATGGAGAAGCTGCAGCAAGTTACCCAGAAGGTCCAGTTGAAAGGGTTCATGAAGGCGGCTACCCTTGGCCGGAGTTTCTTTGGAACAGCCTTATGTTGTAGACGTCACCCAGGACTCTCACAGCTGGAGAGGGGAAGTCGGTACCTGGCTTCAAAGCTGCAAAGGACAGGCTGACTCTCCTGAGAGGGGCTAATGCAGCTGGTCACTTCCAGTTGAAGCCATGCTCATTTACCATCCTGAAAATCCTACAGTTTTCAGAATTACGCTCTAAGGAATTCTGCTAAGTCTACTCTGCCTGTGTTCCGTGAAGAGAGAAACAAAGCCTGGACAACAGCACATCTGTCTGCAACACGGGATACTGAGTAGTTTAAGGCCACTGTTGAGACCAACTGCTCAGAAGAGATTCCGTTCGAAATACTGCAGCTCACCGACAATGGACCTGGCCCCCCGAGAGCTCTGACGGACATGTGCAATGAGACGAATGTTGCTTTCACGCCTGTAATGCAGCATCTGTTCTGCAGCCCAGGGACCAAGGAGTGACTTCAACTTTTAAGTCTTACTCAAGAAACACATTTCTGTAAGGCTGCATCTGACAGTCATTTCTCTGATGGACCTGAGCAAAGTAAATTGAAAACCTTCTGGAAAGGATTCACCATTACAGATGTCATTGAGAACACCAGTGACTCATGGGAAGAAGGTAAAATATCAACATCAACAGGAGTTGGGAAGAAGCTGATTCCAAGCCTCCTGGATGACTTTCATGGGTCAAGACTTCAGTGGAGGAATCGACCACAGTTGCAGTGGAGATGCCCAGAGAACAAGAATTACAACAGAAGTGGAGCCTGAAGATGTGACTGAATTGCTGCAATCTCACGAAAATCCGTAACAGAGGACAAATTGCTTCTCATGGGTAAACAGAGAAAGTAGTTTCTTTTTTTTTTTAAAGCTTATTTTTAATTGTCTGCCCCACCCCTGGTGCCACCCCCGTGAAACGTAGTTTCTTGAGATGAAGTCTACTGCTGTTGAAGCTGCTGTGAGGATTACAAAAATGACATAAAAGGGTTTAGATTAGGACATAAACTGAGTTCACACGCAGCAGCAGGGTTTGAGAGGACTCCAATTTTGAAGTAAGTTCTACCGTGGGGAAAAGAGTATCAAATAGCAGAGCATACTGCAGAGAACGCATCCATGAAAGGAAGAGTTGATTGATGCAGCAAACTTCATTGTTGTCTTAGTTTTAAAAACTGCCACAACCACCCCGGCCTTCAGCAAACACCATCTGATCAGTCAGCTGCCACCAATACTGAAGCGAGACCCTCCACCCACAAGAAGCCCTCGCTGAAGGCTCATGTGACAGTTACCGCTTTTTAAAAATTAAGGATATATGTTGTATTTTTTAGACATATGCCACTGCACACGACAGACTACAGCACAGTGTAAACCTCACTGTATGTGCACTGGGAAGCCAAACCATTCCCACCACCCACTTCATCGGCACCTGCGCTCCGCTGCTCAGGACAAGACCTGCAATGTCCCCGGAGGACGCCCGCACCGCACGTCTCCTGTGTCAGGGTTCTAACCTGCTGCCACGAAACTATTCTCGTCCCGGGCAGGAGAACTCCTTGAATGTGTTTACTACCTCGAAACCTCCAATGTAAAAGGAAACGGAAGAAACGCAGGACGAGGCCGCGGGATACTGTCCACTCTAGCCCCTGCCTCCAGTCTTCGCTGTTCAGGGAAGACCGTCGTCTCTTACTGCCTGGAGTCTCTGAATACAGAGGTTCTAACTCCTTCTGAAACAATTTCAGGATTGGCTCAAATGTTCTGCCTTGACGTAAAAACCAAATGATCTCTTTCATTTCTGTAAGTCTTCTTATAAAAAGCTTTTCCTATATGCAGCAATTAACTATTTTTTTCTTCAAAGCTAAATGATGCCATAAATTCACCTCATGGAACACGAAGAAAGGCAAGAGTCCAGAAGAGTCAAGTGAGGTTATCATTCAATTCACTCAACACTTTCAAATAATGCGGAACCATGAGTGAAATAAATCAGCAGAGCAAAACAAACTGTTTTTGGTTTAAAATTGAATCCCCCCCTTTTTTGGTCTACTATATGGACAGGTACTATATTATATGCTGAGGATACAAAGGTGAAAAAAGATAAAATTGAATGAATGAATACATAATGCAACTTTTTGAAGAAAATGCTCCTACCTAATAATAGCAAAATAGCTAAGAACTCAATCTTTGGAACCAGAATGTCTGGGTTCAAATCCCAGCTCTGCCAAGGAAGTAGGTAGCTATGGGACCCTGATAAGTTAAGTTTCTTAACCTCTCTGTACCTTAATTTCCTCATCTGCATATTGGGAATAGTAAGAGTACTGAGCTCTAAAAGTTGTTAAAGCAATTAGGTGAGTTATTAATAAATGCAAAATGCTTAGAACAATTATCATAATGCAATATAAATACTAACTATTACATCAGGATGATAACATTATATCGCATTACTTAAGAACATACTTGGGAAGAGTATGGAGTTTGATTCTGCTTGTTTGTTGCATGACCTTGGACTGTTGGTGCAACTTGCTCCTTAAAGTCATGAAACTTAGTGACTCTGACCCCCAGGTTTCCCACTGGTAAATGGAGTCATGATATGTACTCCATGGTTTTCTTAGAAAGTATTAGACAAAAAATTAAATATGCCAATATGCATTAAAAAACCAAGAATGTAGAAATTAATCAAGAAAGGTGTTTCTGTATCATTTAACATGAGTTTTCTATACAGAAGCCTAATACAATGTCTGAACACACACACACACACGCACATACCCCCCTCTGAGTGAATGAATGAATGGAAAGAAAGAAAACGGTGGCTGAGAATGTATAAATCAGATAACAATTTAAACAGCAATTTAAACAGGAAAAGGGAGAATTACCTATAAAACAGGAAGCTGATGCTTAATCTGAAGGGTGCTCAGGACAAGATCTATTTACTTCAAACCATTCATCTATGCAGCTAGAAAAGAACAAAAGCAGAAAAGTGAAACATTTATGTTTCATTATTTACATCATGACAGCCATAATAAGAATGCTTACTTCTTGACTTTACTGTATCTTTGCAAAAGATAAATATTTTAAGACATCATATTTGGCATATATGTGTGTGTGTGTATATATATATAAAACATAAAGATGTGTTTATGACATTTTGATTATTCTAAGCATTTAAGGAAATAATCTTTGCAAAATTATGCTAGAAAGTACTTTAAAGTTTCAACATTCATTGTAAAAAAAAGAATCTAAAGAACTACCATTTAACCAATATTCAAAATTAAATGACAAATTTAGAAAGCTATGTCTTTCTTTAAAATATATTTATGCAATTATCAACCTGTTCACATCACCTATCAATGTAATCAAAAACAGCTTTTAATTTTAATTCTTGACAGTACTGCATCACATTGTAAAAGACCATATTTATATGTAGTATTACTTATTTTAATTCTCTTCCATCCTGCAATATGTATACATTTACACAGTAAGTATATCACCATCCACTCACAGTTATATAGTAGTTTATGACTTTCTTGGAAGTTAAATATTAGGGTGCACACGGTTATCCTCATATGCAATAGGCAGATACTGCTGGTGGCTGTTCACACTTAAATTCATCAAGGTTAAATAAAAGAAAAGCGCACTTCCTCAGTCACACCAGCCACATGTCGAGTGCTAGACAGCAGGTACAGAACATCCCCACCACTACAGAAAGCTGTTTCATGGTGGCCAATGACAGGCGCAAGGCCTTGAAAACGTTGGGCAACTTGTCCAACAGCTCGGAAGTTGCCCAAGCAGGACTCACCCTGTCCCAGAGTCTCACTGCTGACACACGCCAAGTCTGCACGTGCCACAGAGCAGGATGGCTTGGCTAATATGTGGAAGGGCAAAATTAGTAATTATCATTCTCGTGTCCTAACAGGATGGTGTGGTAGGTAACAACAATGGGAGAAATTAAAAGACAAAAAGTAAAGAATCCCAGCCACATGATATTCTTCCAAATGCCTGAAACAGCTGCTGTTGCTGTTAAGACGTCTGCTGACTGAGTGCGCACGCCCGGTCTGGGGGTGGGGGGCGCTGTTCCCAGCCCGCTCTCTCTCCTGCCCACATGGTTCTAGCGGCCCGGGGCCACCAGGGTCTCTCTGAAAGCACCGAGAACCGGGCAGAGCACTCCAGCCACATTCACCGTCCACGGCACCTCTGAGCAGCCCCTATATGACCCACGATGGGTACTTCGTATTTTACAACTGTAACTTCGCCTCATCTTGAGAACGTGATCACTTAAAACCCCAGGTTCTCCTCACATAAATTGCTATCAACACACAATATTTAATTACATTTGCTTCTCCCAACACCAGCAGGAAATCACTAGCCTGAATTTGGTGCTCATTCTTATCCATTTTCTTACTCTGTAACTATGTGCATATTTCAAAACAATACACGTATGGTGCTGTTTCTATGTTTTTAATTTCATATAAATGTTTCCACAAAAATAACATTTTCCGGACTCTAAGACGCACCCCCCAATTTGGGAGGAAATGAGAGTGCGTCTTATAGCCTGAATGTAGCTTTCCATTTACATTGGTGAAATATTATGTTATTTATGTTATTAAATATTTTACCATTTTTGCTTCAAAAATTTTTTTCCTATTTTTCTCCTCTAAAACCTAGGTGCGTCTTATGGTCCAAAAATACGGTATCTTCTAACTGCTTTTAAAAAATCAATTTGTTAGAGACTTGCAGCTGTTAATAAGAAAGGCTGCAGCTGTTAATAAGAAAGGCTCCGGCTGTCATGTTTTCGCCGTGTACGTGCCCCGTCACAGAAGCACGCTGCAGTTTACATGCCGCTCCTTTCCTGGCAGACGCGTGGTGCTAAGAGCCTTCTCATACACGTCTCCTAACGCAGTGCTGCCCACAGACGCAGGGCTAACCCACGAGCTGTGTGGTAACCAGTCCTCAGTGAGACAAGGGGCTTGAGCCAAAGTACACATTAATTCCACCAAACACAAGGTTTTAATTAACTTGTAAATAAATCACCGTAGGACTGTCTCCATGAAGACAGCATCACACTGATGACTTTCCGGTGCGAGCTCCTGGGCCCTGCACGCCGAGCAGTAGTTCTGTCCTACAGCACGAGGTCAAGAATTCCACCTGGGAGCGGCGTCACTGAGCTGCAGGACGGGCCACAGAGTGCAGCTATCACAGAGCTACCTGCCAAGTACACCACCTTTTATTTGCGTGTGTCCCGGCCACTTGGGGTTCCTTTTTTCTGAACTGTTAACAGTTCCTGACAAATTTTCTATTTTGAGACTTATCTTTTTAAGAAATAGATCTGTAGATAGTTACTAGCCAGATATTTCAGCTATAATATACACGTTTTTGACAATACTTGCTTTCTACAAAATCATGCAATAGAACAAGACTTCTGGGAAAAAACCATGGCCAAGGTGGACCGCAGAAACAATGCAACCTTGTAACTAGAGCAAAGATGTGTGTGTCCCAAATAAACAAAGCACCACGTCAATATAGGAAGATAAAGGCGAAGGCACAACATTAGAGTAGAGCTACGGAGTAAGCCAGCAGTTCCCAAACCCAGCCGGGGCCTAACTGAACCGGCTGCAAGACGTTCAGCGAACGGGCATCCTTACAGCGTCTTACCCGGCTGCCTCCCGTACACGCTTTCATCTGACGGAGCAAACCGCCAACATGCCAACAAACAGCGTACGGCCCAGGAGGATCGGACACCGTGTACACTGTGTACACTGAGTGCGTAAACAGTGTACGACCCAGCCATTCATCAGCTGTCACCATCTTCCCATTTACCAATGGCGATGAACTACCTGCACTATACAAAGTTGCTAAAAAGAGTATTCTTTCAGACACCAAACCTTTGCTGTTACGTATATTTAAAAAACTCTCAGTCTAAGGTCTAGTTTTTTACTTTTTCAAAATATAATGATACAAGAAAGTTTCAAATTTTAACATAGTCAAATTTATCAACTTTTCTTTTAAATTTTTATCGGGGGAGGCTATCTTAGCACCCCCACAAATCCTTACCAAGAGGTCAAGAACATTTTGCTACATTCTTTTCGACACTTTAAATTTTGGTTTTAGTAGGCATCTGGAACTGATTCTCATTTCAAGTGTAAAGTACAAATTCAACTGTTTTTCCTTATCAGTAACCAATCAATCCCAGTACCATTAATTGAATAGTTCATGCTTTCCCTACCACCATTGTACTAACACCTCTGGTCAATTTTTTTTCATTTATTTAACGAACATATAGCATCTATCATGCGCTAGTACTTTCTAAAATTTAACTCATTTAAAACCTCTTAATAACTCTCTGAGGTTGGTATTATTGCCCCATTTTACAGACTAAGGGAGAGAAAAACTAAGTAACCTGCCAAGACCACGGTGAATGGTGGAGGGCCTGGGATTTCCACCTTGGGGGTCTGGACTCCCAAGAGTCCGCCGTCTTGACTCCTGCTCTGTGCTATCTCACAGATGCATGAGTGTTCATGGTCTCGACTCTGGCCTGCTGGCCCACCTATGTCCTTTCACTCTGTCTTAATTGCCTTGTAACAAATTTGCATACGCCAAGTCCCCGTGGTATGGTTTTCTTCTTCATGAGTGCCTAGGACTGCTCTTGGTCCTTCACTCTTTGATCGTACATGTATTTCAGAATCCACTTGTCAAGCTACATGAACAAACTAGTTGAGATTTGATTGGGATAGTATTTTTTTGTTGTTATAGTACAACTTACATATTTCAAATGGACAAAAAATTAGTATGATTTACAGTATCTTAAGATAAACTGGCTTTGAATGAGAGCTTCCTTTACAGTACTTTGAGGTCTATAAGATATATTTAGAAAAGTTACTGTGGAAAATGAAGACGGCTTAAATTGAATGGGGGGAGGGAGAGGCCTGTAGTCTTTCTTTTTGATTAATTGCTGTGACAATGTCTTTTGGGCAGCTGAGGGAGTTTCATGTTTTTTTTTTTTCTTTTTCTTTTTTAAAAAGATTTCATTTATTTATTTTAGACAGAGGGAGAAAGAGGGGGAGAGAAACATCAATGTGTGGTTGCTTCTCATGCACCCAACACTAGAGACCTAACCTGGCTAGCAACCCAGGCATGTGCCCTGACTGGGAATCAAACCAGTAACTCTTTGGTTCGCAGGCCAGCACTCAATCCTCTGAGCCACACCAGCCAGACCTGGTGTTTTCTTTAGACATCATTAAGTGCTGAAGCCCTTGCAGGATGACTTCACTGCTACATGAGCTCTGCTGTTTTGCTAGCACTGACGGGCTCTCCACCGCTCCATCAGAACTATGAACCCCAATCATATTCTGTTACAAATCTTACAAAGGGGGTTGCTCCTGGGTATTTAGGTACACATTCTATTTTAAGACTATACATTCAGTTTTCATAAATTGCCCAAGCCTGTGGTGGCTGCCATCTTGCATCCCTGTCACCCTAGGATGGTCTTCACTGTACAGATTAACTGGGGAGAGTGGACATCTTCATGACACTGAGTCTTCCGACCCACAGTCTGGTCTGGTGCACCTCCATGTTTATCGCGGATCTTCTACAATACCCTGCAATGAAGTTTTCAAATCCTGAACAACTTTTGTAGGATTTACTCTCAATACACCTTCCTGCTGTAGCAGTTTCTGTTGATGTTAATGTTTTCATTAAGAAATGTTGTATTTTTGTTTTTTCTTATTGGGACATGAATGCAACTGATTTTCTTAAGTTGAGCTCACATCTGGCAACCCAGCTAAAATCTTATTCATTTTAATAATTTCTCTAGTATTTATTCTTTGCATTTGTTTTGAAATCATTACTACTGTAAGTACAGAATTTTACTGAACGTTTCCCCACATTTACTGAGTTAACATGGTCTTTCTCCTGTTAATGTGAACCACAGATAAATGTTCTAATCTCACAGTGTCTTTGCGTTCCCGCCACAAACCTAACTTGGTCGTGAGGCCTCGTGTTAGAAACACAGGGATGAATTTGGTTTTTGTATTTTTGCATTTGTGTTCATAAATGAAACTGCCTTCTAATTTCCTGTCTTGTCCTTGTCTGATTTTGGCAATTTTATACTAGTCTCATAAAATAAGTAGGAGACCCTTCCATCCTTCCTCCTTTTGGAGGAGTTTACAACTGTTAGCCCAGTGTTCTCTGGGTGTGTGGCAGAAATCCTCCTGTCGAACTGCCTCTCTAGGCCTGTTTTTAGGTTTCTGAGTTAAAAAAAAAAAAAAAAAAAAAAAATATATATATATATATATATATATATATATATAGTTGCAGGGTGAGTTTTAATAACCACTTGTAATAGTTATTAGTTGATTCAGGGTCTATATTTCTTTTTTGATAACATTACATTTTCAAGGAAATTGCTCGTTTTGTTTAAATTTTTAAAGAATATAAACTTTTTCATAGAAATTTCCAATCAGTTCTAATTTCTGCCCTGTCTCAAGTTGTGTGTCCCTTCCATTGCTGTACTGCTTATTTTTTCCTTCCGGGGACAATCCTGCCAAAGGCTTTTCTATTTTATTCTTTTCAAAGAACCAACTTTTGACATTGTTAGTTTCATCTCTAGTGTGTCATTTTTTAAATTTCTTTATTTTCTTTTCTGATCTTTATTTTCCCCTTCCATCTTCATTGTGTTTATTCTGTGATTTTTCTAGTTTCTTAAATAAGGACTTTTTTTTTTTAAAGATTTATTTATTTTTAGAGAGAAAGGAAGGGAGGGAGGGAGAGAGGGAGAGAAACATCCACGTGCGGTTGCCTCTTGTGTGCACCCCACTGGGGACCTGGCCTGTGCCCTGACTGGGAATCACACTGGCGACCCTTCGGTTCACAGGCCGGCAATCAAACCACTGAGCCGCACCAGCCAGGGCAGGACATGGCTGACTTTCCACCCTAACACAAACCTTCCCAGGATCACTCTGGGAAAATGTCAAAAAGGTTTTCTCTACTGTTCAGTTCCAACTATTTTCTAAGTCCCATTACGATTTCTCCTTTGATCCGCATTACTTAAAAGTATGTGTGAAGATTATCTTTTATCACTGATGTGCAGCAGTAGTTAGATAACACCTTTCTGCGTGACAACAACTCTCTACAGTTTGCTACGACCTCCTTTACGGCCGGCACACAACCCATTTTCCGAAGACTTCACGTGTGCTTGAAAAGAAAATGCACTCTTCAGCTGCTGGGTGCAGACACGCACATGCCCATCCAGCAGATCGAGCGTGTCAACTGCATTCAATTTTTCTAAGTCTTGACATGTTTTGAGTGTCTGCTGGACTGAATGAGAAAGTGGTGAAATTTCCCATTATCATGATGTATTCGTAATTTTTCTGACATTTCTATAAATATTTTACTTTGAGACTATGTTCAGGTACACAAAAACTGGAATTTTACATAGTTTTATCATCGTATCATACTAACAATACTTCTTGCTACAAAGTTTGTATTGTCTAATACTAGTTTAACTCCGTCAGTTTTCTTTTAGTTAAAATTTGTCTGGATAGTTATCTATCCCTTGACTTTCCTATTTTCTCTATTATCTTTATGGTTAAGTATGTTGGCTCATTAACAGCATATCCCAATCTTTCAATTTGATTTCAATTGGTGAGTATGTTCTATTTAGATTTATTATAATCACTGATATTGGATTTACTTTTGTTTCTTTATTTTTACTATTTCCTGTTTTTCTCTATGCTTTTCCTACCCCCTACTTTAAAATCAAGTTCTACCTTACTTCTTTTGTTGGTTTGAAAGTTACTTTTCTATTCTTTTTGTGATTAACTTAAAAACTTTTTTGAAAGTTACAATTTTTCTGTGTTGCTCTGAAACCAAAAACACTTCACAGGAAACCAGGGGGCTTTGGAGCTGGACAGACATGTCTGGAACCTCAGTTCCTCCATTCACCAGCTGGGCGACCTCGGAGAGGTTTCTTGACCGGGGTCCCCCAGCTTCCTTCCCATGCGAAGTGAGACTGTTACAAGGCTTACATGAAATAACCTATTTTAGGAGCCGTGAACAGTATCTGGTCACAGTACATGCTGAACAAATGATAGATTCTTGGATACAAACGATATGGGCTTAAATCTTCGTTGTAACAGGAAAAAAATGGACATTATTTTTTAAGACATGGCGGGGGAGGTTTCGATGAAGACGAAAGCTTTCTAGCCCTAACCATGACGTTTGAAACCTTGAGGCAGCTGCCTCACCGCGCCGCCACCCCGGTCGGCGGGAAGAGGCACTCACCCTTTGTGGTAGATGCACAGGCAGGGCAGCCTGGCTATGGTGTCCCCCTGCTGCAGGTCCTCCAGGCAGATGGCGCACTCCCCGGCGTCTTTACTCAGGACGTCCTCTGCGGAGAGACGGGACGGGTTCAGGACAAGGAAGCGGAAAGAACTACCATGTGAGTGCTGATTTACAGAGTGGTGCTGGCAGGTTTTGTCTGAAATACAGAAACTCAGCACCCGTATTTGAAATACTGTATAAATCAGTGACTCATGTTTACCTTTACTTATAGACAGTGTCTCTCGCTTCCTCTCCCATTTCACTGGAGCACAGAGTAAAAGCCAGAACAGGACAGAATCTCCAACTTGCGAAGGATTTTGCTATGAAACTGTATTAGTAAGTCAGTTATCTGTCATTTGGAATTTATTTTCCTTCTCCTACTAATCAATATTAATTTGGTCCTCAAGAGAGTTTTAAAAGGTTTAGAGTGCAATGTAGCTGAAAAGACATAAAAATACTTTTATAATTTTTAAAATTCTAAAATAACAAATTTGATAAGTTAGAGAAACCACCCTGAATGCAGGACTTTTTAAAATATCTGCTTTAACTCAAGAAAATGCCAAGATAGATCAAAGCTTTTGTGTAGGTTCAGAAAGGGACCTCAGAAACAGGACATCAGACGCTGGATGCAAAGACTTTTCTTAACTCTTCCATGCCAATGCTGACCCTACCCAGGCCACAATCACAGCAGCCTCCAGAGGGCCACCCCCCTCCCAGCCCCCGACAGAGTATTTGAAACAATGTCTAAACAGTGGAGTTCTTTATAAAGCAAAAATTGCTTTAAAAACAAAAATATTCTGATTTGTTTTACACTGAACATTTAATCTAAATGATATTTTATTAATGTTAAACTTTAATTTTTAAAGGTATCTTGCCTAAAATGGAGTGCGTGCACCAGCTTCGCTCTGCTGGCTGTTTCTAAGTGAGGAAGAAGTGAAACAGCCGCTGCTGGAGAGCAGGGAAACCTGAGGCGTGCGCATCCTCAGTAAGTGCACGGAAAGCTAAGGCAGGAGCATGCAGTGTGAATTTATACCATGAGCGAATAAATTACTGTTTGGAGGAACAAAAACCAAGTGAAAGGGGAAAGACTGCACCAGTCTCGACCTAAGTGCTGAAAGACAGAGCAAGGTAGGAAGTTTCCAGAAATAAAGGATTTGTACTATCAAAACCAACAAATTTAATTGTGCACATAACTGTAATAGCTCCTTGTGGAAGAATACGTCCTGTAAGTATTCCCCCTCAGTTATTCGCTTTGAGACAGCACATCAGGAGGAAACACGGCCTCCAGTTGGTCTAGGAGAGAGAAGGTTCCAGCAGATGATTCACTGGTAAGGCCGGCAGGGTAACAGGGCGACTCCCACAGACAAGGAAAGGCCTTGGTAAGGAGGGATTTTGCTTTTGGAATTTAGGAAACACGGCTGAGGTGATTCTGGTTAACTACTCAGTAGTTCACTACTGACATGTCATACCTGGAGAATCAGCCAGAAACAGACTTCTGGACAAGTAAAGACGGGTACATGGGAAGTGCTGTATATTAACACCTCCTTCAAGTATCCTCCCCCCATTGTCCTATTCCTGACCCTGGAGGCCCCACCCGCTACCGCGACTCCAAACCCTCCGCAGCCCCAAGTCTTGCCTCCTCTTGACCTCCATCTTTTCTTTTGGATAGAAGATAGGGAACAGATAGGGAACCAGTGTAAGGCAAAGCACCTACCCAGTATTGGTATGTGGGGACCCACAAAATGAGGCCACCCTACTGGCCCCGCCCACGTCACAGACCTCGCCCTCAGGCAGCCTGCAGGTGTGGGGGACACCCACCACCAGTTGCAGGCCCGCCCCTCGGTGGCAGCCACCTCACTCATCCCAGAGCGCAGGACCTGGGGCCGACTGCCTGGCAGCCGTGTCCGTTCGTGCCGTGCCTGGTAACACTGTGCAAAGCCCGCTCTGGCCCGCAGTCCCTCAGGGAGTGCTAGGTGGGCGGTGGACTCCCCCAATCCCCAGGCTGACTTCCGGTGAATAAAAACGTGAAACTAATCATTGAATTGTTTTAGATTTGACACTAGGATAACAGTAGGGAGAACAAACAGAAAATGATCCAAAGGAAACATTAAAGTCTGCAATGCCAAATAGTACCATCTATTCTCACCGTTTAGATTTTTTTACTGCAGAGATATGTATACCACACTGTCAACTTCAAAAAAAAATTAAACATCACTTTTTTAAAAAATCAAGCCTAAGATATTCAATGATTATCCATTAGTTTTATATACCACCAAGGGAAAAAAAATGCCTCCGTTAAATTATGATACAGATCAATTTTAAGACACATCTCGTTTTTCAAAATATGAAAAAGAAGCATGTCTTAGAATTGATGGGATAGGGTATCACATTTTCTGTGTTTGGAATACATTAACAGTACACCTAGATTTAAGTCTAAATGAACTATAAAGTCTCAAATATCATAAATTAGGAAAATGAGACGGACCAGCTTTTAGGAAAGAAAAAGTACTGCCACTTTTGCCATGTAAGTCCATATAACAGACTCTTAACCCCAACCGAAAACAGGCAGAAACCACTAAGTACAGCGTCTGCAGGCAGCCATCTGACGACACTGCCAGGCTGACCTCTGACTATCAAGTTTCATTTCTTCACTGCAATAAATAGCTTTTTAAAAAATCTTTGAGTTCGGAAAACTCAAAGATAATATCTTAACAGGCCTTGATTTTACCCTGTTTACAAGAGAATGTATTTACAGTACAACAAAGGTAAGTCCAATTTGCATAAAATTCACAGAGTGATATCTATTTGAACAGTATATTTTGGAAAAAAAATAACGTTATGTTCTGTAGGCACTAAGTTTTAAAAAAGTCTTAGTTTAATCTAGAATGCCATATTAAAGTCAGTTATTTTAATAACAAGCTCCCTAAGTCTTAGTAATGAAAAATAATCAGAAACGTAGTTTCCGTGTTAAGAAAGGTGTGCCTACATCCAAGAACATCCCAAGCACATTAATTTCAATACAGAAGCAGCCCACTGTTCACTGTAAGTAGTTTCTAGGGAAGTGCTCTTTGCTCAGGAAATGATAAGCCAATGGTAACATACTGTCCTGTTCAACTGCATTTTGGTAACGCAACTCGAGTTAAAGGGCAGGTCACTCTCACTGCAAAGCCTCAGTTTTTCTCACTGCCTCAAATAGCAAGTGCTGAATATTCAAATCTAAAGTCTGATCTCCAACAGAATCTGTCTTTGCATTTTTGAAAATATTTTCCGCCTTTGAAAATTCACTACGCAGTGTGATTCACTGTTGCCTACCTGGGGGTTTTAAGGTGCTCACCTCTGCTACCCCGTCATGACACTGTCTTTTCATTCAGTTCTGAGCCTAGTAATGTGACACATTCAGAGTTAAATATGGCCTGGAAATACCACTAAATCCAAGACACTGGAACATTGTCAAGACAGCCCAGGAAAGATTACTAAAAATCTTTAGCCAATCGACTGAAAATATTCACAGAGCCATTGCCTGTAGCAGGCAGGGCCAATGCCTGAGGACCTGGCACAACTGAGAGCAGACTACTAAGCAGCTAAAACTGATGTGAGGGAAGCAGAAAGGGGAACACTAACAGATTCGACTTCCACAGTCCGCCAGTCTGGATTTCCCCTCGCCACCAGCACTGACCAAATGGAGACACACTCAAGACTGTGAACAGGAAATGAAACTGTTGCTTTTTCAAAAGTGTTGATGATGCTCTATCTAAATATCTGGAACAATAAAAGTTAAATCAGCATATCACCTGTCAGTCTCATTCCTTGTCTTATTCGCATGGTCTATGCATTAATTTTGATATACTGCAACAGGAAAAGGAAAAGGATACCTGGAAGAGAGCAATGATTTTTACACCAGAGGTGGGCACCAGAATCACTCTGGTATGATTACATTTCAGTGTAGGACAAAAACATCACGTATACCTGGGCCCATCCCTTAGAGATCCTGAAATACACACCTGCCTGAGAAACACAACTACTACCCAGGGAATAGCATTCTGAAGTAGAAAGAATATAGGATTTAAAATTGAAAACATAATACGAATTTCCTTTCTCAATATTGGTTAGCTAGGCAACTTCAAAATGTCAGTTAACCTTGAGTTTCCTTTTACTCTTCTTTAACATAATAAAGGTACTCAAACATTACGGAGATGAAATTTTAAAGAATTATGTGAAATCTCTGTTAAAAATCACTATATAAAACATTAGTTCTCATTATCATTATTATCAGCAAATACTTTATGGACCTCTCCAAAAACAAAGCCAAGCATTTCTTTCCCTCATCACTCTGGTATGGCAGTTGTTGCAACTTTACAGAAAGTCATGACAGCCCCTTGGCCACCAGAAGCTTCTTCAGACTACTGACCTGGCCATTTCTGGGGACCTGTTGTAACAGACAGGCAGGGAACAGCTCCAATCCAGTAGCACCGCCTAATTAACCTGAATGCTTTGGCTTCATTCTGTATTCGTAACTATTGTAAATGTCCACTTTGCTATATGCTTTTGGACATATTGAAGTCTTTTAAATTGTTTTAATTTATGAGGTAACTAATATTACCTCCATTTTACAGAAAAGCACATTTGGGCTCAAAGAAGTAACCAGAAGTTACTAAACTAGCTGAGTCCTGGGGTCAGAATTCAAATTTAGACTAAGTACTTGGCTTTTTTATATTTCATGGAATTTCATTGTGAAATAACATAAATAGTGAAGAAAATGAACTGTTTCAGGCAACTCTAAGTTTGAAATACTCAAGATGGGGCTGACTACCGTATTTAGAGGCAACAGCTCAAGACTAGCCATGTGCTTCATCTTCTCTCTGGAGTTACTACACGGTTATAAAAACTGGTATCAGAAATGAGCTCACACATTATTGCTACCTTCCTTCTACTGGACAGGGGACAGCCCTGTCCAGCAGAATTTTCTATGGCAACAGCCTCTCATCTGTGCTGTCCAAAATGGGAGCTACAAGCCCCAACGGAGCTAGTGCAACCGAGGAAGTAAATTTTAAATTTTATTTAATTTTAGTAAATATAAAACCCTAAAATATAAAGAACATATATTTATAGACTAATTAAAAACTTCTGTAAATTGATATTTCACTTGTAGCCTCAAGCTCTTAATTTGCATTGCCCAAAGAAATTATTTAAAATTCAAGCAGCCAAATATGCAAAATGAAAATATTTAGCAAGTACAAGCACATATCCATCAAGGTATTGCAGATTGAGACACATTAAAAAAAGCAGACAGCCAAAATCCTTTGGGGGGGGCGGAGAAAAACAACAAATAAAACCAAATTTGTTAGAGGCAGCCAAGAAAACTCCATGCGAAAATTTCATGATCATCACAACTCTATTTTCAGATCAAGCATCCAAACAGGTATATGATCTTTTCAGCAAAATACAATGCCAAGCACTACCATGGATCAGGCATTTTACCTGAAGACTTATTTTTTGTTCTTGAACCCTCAATGATAGCAGTAGAAAACAAAAGCAGCTGAAATGAGAAATAATCCCTAGAAAAATCAAGAATTAAAAAAATTCACAACATTAGTAAGAAGCAATTACTCAAAGTATGAAAAATTGGGGCTTGCAAGGTTTATTAATAAATACTTTCAGATATAAAGTTATCTCTAATGAATTCAAAAGAAGTTAACATTAATATTCTAGATTACAGATCCATGAGTTGTTACTGTATTCAAATACACTCAGGAAAATTAGAAATGACATTTTAACAAAGGGAAATTGCCATTTTACTGTAAGACATGTATCAATAAAAACATGGGATGATCTTTCATTGAATTGTCTGAAACTCAAAGTTCCTAGTCAGTGTCAGCTTTTATAACTTTCTGAGAAACTTGTTCTGGTTTCAATAGGAAATACTAGTGCCCTCTGCCTAGATGCCAATTATAATTACTGCATCAGCGTTTTCTTTAGTTTAAATGTTAACTGAGAATTGACGAAACACAGAGCTACTTTCCATCTGCATTGTTAGAAACTTAAAGATTTAACACTAACTCAACATTTACACATTTAGCTTTCTTGGATTTTTGTTCCTAACTTACCCAAAGAAGCTAGCTCAGGATGAAGTATTTTATAAAATTAGGTACCTAACAAGCTACAAAAAGTCATACAAAGCACCTAAGAAATTATTACATTACAAAATTATTCCCTGATCTTCAAATCAAATTAACTTTCCTACCTTCCCCTGTCACAAATCAACAATAAACCAAAATTTTAAAAATCACATACACTGATACTAAACCATAAAAAAGTATTTTCTTAAATGAGCTGCACATGTTAAGAAGAAAAAAATGGAACTGCTAAATATATTAAGAAAATAGAATAAAATATACATTGAACTAAACTTAAGTTTCGGGTCCATTTTTGTTTTGAATCACTGCAGAGGAAAAAAAAAAAGAAGCTGAATGTGGGCTCTAACGACCACAGAAAAGGAACCAGACAATCTGGATCATATATGATGTAGTCCTCCCCCGGTTAAAAAAAAAAGAAAAAAGGAAGGAAGGAAGGAAGGAAGGAAGGAAGGAAGGAAGGAAGGAAGGAAGGAAGGAAGGAAGGAAGGAAGGAAGGAAGGAAGGGGAGGGGAAGGGAAGGGGAGACAGAAGAGGAAGGGAGGGAGGGAGGGAGGGAAGAAGATGGGGGAAGAAAGGAAAAGTGTTATGGACAAGTTCTAAGCTCAAATTTCAACTGTTCATGTTATTCAGAAATGTCATGAGAATAACAATACGTACCTCATACGGCAGTGGTAAGAATTAAGTTAGGTAATACCTGCTACATATCTAGCACTGTACCTGGCAAGGAGTAGGTTTGTTCTGAAGACTAGTTATGTGATTACTGGCAAGAAAGAACTCTTCCTGAGTGTGCTTTCTGCCATCTAAACGCAGGGCAAAGTCCGCGGGCTCCAACCGGCTCTCGAGATTGTGAAAATGCCGAGACAGTAATGCACATGGAAGGCAGCCTGATGCGAAAAGGACACGTCTGAACTCTGCACAAACCTCTGCGAGCCTCGTTTTCTGCAGATAAATTGCAGGTCATAATACCTGTATCTCACATGGTCTTTAATATTGATGAATAAAAATAAGAGCTAATGAATGTGAAAATGCTTAAAGGTTTTGTTAGCTGAATATAAAAAATAATTTACCTACAGCATTACTGAAGCAAACTGAAAAATGTCAACTCAAACCACACTCCAGCATGCCACAGTGCACTACCATTATCATTTTACATCAGAGCTGTCACTGGATTTGTGAACCTAGAGGCTATCGTTTTGTTAGAAAAACCTGAGGTGTGTTACAACGTGTGTGTCTGCTGCTTTCGCTGATCAGGCTAAAGCGCAATGGCCTTTCTCTTCTGCTGCCACCTGATCTGTAAGAAAATCAGCAGGCTGAGTGATAAATATTGTACAAGGGTCTCAGACGCAAATGCCTAAATGGGGATTGCCAGGAAATAGTCAAGAAGTAGCTCATCTCTGAAAACCTGTTTTATAAGAACAGCGCAGTTGTGACAGTAAATGCGAACTGAATTTGGCCTTGGTTTTAGGCAAGCGTGGCAAACTGTCGCACACAGTCGTGTTAAAGGGCCATTATAAATTTAAAGGAATTAGCAGCAGCTAGGTTTTTAGGTGCAATTTCTCATTTTCAAAATAGTGACTCAAAAACCATTTGTGATACTGTGTAAGCCAAACAAAAAATGTCTGTGAGCTGGATGCAGCCAATACTTTGCAATCTCCGTGTTAAAGAAACAAGAGTAAATGCTCCGAGGGCAGGGAACCTGGTAGGTTTTGCTTATTCCAGAGAGTAGCACAGTGCATTACACACAGTCAATGCTAAACACACACTGTCTGAACAGCTAATGAAGCAAAGGATCCCAGGGGACTAGAGAAAACACAGAACAATACATGAACAGCCAATGGACACAGAAGGTGCCCACATGCCAGGGGGTGACTGCTCCAGTGACTTAGGCACTTTGTGCACTGCCTGATGACTCAGCCGAGCTCAGACCTACTTTTCAGTGTATTAACTTCTTTATCCAAGAGGTTCGCATCAGCCAATCAACCAGAGAGCTCTGAATACATGCCGAGTTTGCCAACAAATAATTACAGGTTGATTAGTATGTATGGTTAACATATTAAAAGCATGTATGCAAAGGAAAGAGATTTAAAATGTCCACTGCTGAAATAATAATGCAAATTATGAAACTCAACTCTGTCTGGAAAAAGCAAGAAGCTGAGACAGTAGCTCTCTATTAACAGAGGTCTTTCTGGATTCCCCGTGTCCTGCTACTAGATTACTGAGTAACTGTGACTAACTGCTGGATCCTGGAGACTCTCAATCTAGACTCATCTGAAACTCCATGTAATGAAACCATATGAAAATCAAGAAAGTGCAAGTGTGAAATGTTTTTTGTTTTGCCAAATTGTTGTAAGGAAAAAGAAAACACACATTTGGAAAGAGGTTTCTTTCTTTTCGATGGGCCCACTTCAACTCTCCCAATCCTTAAACTGCCCAGGAGTCAGCAGGACCTGAGGGAATCCCACTGGGACAAGGGAAGAGACTCGAGAAAGAAGCTGAGTTGGGCTTAGGACAGAACTCTCCCTGCATCCCAGAACCAGGAAACTTCTTTCCTCACACCTTCAAGCCCAAGTGTGTGTCATGCAATGCCCACTGGGCTCACAAGAAATTATTTTGCATTCTATCTTTTGAGAAAGAAATAACAGTATGATCTACATGCATGTTGAGAGATTCTATAACTGCTAACATTATGTAACAGAAGGGTTATAAGCAAAGCACTCTTAGCAATGTGAATGAAGGTGAATCATGCTGAAAAATTAAAATGACATGTACTACTATAAAAAGTCACAATGTATGGGAAGGAGGGATGATTTTATAAGTAAAAGTTCCTAGAACCAAAATACATCATTTTAAATTTAATATTTCAGAGAAAGGTAAAAGAAAGGTCATTGAAGACAACTATATTAATAATCTAGAATAAGTATCATATAAACAATTGCAAACAACTCTCCAAAATCATAGGACACAGAGGACAGATCCAAGAGCTCTAATACTGAAATCACAGGGAACACTCACGCATGCACGTGTGCACGCGCACACACACACGCAAGGGAACAGGGACTTAATAATCAAAGAAACACTAGAAAAATAATCCCCAAACTCACTAAAGGACTTGAGCTTTAGACTGAAGGGGCTAACAAAGTCTCAAGCAGGACTAATTAGAGATGGGAGTAGGGTGGAGAAACACTGAAATAGATGCATCCTGGGAAAAACAGAATTTTTAATCTTCAAAAAAAAAAATCAACCTATAAGCTTCCAAATGGAAAGAACGGTAACTTCAAATTTAAAAAAACAATGAGACCCAGACAGATAGCTCATCTGCAATACTGGGAGTCACAGAGTAGAACAGTTTTACAGACTTAAAAGAAAAAAAGTAACTCAAATAAAAATATCCTATATTCAGCCAAGATAATACTCATTTTGTCTGAAAACAGACAAAAGCATTTGAGTATCCAATAGCTCATTAATTAGTATACCATTCATGAAGGCTTTCTAAGGAAATTATTCATGGAAATGCTTCTAAAAATTAAAACAAAAATCTCAGTCCACGGAAAACCATACATGAAGAGTATAAAAGACAGCAGTGAGCAATAACACACGTGTAAGTAAAATTTACGTCTAAATAGCTAATACCGCGACTGAGACTGCAGCACAACCATGGGTCCGAAACAGAAGCAGCACGCCGCCGGTGCCAACTTCATCATGTCGAGTATCAAGGCTAAAATGCTTCATAATACCCACGAGCTGGAGACAGAGGATGAGGGGACTAGGAGAGAGGGAAATGAACAAGAATGATAGATATATCAGGAAGGAGGGCACAAAGGAAACCTCTAATGTTAACAAAATAAAATAGGAATATTTGTTTAAAGATGTATATTAACGCAAGGTAACCAACAGAGGAATAAAGAGATGCACAGTAAAAGTTCTCAATTAACTTAGAGACAAGGGAAAGCGACTTGATCATTTCACAGAAGGCTGGTCAAGAACAAAGTAACATCAGCACAAATTGAGGGAAGGAACAACGCCAAATTTACCAGCTACAATATAAACATCGCCTATGTTTACTGACTAGTGTAACATCATATATCCACTATCCAGCCGCAACAAATAATCTTATTTGCCATGAATTTAAAAAAAAATAAATAGGGAAACACAGGGAAGCAACTGATCTAGAGCACATGCACAGAAGTAAGAACTCAGGAGTGAAGATAAAAATCAGAGGAGAAAAAACTACCATAAAATAAAGGCGAATCTGGAGAAGCACAAGAAAGAATAGACATTCCTGAAATTAGGAGCACTGGGGTCTCAAAATCAAGAAAAATAAGAATTAAAGAAAAAATGTCATCTATGGAAGACCAGAAAGTGAGAGCAAACTAGATTATCTATAGTCAAAAATAAAATTCAAGAAATGCTACAGAAACAAAAGCAGAATAGATCAATATATTCAAAGAGCCCAGTGAGTCCTAGAAAAAACTAATCATGAAAAATCAACCCTATTTAAAATACATCCTAGTATACGATGGTCATAAAAAAACAAGAGTTCTTTGGGCACCTGGGCAAAAAGGCAGTCAGTTCTAAAAGGAAGGCAAAACAGGTTGGTCTAGGCTTCTCCATAGTGCATTTTACAGTAAAAGACTAGAAGAACGATTTTAGTATCTTCAAGTAAAAAAGAAAGTGTAGGCCAGAGATGTCATATGTAGTCAACTATTACTCAAAACACACACACACACAATAATTATACATGCAAAGAATCTAAGGCACTATTTCCCATGAGTTGTTCTCAAAAGATTTTCATAAGCATGAATTTCAGCTAACAGAGAGATGCCTGGATAAACTAAAGCTAAACCAGTTTGAAATTCAAATGATAAAAACAAACGCCACTCATAACAGTAACAAAACTATAAAATACCAGACATAAACTTTACAAGTTTAACACTAAAGATATAGTTCTCAACGAATCAAAACAAATGCAGAGACAAATCATGTTCTTTGACAGGCAAAGCGAAACCTTCAATAAAAACAACACTATGCAAAAAACAGTGTACATCTTTCTTAGGGATTTATGATTCAATAAAGGATAAAACAGCGTCCAGTTGAGTTCTATGTTAATGAATAATAAACCATACATTGCATGTACTCCCCTGTACTCTGCATATAATGCACATAAAATGTCTGAGGTTAGAGCAAGACTACGTAACAGGAGCCCTCACTAAAAGAATTCCAAAATAAAATCTAATAAAATTAACTCACATTTCCTCTCTAAAGCCCGGGGAAGAGAAAATTACAGTCTTTTGCTGCTGAGGCATACAAGAATAGCTCTCACCACCCTAAATTGTGTTCATCCACTATTGTAATTAATGTTGATAATAAACTAAGATTATATATTTTAAATTAAACACCTGCCACATACAGTATGTTTCAGTATGTCCTTGGGGATATTTACAATCAGAAAGCACATATGGCACATGAGAAAATTTTGGAAGCAAATTCTTTTACATCACAACAGATGGGAACATTAATATTCTTTAAAAGTGAAGAAATGGTTTGCCTCTTAGCATTAAATCTCCAGGTTAAACTTTTACTCTTCTTTATGATTTACTGATTGACTGATACACTGAGATATGTTTATTTTATACTTTGGGTTGTAACCCCATACCACGCTGCACTAATTTTGTTGCTCAGATTGATCACTTCAACTTCTGTGTCCCTTGACAAAATCTCATCTTCTCGGGTTTGAGCCCCTCCCTGCCATCACACACCGCAACACCCAGGCCGTTTATTTTCTCTGCCGCAGCCCTGGAATCAGCCCTTTCCCCTAGGAGCCCTGGTTCTACCAGACAATGGTATTTAAAAACCAAGAACTGGGTGTCGAAGATTTTTTCCAGTTGTAAATAGGTCTCCCATACTAAAAAAATCATCGCAAGGAAAGGCCTAGGTAGGAATCGAGGTGAATGCTAAGCAGTATAGTTCAAAGGAATTAAGATAAAAGTAACTAATCCAGGAGGTGCTGAGGGATCAAGAACCCTGAAGACCCCAAAATCAATTCAGCGGAAAATGGAAGAAATCGAGTAAAACATAAATAGTAACTGTCTAGAACACTTTCCTTTATTACGTTTAATCTTACATTACCTTACCACAGTGTGAAACTGTTAAGAGTTAACTACAACTCCCCAAAAGGCAGAGCCCGCCCTGACACCAAACCACTCAGCAGGCTGGGAGTCTCCCCGAGGCCCACTCTGACCCAGGCAGACCCAGAGCCCTGCTGTAAGTGATCAGGGCCAAGGTGACCGACGGGGCAGGGGCAAAGGCATTTAGAAAATCATGCAAGAAATAAATTGTCCTTGAACATATATTCACAAGCCATTTCTTTAATGATCCTCTCTAAAATCTATCTTGAACTCAACAAAGTATTTGATGACCCTCTGCAAAATCCCCACTCCTCTCTTTGAGAAAAATCCTTTAAAAAAAAAATCACATTCCATAGTTTTCACATCTGCAAAAGTAAACATCCTCGGCATATCATTTAGAGCAGCCAGGTGCTCTCACACACTCTCTGTACCGCCAAGTGAGTCTCTCCACTGCTAACCCTCAAGTCACAGGTGAGCCCTCCTCCCGCCCCAATTCCAGCAATCACTAAACCCAGGTGTCCCCTTCTAATTCCCCCTCCCCCCGCCCCAGCTGCTTCCTCCTCGGGGCGCACCATGCAACCACTTGCCACATGGAGCACCATACCATTCGCCAAACTGGTCTGTAAAGAAATTCTCTCCCTTACACACATTTTGCACATGAATCTAAGATTAATCTCCCAAGTCCCAAACAATTTATTAAAAACCTTCACTACAAAGCCATACTTTACATTTTTACCTTCAATTCACTTACCGTTCTCCCCTGCCCCACACTATACCTGCCTTGTTATTTCTAAGCACCATTTCTTTCCAAGTGTTGTCAATCCCCTCAAGGTCTAGATTAAATGTCTGAAAAGACTGATTTACCTTTTACTAGATATAAAATACTTAGCAAAAGGTCAAAACTGTTGACTGACATAGGCTTTCCTAGGTTTCTTACATACAGAAATCATAAAAACGAGGTAATTTTAAAAACGTTTTTCATTATTCTCTGTATTAGAATTCCTTTAAAATAAGAGTTAGTCACTATCACATCTTAACCAAAATAAGAACTGTGATGGTGGTGGGGGCTGGGGGTGGGGAACGACACACATCCTTTTCCCTTGGAGGACAGCGAGGCTGGTTCACTTGATTTCTTGCACTCCGAAAGTCCCTTTAAGGTCGCTGTTTTATTTCTTCCAATTTCTTAAAATCAAAAAAGCTTACTTAGAATGTTGGAATAAGAAAAAGTTATTCAAAGTGATACAAGGATAAAACGTGAAGGTTTGTATAAAGATCTATGAAATGTTGAGATAACTTAAGAATCAGTAAATAAAAAGAACCCTTCCTTCTCAAATTTTATTAGCACAATCATAAATGAAATCTGAAACTTACCTTCATGTTTTAGAGATCTACCAGAACTTCCTTCTCATTGAACTATGTCTTTCAATTTCAATTTCTATTCTATGTATCCTCTTCTATAATAAGCCACAGGAAAAACTGCACCTCAGTATCAACGTTTATCTATGTATAGTAAGCTTTTTACAGTACCTCTATCCCTATACAAAATATAAAAGGCTCTATGCTTCTATAAAGATTAAGCAATCTGCCTATCGTCAAATTTAAACTTCAGATTTCAGCTGTGTAGGTAGGTCACTTGTTGCTTATAAAAAGTAGGAAAATATTTTCTCACTAAATTGCAGCTTTAAATTGTCACATCATCTGAGAGAGCAGGTAGTTTTCTATTTCTCCATAATTTACAGGAACTATTATTGCCAGGTAAAACTTTTAGATACCTAATTTGGAATTAAACTATGAGCTCTTTTAAAATATAAAAAAAATAGATTTGTTAGCATGGAGAACATGGCACCTACTACACGTGTACCTTTCAAATCCAGAGGTAATCATTCCTAATGGGTGTAACAGCTTTCACTAGGCAGCACTCACTGCCCACAGAAATGACGCCCGATTCCCCATTTGACTCTCACAGTAACTTCATGAAGACAGGCACCGTTTCTAGTACCAAGTCACAGGAGAGGAACCAAGACCCAGGCTACACAGCCATTAAGGGACAGAACAGAGAACTGCACCAAGCAAGCCGGATTCCAAGTCCACATTTGTACATAGTACTGTTGTTCTTCATAAAATTTTAAAGGCAAGTAGGTGTTTTTGAGTAGCTATGTTAACAGAAGGGCAGTAAAATTGGTTTCAGTGCCGTAGTGTATAATTCTGGTAACTGGATAAGACTAACTACAGTCAAGTTTCTTCTTATGACCATTTCTGATCCATTACCCTTGTAAATGCAAACTCGCTTTTTACTAATTTTTCTTATTCTCCCTCTTATGATTTTAATGATTTGAAAATAAACATTATCTATGGTATTGAAGTTCTTAGGGTGCTAATTCTAATCACATCTGCTAACTCTCATGCTTCATATATTTTTAAATTTTCTCCAAAGTTCACTTTTAATAGAAATAACTATTTTTCTGTAGAAATCCATGTGGGTTTTAGAATAGTTCTGCTTTTGCTTTTGTTCTGCCAGCATCTTCTAGGACACCATCTACTTTGAAATTTCCATCATATAGTATAAGGCAGTGGTCCCCAACCTTCTTGGTACCAGGGACTGGTTTTGTGGGAGATAATGTTTCCAAGGAAGGGGGGTTGTGGTTTTGGGGATGATTCAAGCTCACCTCCTGCTGTGCAGCCTGGTTCCTAACAGGCCTGGACCAGTACTGGTCCGCTGCCCAGAAGTTGGGGACCCCTGGAAGGGATGGAACACTTTCTACTGCATTAATTTTTTTTACGCATGCCCTGACAGCCACTTTACAGTACAAAAAAATCACTTCGCTTCAATGCCACCCCATAATGTAATCTTTACGAAGTTCTCTAAAACGGCAGTCAGGAATCGCATTTAAGTTAAAACTCAACCACAGAAATCACGGATGCAAATAAATGAACCAAGACATGAAATCAGATAACAGAAATCTTCATGCAAGGGCAAGTTCACAGAGACTCAGGCAATGATAACTGCCTCCTTATTTTAAATCATGCTTGGTGGTTGTTGGCAACTTTTTTTTAACCCTCAATTATAAGAGACAGGCCCGTTCAGAAAGCATTCTGAATTCAGAATTAAAATATGTGCACGCATGTGTGGCGGGGGTGGCGCGGGGGCGGGGGAGGAGATCAAATTTATAACCTAAAAGAAAAGCCAGAGAGTATCTAGACAGGGAGAAAGTGCATCCTGTCCGGCAAGTGCACTGCAGGTAGAGCCAGCCACTTGGACGCTGCGTGCGCGCGTGCACTGGAGTGAAGCGCCGGCTGCCTGCTGCAGCCTGTCCAGCAAGGGCACTGCACGGAGAGCCAGCCACTTGGACGCTGCGTGTGCGCGCGCACTGGAGTGAAGCGCCGGCTGCCTGCTGCCTGCTGTCTTCACCCTTCAGGTGAGCGTGATAACAGGCATTCTCCCCACACAGCGCACTTGTTGGAATCCGCTCCACTCACTTTCATTACAGAACAAGTTCCCTTCCAAATGAGTCAATACAGGGGTGGGCAAAAGTAGGTTCACAGTTGTTAGTACAAAGAAAATACGACAGCCGGTTCGATTCCCAGCCAGGCCACACACCCAGGTTGGTGCCAGGTCCCCACTGGGGGGTGCGCATGAGGCAACCACACATCCATGTTTCTCTCCCTCTCTTTCTCCTTTCCTTCTCCTCTCTCTAAAAATAAGTAACATATTTTTAAAAAATACAAAAATAATTATAATGCAAAATAAACTGTTTCACATACAGCTGTGAACCTACTTTTGCCCACCCCTGCATTTCTTTGAATAAGTTAATTTAACAGAGTAAGAGTCACATCTTACTTTGCCCATAGAGTTAGTTACTCCTTTCTGATGCCTTTGAAAAGGCTCTACTTTGATTCACTACATGAGTTTATAATGGATTCCGAGAAGACACACTTATTTCAATTCACACCTCTTCCATACAAACAGTACCAACTATAAATAACACGAAGATTTCTTAAATAGAAATCTTGCTGCCCTCAATCACAGAAGTCTAAAATACAAATGGAACTTTACATCATGCAAAACATGCTATGATCCACTGAACTTTAAAAACCAACAAAATCAAGACTAAGGATTTGCTGACACGATCTCATTTTTGGTTTGTTCTGAAACATTTTAGAAGATGAGGTACGAGGAAATGGAGGGACCATGCTCGTAAAACGTACACCTTGTTCACAGACTGTGCGGCGAGTTACCTGCTCCGTACAATAAACAATGAGGTACAGGGAAGAGTGTAACATATGGGAAGCAGGCAGCCCCTGACTTAAGAGCAATCTACACAGATGAACACTCACTGTGGCATTTTGCATTTTCTTTCATCCTGCCAAAACACTGCCTGCGGTGGGTAGTGACTCACAACCCCCTGAATCATTTCCTGCCACAATCGGGTCGGGCCCCTACCTGAACCTCTGCTGAGCCAGCGGCCTGCACCCTGAGAGCTGCCACCTAGCTGGTCGGTTTTCTTCCTCAGTTACTAGGACTTGGGTATTTAAATAAATTACAGGGGTTTTTTGTTTGTTTGCTTGTTTTCATTTTTTAAAGTTGTGAGCTAGTTTGGAAACCAAACTGACACTTAGAATATCATCTCTGTGAGTATGAATTTGAAACTCCAAATTACTAATGTATATTCAAATTTCTGCAATTCATCCTTTTCTGGAATTTGACTATAAATACACCAGCCTGAAAAGTCTAGTTCTTGCTAACTGTGAATATGTATACAATTAATTAATATAAATGTAATAAATACAATTTAAAATTTCAGATCTAGCTACCTTAGATAAGGTTGCAAAAGAAATAAATTAATAGGCATTATGCTGAATAAAATTCTTGGTTCAGTTGTTAAAAGAAGAGACAACAGACCAAAAATGGAGTCACTTGTCTTAAGCCCCCAAGTCAACAAACGAAGACGTCATGCCTCACACCTACCTACCTGCAGTGTCAGCCCCTCCCAGGCACGGAGCCCATAACCAGTGATCTGAAATTGGCTGATCGACACTAGTGAGCTGATCCGCCAGAAACACCCCTGCCTTCCCCTGAAGGAAGGTGAACTTGCCTGAAACTGTGCTCTGGTAAGAACTTCCTGGTTCAGCCCCAATTTGCCTATAAAAGCCTTTCATTTCTTACAGCCCTTGCATCTGCTAGAGGGAATGCTACCTGATTCATGAATCACTGAATGAAGCCAATTAGATCTTCAAACTTACCCAACTAAGTTTTAACAATTAACACAATGTAGAGGCCCAGTCTCTATGACCATATCTCTCTATGGGATCAACTTCTAGGTATTCAAATTTAAAGTTGTGAGGAGTCTAAGTGACTACAAAGAGTCTGTCTCAAAGATTTTTGACTCACCCTGTTCTAAACATTATAATGATCCTAGATGCCTTGCCTAGCTGTGAAAGAAACTAATATTCGCAGCCTCATCATCTATGACAGATGACATGTGGGATCTGAAGGAGAGAATACGCTATCCCAAATACACCTCTTTGGCATAAGGGATCGTTTCAAGACAATTCAGAGAGAGCAGACACAGGCGAGGTTCCGAAACAGAGCGGAAGTCCCCTTGTAAGGGAAATGTACATCTATGAAGGAAATCCTTTGTTAGAGCGTTTCCCTGGCTGTGCCAGAAAGAGAAGGATGACTTCAAATCACAAGGGAACCTTCATGGAGAAAGCACCGACTAACAGCAGTGTAACACACCCTTACTTTCTATGATTTCGCTGGCAGGCCCCCATAACTGGCCTCCCCACCCTCATTTTCTTCCTCCTTCTGGTGGAGATGATATGTAAGCCTGCCTTCTAAACGACCTCAGAGATTTGCTCATTTTTCCCTGGTCATCTTACATGTACGCCTGGTAACCTGTCCTCTATCACAGGGGTCTCAGCCGAGGCGATGGGAGAATTCCCGTGTGCCACCTCTCTAACCTAACTCGGAGCTCCCCCTCCCTTCACCCAGAGTTGGTCACTGTCCACTTTTGAAACTTCAAGAACCACGTGTGGTTTTTATGAAGAAGCTGTTTCTGTAATATTTAAAGACATTTTTAACAAATTAAAAATTTCAGACCACCTACTTTAAAGAGTAGGTAGCCATTCTTAAAAATGGCTGCAACTTCAGCTACTGTCTGCATTGAGTTTACTAACTTCTGAATTGGAATACTGTCAAATACTCAAAAACCTAAATCCCTGGTTTACAGTATCCCCAAGCAGAAGGTTATATTTTGGTTAAGATCCCAAAAAAGTGATACAGTAGAAAACTTCAATGACTTTAGGACAGTTAAAGTAGGAAATTAGAAACTGCCAAATATTGACACATAAAAAGACTGTTTTCTCGATGTTACACAAAAAGTAAATGCACAGAAGACTAAGATTGTATGCAACTACATTACATGGTCAAAGGAAAAACATTTGCACTTTCAAAGTTCAAGGCCAGAGTATGAAGATTTAAGGATATTTATTTCAAAGACACCTGTAACAAACACAATAATTATAGAGGGTAATGATAAGATAACAGAGTAAGTGTAAGAAACCAGCCCAATCACTTTTACCTCAAATTTGCGGTAAAATGGGAAGGCTTTTTTTAGTTCAGTGACTGAATTTCAGCTAGGTTATGCAAAGTAGCCCATACAATTTCATAACGCAAAAGGCCTGGATGTACCCAACAGGCACCGGTCCCGAAAGGCACTCTTGCTCACGCGCTGGTGAACGCACGGAGAGGGAGAGCTCCATGCCCACCACTGCGGCAGCGCGGCCGGGGCGCCGCTTGGTCAGAGACGTTCCTTCATCAATTCGCAAAAATGTTGCTCAAAGGAACAAGTTCATTTCAATGTTAAATTCTGCCTGTCCCGACATTTTGTTTTAATTTGAGGAGAAATCTCAGATTCATTAAGCGCTAGTATGTTGATTAGCCTATGGACTATCCTAGGCTGTGGGGCCCATCTCTGCGTTAGTCACTGCTCCATCCCAAGGGCCTAACACCAAGTCTCATACTTGAGAGTCACATCGAAACAGACTTTACATGTGAAAAATCTGAAGTTTCTCATATGCTTTTGAAATTTGTCCTTCCAGTTATCTTTTTTAAAAAATATTCACCCATCCTTACCTGAGGACATTTTTTAAAAATTGCTTTCAGAGAGAGAGGAAGAGGGGAAAGGAAAGAGAAGCATCGACTAGCAGCCTCCTATATGTGCCTGGACTGAGGATCGGACCTGCAACCTAGGCTGCCCTGACTGGGAATCCAAACCGCAACCCTTAAGTTACAGGAAAACGCTCCAACCAACTGAGCTACACCGGCCAGGGCTATTCATGCAGTTTTTAAAAAAGGTCTCATTTTTCCTTTACTTTATTCCATTTATTTAAAGTCAGGCGTGAACTATCTGATTTTTTTTTTCAAGTCTAGTTCAAAATGCACCAGAACCACACTGAAAATCTCCCCCAGGTTTCTGGATATCTGGAGACACTGCGGTCTCTAGGAAACGAGGGCACAGCCGGAGCCCCAGGCCCATCTAAAGTCCCAGCTGGCTTCCAGAGCCCACCTGGCCTTTTAAATTTTACCTGAAACATGAAATTCATAACATCTGAGGCTATTCTAATTTAAAACATTATCTTAAAGCACAGGACTTACCATTATAGGTTATTCTTGGCTTTGTTAAACACATCACAAGATGTAAATCCATTTCATCTGAGGGTACAAATTTTGAGCATACAGGGCACTTAAATCCTAAAAAGTAAAAGAAAGCCATGTTAACTATTCTGAATATCCAACTATGATTTTTTTAAAAAAAGCACGGAAGACACAGAGCATTTCAAAATTCAGTATTACACTTATAACAACATACTACTTACATAAAGTTACAACTTTAAGTTACAACTTAAAGTTAGGGAAGAGTTTGTGACTGTAATATCCCATTTAAATCAGTTTATAAAGATCATCCCATTTCTAATAAAACAAGTTCAAATGAGAATTTGGTTCACTACAAAACTCCCCTATTTCTAATGAATGAGTCCAACCATTCTCGTTTCTAATTTTTTTTACATTAACCTGAACTATGACTTTGTTGTAGCGGCTCTGTGTTCTGACCACGTGAGGAAGTTACCTTTCCCAGCGTGGCGCAGTATAATTTGTGCCACAGGTTTTGCACCTAGACAGATCCTTAGAAACTATTCCACCCAATGACCTTTTAAAAATTTATCTGATGAAGAAAGGAAAGCCTTCCATAACAGCAAAATGAGGTCCAGAATCTAAGACTGCCAACTTCTAGGATTAAGTGGTCTTGCTGCCACACCACGCTCCTGGAGTCATGGTGCAAACAGTCATGGCAGCACCCGACAGGGCCCATCTCTCCGTCCCGACACCTAAACATTAGCGGGTGTCCTGCAATATTCAAACCCACACTACTAAGTATTTGCCTAAAGTGCTTTATTCAAAACCAGCCGGCATATGAAGGAGAGAATACGCCATGAGCAGTCCCACCTATGGCTCCTTGCTGTCTCCCTGCTGCTCTCCTGCTCCCCCTGCCCGCCCCCTCCGGACATCTCTGAGGTGCTGAACCCTTGATCCAAGACCTTTACAGTTTACCTGGGAACAACAATCAGAAGTGGCACAAAAAGGTGGTCTGAGCCAATGGTTTTTCTTACAAGTGTGACTAAAAATCGGGAAGAGGGGACACTGGTTAGCTATAAAGGGCTATAGCAAAAGAGTCACATGTGGGTAAGAGAGGGCCTGCAGCATCCATCCGGGCTCATGTGGAAGCCGAACTCAGGAGAGAGCAGAAACTACCAGCAAACAGAGGAAAACGGTGCACATGGAGATCTTGGAGCCGATGTGCAGAGGCGGAAGGGCCTTGGAGACAACAGCTCCTAAGAAGGGCGGGGAAAGAAGTCAGCCCCGCCAGCGGCTCTCTCCAGCAGTCCACGGGGCGGGCTCTTACAGACACTCGCCTCCGCCTCCTCGCTGTGACGCGGGACTCACGGCAACCAAGTGAGTCAGACTGGAGTGATTCCGAGGCAGAATTTTTACACAAATTTACACAAATCAGGGCAAGCTTTTGGCATGGGTACCTAATCCAGGTACACAACGTCCTAAATAAAATAAACGATTTTGAACACTGTTTTTCACACTGTATTAAAAGCATTTTAAAAAACTAAAAATTCAGGTGGTTCTTTGTATACTGTTTTCCCGCTTTAGGCGTTCCTTCATTTCTATGCTAAGATCTCATTAGTCATCCCAGATGGCGAAAACTCAAAAAAGCACTGTTGGTATGGCTGTGGGGAAGCAGGTACTTTATTCATTGTTAGTGGGAATGCAAAACTGTACAACTCCACAGAAAGGAATATGGCAATATCGACCTAGATCACACATGTGTTTATCTTAGCAATCCCACTACTAGGCTCTCACCCTGAAGGAATGTCCCCAGCAATACCAAATACCGTACGCACAGCTAGGGGTTCTGAGAAGATGCCAGAGCAGGGAGCCCTGGAGGAACCTGTTTCCCACCTAGACCCCCACTGCGCTGGCGGCCTCCGTCTGATCAGAACCCCAGAATCTGCTGAAGGCTCGCAACTGCCAGAGGAAGCCCTGAACAGTGCGCTGTGGTCCATCTTGGCTCCTAGCGTGGCAGTGGTCCCCTTCCTCCTCCCCAGCCACATGACAGGCAGCCGTGCGCTTGTTCCCGGGGCAGCTCGCGCACAGCTGGCGGGAGCCAGCGTGCACAAAGACGCCCTGTCCTCCAAATGCTGGGAACCTGGGCCCTGACGGCTGGCTGCTGCTTGTGATCCAGAAGGCACGGAGGGAAGGGCCGTCACCGACGCTGGCACTCTGCCATTGTTTTAAGCTCTCCCCACTCTGGCTGAACACGGTTCAGCCCCGACTTCCATCTACAACTTCTTGAGAGACTCCAAGTGAGAACCCCAAAACCCTATCAACTGATCCCTGTCTACTCATAGAATCTTGAGAAATTTACGTTTTAATGAAAACACCCACAGTAATTTACTGTGGCACTCAGAAACAGCCCAAGATCAGAAACATGTAACAGATCTGGAGAATAAACCATTATTCAGCTATACAATGGAGTCTACACAGCTATAAAAAAAAGAAACAAGAAGGTCCCCATAAACGGATATTGAGCGGTATCCAGGCTTCATTAAGTGAAAAAAGCAACATGAAAAAGAATGCACATGTTATGCCAGTGATTGTGCAGAAAGAAGAGTAAATAATACATGCATATGTGTGTATGTGCAAAAAGAAAAATAGAACAAGAAAGGATAAACTTCAAAACGAAGGTTTACATACGTTACCTACAGCTGATGAGAATGCAGTGAAAAACAAAGGGAAGAAGGTACTCCTGAGCATACCTTTTCATAAAGTTTCTGACTTTTGAACAACGTTAATGATACATGAATTCAAAAATAAAAAATAGGCAAGGATTAGGAGAAAATCCACATTAAAATTAAGTAATCGGAAACAAATGAACGTAACTATGTATCAGGTAGATACAAACAAAAATATGTGTGCGCACGCAGACACAGCTCAGTCCACTAAAAAGGCGTAGAAACATTAACACCTTGGCAGCAAAACTCATACGCAGCCCCCAGACCCTGGGTTTCTGAATATCATTCCCCCATGAAAAGAAACCAGGGCTCCTTGGGGAGATGGCTGATTCCAGGTCTGGGGCAGGGAAAATACACGGTAGCCGAGAATAGCTTGCTGGGCCAGACAGAGGAAGCGCTCAGATACTGCTACCGACAGAAAAAGGCACGGGGCCAGCTTGAAAGGGCTTCCCCGGGTCAAATGTGGACGACCTGAAAATCCGAATGGGTAATGAATGATGTGACAGACTACAGGACTTGGAATTTAGGAAGAATGCAAAAGTACCTAATAGTAAGCATACATACTTAAAGAATCAAGCCAAAACTACGTAATTAGCAAAGAATAAAATGGTACTTTTAAAATGGAGAAACTGGCTTCTACCACCTAAATAAATGTCCAAACTCAGTATCACCAACAAAAGGACAAGCTGACACTTGTCCCCCCAGTGTAATTCGCTGAGGACATGAGACTGAGGATGTGTATATTTCTGGAAAATGTATTTGAACCTAATTCTGAGGAAATTTAACAGCTTCCAACACAGAAGATGGCCACCAAAACAGATAGAAAACGAGGCACTATGATAACACAGCAGGAAACAGAGAACTTCAGCACTGCCAGCCCTCAAAAACCTTGTAATTATAAAATTTCTGTATTTTTCTATTTAGTTGCTTTTGTTTCTATTTATTTGTTTTGGTGTTCATCTGATAAGTTGAAGCACTCTTCCAAATTTCCTCACTTGTCCCAACAATTCAAAATTACACTGCCTCCATAAAACAAGAACAGGAAGCTATAAACTAAGAACAGAGAAGCAAACAACAGCTCTTGATAATTAAACTTTTGATAGAAATTAAGAATTCAAATAGAATATTAACTTGAGGTAATAATGATACTAAATAAAATAATAATTAACATTTACCATGTGATAGAGAATTAAGCACACTGGACACATTAAGTCATCCATCCCCAGACCCTCTGAGTTGAGTACTAATATGAACCCTATTTTAAACATGAAACCACGAAGGTAAGTGATCCACATGAGAAGTCACGCAGCTCGAGACCAGCAGTGTCAGAACGCAAACGGACCTTCTGGCTCCACAGCCAAAGTCCTCTCCTCATCTTTTTAATCTCCCAGGAAGTAGAACCAAAAGTCAAACAGGAGAGCAAATAATGAAATGAGAAGATTAACGCAGATGACTTAACATCCAGCCAACTAGAAACAGACTTAAAAGGAAGAAACTATCACAGACATATGTAATTTCCCAAACTGAAATTCATGATGAGTTTTGTGGACAAAAAAAGGTTCTGTAATAAAATGACAAATCCAGTGATGAGAAGTAACCTCACAGGGTGACCCCATCACAAATTCCTAACTGGGCAGGGCTGGGGGGGGGGGGGCAGTCATGCTCCAGGCTTATAACTTCTTTAATAAAAGGTTTACCTTTGCCTTCAGTGAGCCCTGGCCATTGTCTTGTGCATCTAGGTTCACAGGCCTTTGAAACGCCAGACTAATCCTCTTTTTCAGGCCCTGAAGCGTAACTGCCCTGGAGAGAGCACACAGTCCTAACTATCCTGCAATCCAACCTCCTCCTTGCTTTCCCCCAGGTTCCTGTAATCTTCCTTACTTTCCCTCCTAAATTACAAATGTATGAAAGAAACTGCAGAACCGGTTACACTCCAGAGCGTGAGATCTTGCTTCTGGGCAATGTCATCCATTTGGCTCAAGTAAACTTATAAAAATTCTCTACAGATCTAGACATTTTTTACATTGACAATATATAATCTGAGAGAATGTAGTGATACAACAAATGAAAATAAATAGCCATACCAAGGTACATTACTATGAAATAAGGCATCAGAGATAAAAACAAAACAAAACAAGGTCTACCATTTTCAAAAAGAAAAAAGGCTGATGTTAAATGTCTACAACAGTCCCGGTTGGTGTGGCTCAGTTGGTTGGGCATTGTCTCGGACTAAAAGGTCCCTGGTTTGATTCCTGGCTGGGGCACATGCTTGGATTGTGGGTTCATCCTGGCTGGGGTGTGAGTGAGAGGCAACCAGTCAAAGTTTCTCTCTAACATCGATGTTTCTCTCCCTCCCTTTCCCATTCTGTAAAATACATAAATCAAAAATAAAAAAATAAGTTTAAAAAACAGCTAGAACTATTTCCCTAGACTTTTTAATATTTTTTGTCTTCCACGATATTAATATTTTTGGAGAGTCTAGTTCAACTGTCTTTCAGAATCAGAATGGCTCTAGCCTTCTCAACAGCAACACCTAAAAGGATAAGACAAGGCAATAACTTCAAAATTATTAAAGAAAATTATTTCATTTGGACGGACTATATATTCAAACTACTACATATTTACACTCGATTAATACATTTTTTCCCAAATAGTAAAGCATTAAAAACTTTCCTTCTTGGGCACACTCTTTTATTTTATTTTATTTTATTTTATTTTATTTTATTTTATTTTATTTTTTAGTTTGGATATCATTAGTTTATTATAAAAGAAACACAGAAATTATTTACATGATGAAAGACTTCAGAACTTTCAGGGAACAGGCAGCTTAATGGGATGCCATTTCAACAGTGATTTATTCAGTCTACAAACTTCCCAAGAATGGCAGCATCTCTAAATAAGAAAGAATGCCTGTCGTCTAGAATTACTTTGGTGTCTCCAGATCCTGGAAGAAGAACTTTATCTCCAACTTTCACGCTAACTGGTTGAATCTGTCCACTCTCCCCTCTGGAGCCTGATCCAGCAGCTACAACTGCTGCTTGCAGCGCGTTTCCGCGAGGACTTTCCGGAAGCACAATGCCTCCTTCAGTCACAGTTTCCGCAGCACTCCTCCAACTAACGCTTCGTCAAAAAGGGGAAGAAACTTTCTGAACGCCTGTCTTGCTGGGACTCCAGCTGCTTTCATGCTGCAGCCACAAGGAGAGCTGGGTACACTCTTGAGAAACCTCTAGAGCATGTGCTCCACTAAAACAAGAGAGCAAGTAGAGAAGAGAAAAGCAAAGAGAAAGACACCAGGATCAAGGAAACAAGATCTCTAATAGAGAGGTGAAGGGAAGTCCTCGGACGAGGAGAGCAGAGGGATCAGGAAGAGAGAAGGAGGGAGGGAGGGGAAGGTAGGGGAGAGGAGAACAGAGAAAAGGAAAAATGTTCATTATAAGACTAAAAGTACTTTATCTTTTTAAAACATATGCATATATTGCCTTGGTTTAGGTTTAAAAACTACTCTAAAGCAAAGACCCATCTGTCTAGTGAAAAGAATTCTGTGAGAACACATCTCAGCTGAAGCAGCTGGCTGCCCAGGTTGCCTCTGCCCTTCCCCCATCCGACTCTCCTCTTGCAGCATCCCAGCTAGAACAGGCTCCGCTGCTCCACGAACACTAAGAAAGAGTTTGTGCGGGACCCAAGCACTGGACCTACTGTATAAGGAAGATAAAAGCATTACAAAGGCAGAGGAGTTAGACAATTTTAAAAATTAACTCAGAAACAGAGCTGTCATATAGTTCAGCGAGTAAATTGGATATAACAATAAATTCACTGCAACAGAAATAAAAAACACAAAGACTTAGAAAGAAATAGACAAAGCTAGTGACAACATCCCTGACATGAAAAGCACACGTAGGAAAAAACAAACAAAAAAAAAAGATGACGCTGATTTGAAAGAGATGAAATTCATGGAAAATGAAAGGCTGTTTCCCTCAAAAAAGAAAATGGAATGAATAGAACAGAAAGAAATGATCAAAAATAGCAAAAAAATTCTAGTAAATGTCTGGACAGAAAATGTGTGCGCGTAGGGGTGAGGGTGGCAGAAACCGCGCTAGACTTGGAACCATCCCCAGAATATTAAATGTATGACTTGGGGCATTTTTTGGTATGTGCGGTGGAGGGAGTTGTCTTCAGAACTCTTAGAAGGGAAAACGAGTGGACTCGAAAAATTTATATTCTCAAATATTCAGTCCCAAGATTCGAGCAAACAATTACTCAGGATAAAGACTTCCGGAGTGGACAGGCTGTGATGTCCCACCCCCCCCCACACACACACACTCACACTGGTGGCACATCATGCATGGTATTACCCAACTAAAGAAATGTGTACACAGCTGCAGAAATTCTTGCTCCAGTACAGTATGTAAACATACAATGCCAACAACGTGGAGATGGTAGACACGGCACGACCGTGTTTGTGTGTAAAAAGAAGGGAGACGGCGACGAAGAGAATGAGGGGCGGGACGGAGCCACATCGCCCTGTCCTTTACAAGCAACGGTCTCCAACACTCTCAGCCTTACTCTCTCCCCAGCCTAAAGAACTCTGAAATGGTCATCAAACCCTACTCGGGCATCACCCTTCTCGAGGAGCCTTTCTCTAAACGCCCACCTCAAAGCTGAGTCAATCATTCTCCCCCCCTTTGTATTTCTTCTGCTCGCTGGTGTAGCACATGGCACAGTCGTTGCATATTTACGCGTCTACCTTCTTTAGTAGCTTTAATGGTCTAGTGAAAACACAGACTCTGAAGTCTGAAAGACCTGGGTCCAAATCTAGTTCCACTCACACACATAGGTGTCCCTGGGGAAGGCACCATCTCTTCCCTGTAAAAGGTTGGTGACGTCACTTACGTGCTGGCAATCTGGGGAGGATTAGAGATGACACTAATGAATGTAAAGCACATCTAATGTATGCGCTTACAACAAAGTATTCCGTGAACGGTGGCTATGATGTATGGAAATTGTGCCCTTTTCAGTTTTCAGACAATTCACTTATTCTTAAGTGTAAGTTCTTAAAATAGTACAGTTCTAAAAGATTCTTTAATGATAAAATCCAGACCCTTTAGACTAAAGGAAACCTTCCTGTAACAATTTAATGAGATGTACCTGCTGTATCAAAGTAACTTTAAATAGTAAAAATAAACACCATCAGCACCATCGTATGTGAATACCTTGTCCTTTTCCACTGTGATGACTACGGCAAAAAAATTTTTATATTTCCAGTGACCCAACCCCACTTCTACTCACTACTTGCACATTGTTTCCTTCTATCACAATTGAGTCCAGTAAATACAACTACTGGCAGGGAAAATGAGGATGAGCTTCTGCTTTGTGTTTTTGAAGATGGAAACACTGCTCCTTCCATCAGTCAGAATTCGTTGGGCAAAACAAAAGATGCGAGTTACCAGGCCGTGTGAGATTTTCCACACCAAATCTTCACTCCACGCCTGTCAACCAGGCATCTACATGCCCTTCCTTGGTTGGTGGCTATTAACAAAATACACACCCAGAAGCTTCACACTGGAAAGTCACCTCACACCTGCTCTCAGAGTCCGCAGAGAAAGCACAGGACAACCGGTGCTGGCTTCTGGGGAGACAGCTCAAGACTCCAATGGCAGCCTTTATTTAGGACTCTTCTTCTCCAACCCACATCATACTCCAAACTTCTGCCCCTCTCCCAGAGGTCAGCCTGCTGGTATCGCACTGTTATGAATGTACTCAACCCAAAGCTGGCGCTCCAAGCTTCCCCCAAACCACAGCTGTTTCTCTACACTTTACGGTAAACCAAGCTCTGTTTCTTCTGATCTCAATTAGGTAATATAATTGACTAACATACAACATTTCTAGAAGGAAATGACCAAGAGGCTTAAAACCCCTTGAGGCATATGTGCACTGAAGATGGCAAAGGAAAGAATCAATCATAGAAGGAGGAGTTCAGGCGATCTTTATAGCAGGTGACCTGCTACCCCACACTCCGCCCCCAGGTAATAGTACAAAGCAGCAGCTGCCACCTCCTATCTGCAATAGCGGAAATGAAACAAAAAGAGTCTATAGACTTTCCCGGTTTCAACTGCTCACTTACGGAGAACAGCAGTCTACTGCAAAGAAATCAGAAGTGACAGAACTCAGCACTCCTAATTCCTAAGCCATCAAGCTTTCTAGCCCAGGGTCCTGGCTCTTAAGCACCTGTCGCACCACTGCACACACAAACTTTACTTTCCCTGCACTAAGCTTTTCACCAGCTCTCCAACTTTCACCCCACGGCATATCTGGTGTAGCCAATTTAATCTTTCCTCCACTAGAACATAACCATTCACACCTCTATGCCTTCTCCCTTATTTTATTAAAAACTTACTCCCATCCCTTCAAACCCAGGTCAAGTCTGACCATCTCAAGGAAACCTTGTAAGAGAACTCAAACAAATATCATATGGTTTCAGTTACATGTGGAATCTAATGAACAAAATAAACAAACAAAATAGAAACAGACTCACAGATTCAGAAAACAGACTGACAGCTGTCAGAGGGGAGGGGGATTAAGAGGGTGGGTGAAAAAGACTTGGACACTTGAAACCTATAATTTTATTAACCAATGTCACCCCCAAAATTCAATAAAATTTATACAAACTAATTAATTCAACTTAAAAAAAAAGAAGGAACTCAAACCTGTGTCCTTCCCTGTCCGACTATATTCCTTTCATTGACAGCACTCGTTAATATACGTCAACATGTCTTCTGTGCAGATTTTGTCTCCCAAATTTGATGTTATCTGTGGAGCAGAAACCTGATATTCTTCTAAGTACTCTAGTCAATCACCTTGTCCTAGCATCCAGCAAGACTCAATAAATAATCTAAACGCATACGTGAATGAACTGTATCATCGACCTACAGAGGCCTACAGAGTTCTACAGAGGCAAGAGGGACACACCTGAGGTTGGATTAGGGAATTCTAATTACTGTTAATTCTAACTGCAATTAAGAGTTCTAAGCATTGCAGGCAGGAATAACCTGCATTTAAAATAATTCAGTTTAAAGGTAAGATTTTTGTAAACACGTCAACAGAGAGGTAAATAAATCAACCCCCACACGCGAAGTTTTACAGTGTGCAACACACAACAGAGCGGGGGTCTGCAGGGCAGACAGAGGACAGCCACACCTCCTCTGCCGGGAGGACCCGTTCAGAGTTTGTTAAGTGCACGATCATGTTACAAAAAAATGGTCTTGAGAAACGCAAGCCAATTTATCTAAATAACCACTGGCAAGATCAGCAGCAGATTACCTGTCTTCACACTGCCATGGTTTTCTAATAGGTAAAACTCCTGCTACAAAAGAAAAGATGCCCAAGAAGCCAAAGGGACACATTTAAGTAAAACCAATACTGTTTAATAAATGTCAACTACTTAATATAAAAGGACAAAAGTATCTCTAACAAAATTAAAATGACAGCAAAATACAGCAAAACACATTTTAACCTTGCTCAACAAACATTTACCAGATTAGATGTTTAAACACCTAATTCTATACGCCATCAAAAACAATCCTTGATGAACCTAAACACCTAATTCTATAAATCATCAAAAGCAATCTTTGATGAGGACACAAATCATCAGTATGCACCAATTTGTATAATAAACACTCCTGAGAAGCTCAGTTTATGTCACGATCATATTTTAAGTCCATTAGGGAAAGTCATTGTTTTCTACTATCTACCCATTTGTGACAATTCTGTCACTTCATTTTTTTCATATATTATCTTTTTAAGAGAACTATTCCTGAAGAGAATGGAAAGAATAAAGCAATATTAAGTGAAAATTATAATCTTACTTTTTTGTAGTCCCAAAGCAAAATATTTCTATTATGAGACACACAGGCACTCAAATATTAAATATTAATATTTAAATATTAAATATCAGCATACTAAAACAATTCACAAAATGTCATACAAGGATTTTTAAAATATACCCTGAAGGTTTCTTTGTAGATTAGAGAAAGGTGTGTGGTGGGGTAATTTCTTTTCCCTCTCTTGGTTCCTAATTTAAAATAACCAGAATGCTCAGGGAATCGCATTTCTACGTGCCTGACTCGAGGTGTAAACCCAACAGCGCCCTCAGCCTTGTTTACAAAGAGCTGCTTCTCCGCGCTCACCGCGAACAACTCCCACAAGGAGACTCCGCGCAAGTTCACGCTGCGGGTGCGGATGGGACCCCCTCCTACAGGCGGATGGGAGCGCTCAGTGCGGTCTGCTACGGCCAGGAAACGAGGCAGCAGCGGAGCCGGGACTAGGGCTCTTTGCATTGCACCCTATGCCCCCCTCGTCCACATCTCTCATTTGTAACCAATTAAACTAACGATTATAATACCTCATGCATAAAAATGTTCTAACCATGCAACCATCACGGGGGATCTATTCTGAGCTTGTTTCCAAGGAGAGAGAATGTTCCCTGTGCACAGTGGCAAACTTCTACAAAATGGATGGATACAGTTAAGAACATACACTAGGAACTACAAGCAAATAAAAATCCATACGGTTATTAAACCCTGGACATCTTAACAAATGCAATTCCAACATATGGGAAACTACTCAGAAAGCCCGAGAGATTAAGTATTGGAGAATCAATAATTTCTTTCCACCCAATTGAAAAAAATTTTTTCAGCCATTTTTTTAGTCATTTCATGCAACAGTAATATGCATAAACGTTTACACCTTTAAAACAACACTACGAAGATGCCCGTTTTTGGCTTTTGTTTCCTACTTATTATTTCCATTATTTTATTATTCCTTTCATTGTCTTCTAGCCTACTGATCAACTTTCTGCCAACCTTTTTTCCCCCCACCCTACTTCCCCGCCACCTGCCCCACATACCCACCAAATACCCCATTAGCGTTACTTCTCATCCTATATTTTGGCTTTATTTTATTGTCTAGGGTTCCAGCACAGTCAAGCGAGGACCCTCTTCCTGGTGCAAGGGGTGCGAGAGTACGCGGAGCCTCTTTCATAAGAGCACCAATCCCACCCGAGAGGGCCCGGCGCTTGTGCCCCACGCACCTCCCAGAGGCCCCATTTCCTAATAATGTGGGGCCCTGGGTTTTCACCATGGACTCAGAGGTCACACACATTCACACCACAGCGGTAGGAAGGGCACGTCTGGAATTGAGCATGAGCTTCAACAGAGTCAAACTGTTTATTTTCATAAATAGGACAAAAATAGCTTCTGCTCTGAAATTGTCTCAGTTGGGGGAAGGCAGAGGCAAAGGACCGGGAAGAAACACATCTCTGAGCCACAGCCTTTCATCCAAAACACCGCACAGCTGTCTGAGGCCCACTAGCTGCCATGGCCCTGAGTCAGCACAGAAGTCAAATGAAGCACAAACAAATTTTAACTATAAATGTTGGAATGATTACTACAATGAACTCTACAACTATGGCTAGTAACTATTTACACCCATTGGCTTAAAGCAAAACACTGGAAAATCAGTACAGGCCACGGCTAAAATTCTCAGTAAGCTCAAGGTCTCCAAATAGTCTGCTTCTAAACACTTATGCTTCCAAGTCCCTTCAGTTGCAGGACACATATGACCAAAGTTTGATGATTACCTCTAGAAACAGAGTGTCACCTTAGGCAGAGCCTACGCGGCTCCTGTCACTTGTGTCATTTCCGGTTTCCTCTGTAAAATGTACATGTTGTTCCTATCATATATGTCGTCTTACCAGGTGTTATCTATTCCAAAAACTATCTAAAAAAATTTTGTTATCCTCACCTGAGCATATATATGCTCATTGATTTAAGAGAGAGAGAGGGAGGGAGGGACAGAGAAAAGAGAAACATCCATGTCAGGGAAACAGCAACTGATGGCCGCCCGCACATGCCCCGATGGGGGATGGAACCTGCAACCTAGGCATGTGCCCTGACCAGGAATCAAACCCTCAACTTTTTGGTGCACAGGAGGAAGCTCCAACCAACCAAGCCACCTGACCAGGGCCAAAAACTATTTACTAAATGTTCAGTGAATTTTACTAAAGCTCAAAGTCTCTTTAAAATGTAAGTGGTAACAAAATGACTGCTTTTAATATGTAGTTACCAGACGTCATTAGACTTAAAATGTACTCAAGAAATACAGTCATATGACAGTCATCATGACAGTTAACATTCATAATGAAACTATTGGCAAAAGCCTTTAGAATTTTCAAATGAAAATATCAAGTATGTCACTGAACTCAAAAACATGATTTAAAAATGTATCTTCATGTTTCATATCAAGATTATTTATCTACTTCACAGCACCATGCCAAAGCATAGTAGATAACTCAAAAAATACCAAGTGAATGACCAACGGTGTCCTCCCTCTAACCAACCCTTTCTCTTGCCCCAGAGTGAGGACCAGGTGTTCACTTCTCCCTCCTCAGCTCTCTCTTTAGTGCTCAGGGAACGAGGGCATATAAAGGGCACCTGAAGAGCACGGCTCAGGGCAATTCCTTCCTCCCCCTCCCGCCCTTCCTCTCTCTTGCTCATGTGCGGAAGCACTCACACACAACATGGAGGTTTTCCCATGCTCTTAACTATCAAAATTAAATCTAAATCAAAGACAAGAAAACATGTAAAACCATTTCCCAGCAAGCAGGGAAAGATGGGGTGGAGACCACAGGGTTGAAGAGACAGAAATTCTTTCTTCAAGTAAATTTGGACTAGTTATTTCTATTGTTGTTTCAGGTAAAACATACCTAAAATGATTAATGTTCCACTCAGCCACAGAAACATGAGGGAGAAGCAACATAATGAGGTGTATCTTTTTCTGATAATCACTGTATACATTCTCCCTAATAGACCATAAATGTGTGTTTTTTTTAAAGATTTTATTTATCTTTAGAGGGGAAGGGAAGGAGAGAGGGAGAGAAATATCAATGTGTGGTTGCCTCTCGTGCGTCCTCTGCTGGGAACTGGCCTGCAACCCAGGCATGTGACCTGACTGGGAATCGAACCACAATCCTTTGGGTCGCAGGCCCACGCTCAATCCACTGAGCTATACCAGCCAGGGCTGGGTTTCTGTTTTTTTGGTTTTTTTTATTTTTTTATTTTTTTTTAAGAACAGGGGATAATATGTATTATAATCTTAGAGGACTTACTTTTTAAAAAACCCTAAAGTTTTTAGTGGCTGCTTTGTTTCTAAAGGAGACAATCTTTTACCACTCATACTCATCAACTAATCTTAAAATGTCTACCACTTATCAGTTTCATTAACCCACATGGAATTACAGTAAAGAAAGATTTCCCCAAGAATAGCAACTTACAACAAAAGGGCAAAAAAGGTTAATATCTAACTGAGAAGGCTGAAAGAGCAAGAGAAAGTAAAAGGGCCTGAAGTACTTACTGGCTGGCTACAAGCTGTAAGAACACAGGTGGGAAAACAGGAAGACACCACAAAGAATAAACGTGGTATGTCCTCCTTTGTACAGTTGCAGTTCCCGTCTCACTGCATACTGTACTGTCCAAAAAGAAAACCGTAAAAAATGTTGGAAGAAAAAATAGTGGGCCACCAATAATGTACACGGATAAAGTATGCAGAACATTTACATGTTTAAGCTTTTAGGATTAGATTTACAATGTGCCATCCTAGTTGTGTCTTATACATTTGTGCCATCCTAGTTGTGTCTTATACATTTATATGAGTAAACCTACCCTTCCTCATGTGCTGACGTAGTAATTTGAAATGTAAGAGGGGGCAAAAATAATAATTAAAACAAAAATTACAATTTAAACAAGAGCCAGATATCATTATTAAAATATCAATTAGGTTGCTTCCATAGAGTGGCTACTGCAAATAATGCTGCAATGAACACAGGAATCATACATCTTTCTGAATTAGGTGTCTTTAGATAAATACCCAGAGGTAGAATTGCTGGTTCCTTCTTTGTCTCTTGTTATGGCGTTTGTGTGAAAGTTCACTTTGTCTGATGTAAGTATCTTTTCATTTCCATTGGCATGAAATATTTTTCTATCCCTTTCAGCCTGTGTCCTTCAATCTGAATTAGGTCTCTTGCAGGCAGTACACCCAGACTTTTGATTGAAACATTTACTCCAAAATTTACATTTAAAGTAATTACTGACAAGTATGTAGTTACTGCCATTTCATTATTCATATGTTTTTTTCTTCTTTCTTAAAGAAGTCCTTTTAATGTTTCTTAATAATACTGGTTTGATGGTGAAGGACTTCTCTAATTTGTTCTTGTCTGGGAAGCTCTTTATCTGTTCTTCAATTATAAATAACAGCTTTGCTGGGTAGAGTAATCCTGATTGGTAGGTCTTACTTTTCACCTTTTTGCATGTTTTGTGCCAGTCTCTCCGGGCTTGCAAAGTTTGCGTTGAGAAGTTAGCTGACAGTCTTATGGGAGCTCCCTTCTAACTAACCTTTCTCTTGCTACTTTTAAGATTCTTTCTTTGTCTTTAACCTTTGGCATTTTAATTATGTTTAGGCCTTTTTGGGTTCATCTTGTTTGGGACTCTCTGTGCTTCCTGGACTTGTACACCTATTTCCTTCAAGTTAGGGAAGTTTTCCATCATTATTTCTTCAAATAGGTTGTCAATTCATTGCTCTCTCTTTTCTCTTTCTGGTAACCTCATGATCGAATGTTTGTATGCCTGAAGTTGTCCCACCCAGAGGCTCCTTAAGCTATCTTCATTTTCTTAAAATTCTTTTTTCTTTTTGTTCTGATTGGGTGTTTTCTACTACTTTGTCTCCAAACTGCTGATTCGACTCTCTGCTTCATCTAAGTGTCCATCAATAGACGAACGGATAAAGATGATGTATACATACGTACAATGGAAAAAACTCAGCCACACACAAAAAAGAATGAAATCTTGCTATTTGTGACAACATGGATGAACTTAAGAGGGTATTATGTTAAGTGAAATAATTCAGACAAAGACAAGTACCATATGATTTCACTTGTATGTGGAATCTAAAAACAAAACAGAACAAACTCACAGACACAGAGAACATTTTGATGATTGCCAGATGGGAGGGGGTTAGGGGAATGGGCAAAAAAAAAGGGAAGGGATTGAGATGTCCAAATTGCCAGGTGTACAATCAGTAACAGGGCTGTAAAGTACGGCACAGGGAATAGAGTCAATAATGTTGTAATAACTCTGCATGGTGTCAGATGGGTGATCACTTATCAGGGTGATCACTTCATAAGTTACATAAATGTCCGATCATTATGTGGTACACTTAAAACTGATATACTGCATGGTAATTGTATTTGAAAAATAAAAAAATTATTAAAAAAACTCCAGGTTAAACAATTATATATCACTTAAATATTCTATTGTTTTGTATCAAAATATGGCTTTGATGTTGCAGAGATAGCAACAATAAATGTTAATAACTCACAAATATGTGTAAATCTACTATAAACTATAGATTTATTTAACATAAATCTACTATCATAAACACTACATCTTTTACCAAGTAACTGTTTTTTGACACTTAATCAAATGCAAAATGTACCTAACAAAATTTGGTAAGATTTTTAAAATGCTCTTTTGGCAACTGGGGCTTTAAAATCTTGCATATTTGGCTTAAACTGTTTTCTGTTATTGTCAATAATTTAATTTTTTTTTACAGCCACTGTGACAAATGAAGAGGTAACTATGAAGGCTAAATATACATTAGCAGTTCTGTATCACAATCAAAATAATGTTAATTGTAGCAGCGGGGCACTGACTGCAATTAGTATCACTTTTAAGTGGAGAAAACTTTACCCATTACGTTTGTACTCAAATAACTAGACCCAAAGTTGCCAGTAATTCCTAATGCCACGTATATGTAGTTTTATCCTCATGACTTATCATGCCAAATTTGATTAAGTATTAAAAGATTGGTTCTATAAGAGTTAAATTTAGCAGATGTACAACCACTAATAGATGATATTCCAAGAATATGTAGCAAAGGCTAAAAGAAATGCCGACTCCCAAGTACAAATCAAGTTCCCAACTACTATAATATGATCCAACTCTACTGTTTTAAAACACATGTGTACTTAGTCTGACAAAAGTTATTGGCTTCCTTTTTCATAGGGGCTGACCTCTGGAAACTACTTCTCATTGGTATGGTGTTAACCACCTTCTTAAAGACACAGCTCTTCCAGGAATTCACTCTAAATATTTCCCTGGCTATACTGAGCTTGCTGACGGTTCATTTCCCTGTGTATTCTTATCTCTTCGGTTTCCCCAAACTCACAAAGGGAAGGATCAAATAACAGCATTCCAGACTTAATGATTTAGAACTCTTTAGGAATAAAAAGAGTTATCTTGCAGCTTATTTGCTATTTATCTTGAACATTTCTTGTAAAGAAACTGTACTTGGGGTAACTGGCATACGATGGACCCATGAGCTAAATGCAGACTTCCACCTGCTTCTGTACAGCCCGAGTCAAAAATAGTTTTACATTTTTAAATAGCTGGAAAAAAAGAAAATAAACAGAAGAAGAAGATTTCATAGCACATGAAAATTAGATGAAAATCAAATCTGCGTCCATTAATAAAATGTTACTGGCACACAGCCACGTGAATATACTCCCATGTTTCCGACAGATGGCTTCACACCACGAAAGAGCTGATGGGGGCCAAATGACCTGCAAAGCCTAAAACATTTACTCCTTGGCCCTCTACTGAAAGTTTGCTGGTCCTGGAGTTTCAGTCATTAAAAATTATTCCAAATGTCTAAACATTTGTTTCAAAAGAGGGAACTAGGAAAACCCCTTTGAAAAATCTTCATTATGGAAAAAAACTCTGCCAGTAAACTTAATTTAAAAAATTGAGTCTACGAAAGAGCTGAGCAATAATTAACTGGTAGATGTGGGTGGTGATGATGTTCCAGTCAGGCCAGAACTGTCACTGCTTCCCTGAAGCCACACCTGTTTATTCTGAATCTAGTACCAACGTGGTAGATTTCACCTCTGAAGTATCGGTCACATTCAACCACTCCTCTAGACACCCATCACCACCCTATTATCTAGCTACTGTATTGTTTCTTGGACCTGCAGTTACCCGCATACACATCTGCTCTAGCCCGCCCCCTCCCCAAACTGTTTTCACAGGCCACTTTCAAATAACACATCTGATTATGTCACTCTTCTTAATGCACACTCATACGCACATACTCGCACACTCACACAGTTTTTATTCGTTACATATAGCCATGCATTCTGTTCCCTCTTACTCCCATCCAGCCTCATCTTTCAACCACTAATCGACATTCAAAAAAAATAAGATGTATCCCGTGCTACATGTCTGTAGTTTCCTGATCAGCACGATTTAGTATTTAATTGAATCAATATGACGCAAAAATCAACCCAAAAATACTGAGCACCTTTTGTGCTGTATAATTACATGCAATGTTAGAATATTTAATTTTTGCCTTCCCTTCTACACTGAAAGTTACCTGCACTTTCACGGGTATCCAACAGTGACCAACAAAGTAGACACTCAAACAATACTCACTGCTTAACGCATTATAAAACCTCCGCTGTGTTCTTCATTCTGCTGGGAATTTATTCAGACTGGGATGTGCTGATTCAGGGTCTTGAACTCAGAAAATTCAACAGCAAGATATGAAAGGGAAATGGGAAATTTCAAAGGGCTGCATCAGAATAAAGTCTCTTTTAGCTGTCTACTCTCGTCATCAGTAGGACATCGTAACACACATTGGATTTAGTCAGAGAGGTAACGAATTGTGAGCACCCAAAACATTTTCTCATCACTAAATGTGTAACCTAGGTTAATCGACCAGTTTCAGAAACCTAAATGTTTTACTCTGTTGGTGAAACAGAAAACACTCAGTAAGATCACCTAACTGAAGACAAAGAGTTCAGAGAACGCTGAGACTCTAAGCTTATTCAAAATCTCATTCACAAAATCACAAATGTGAACACTTTAGAAACTGTGCTTTGTCATTTTACAATTTTTCCATATTTTTAATATGTTGCTCTAACTTTTTAAAATAGAAAGAGCATTCAGTAATAAAGACATCATCATCTAAAGAAAATAATATGTATTTCAGATATGCACATTTAATTACATGGGGTAAAATAAGGTGTCTGAGATCTGGCTTAAAATATTTCAGACAAAAGAGCCAGATGAAGCAAATATGGGAAAGTACATGAACTAGAAATGTGGGTGATAAGTATACGAAATTGATTAGTTCAATGAACTATTTCTACTTCTGAATATATTTGAAGACTTTCCTAACAATATTTTTTAAAGGACTTCAGTAACTCTAAGAAGTCTTTTTTTTCTTCAGTAAATCTGAAAAAGGCAAAATCCACCTGCAGTGAAAGGTGAATTCAGAAAAAACTGAATTCTAATTTTAAAAAGCGAAACTTTGACAGTACTATTTGTTACAGAAGATGCTGAGCCACGGCAGACTCCCAACCCCACCAGCCTGAGTAAAAGTTGATACGACACTTTTTAAAACTGTTTAAAATTTAAAATTGTTTTAAGTTGTTTAAAAGCAAGCTGAAGGAATGTAGAAACTAGGATTCAGCAACTCCACTTCAAGCTACAGGAGCCGGAGCGGTGACTTCCCCGCTTCCATGCGCTAAGATTCACGGGAGAGCTCATTTCTGTGCGTGGTGCGTGGGACCCCAGGCCCGGATTCGGCAGGTGAGGGCGGGGCCCATGATTCCGCAGGTCTAACTAGCTCACGGTCACGTGAAACCTAAATGTTTTACTCTGTTGGTGACCACGCTGGGAGCTCACCCACACCAGAATGCATGATGGGAATATTGTCATCAGCAGTGTTCTTCATAGTGAAACGGAAGCAAACATCCAACGGTGGAGTGGGATGACAGCATTAACCACAACCACAGAAGGGTGACAGAATACGACATCCCAAGTGTCCCGCGCTGGGACATTATCGCGAGCTGTAAGGCACTTAAAAACAACAAATGCTCAGAGAGGCTTTCTCTGAGCTCCCCTTACCTGCCTACACGGACAAAGACCCTCCCCAAGGACCTCTATGGTCCCAAACGCAGGTGGGCGTTCAGGAGCTGGGAAGTCCGACTCTTATTCCCGGGGAGGAGCCCGGAGGCCGACGCCACGCCCACACAGACTCTGGCCCAGACCGTCATTCCTCCCATCTAGTCTTCTGAAGGCCCGCTTCCCAAAAATCATTTCCTCTCCCCTGAGAGGCTTACTGCCCCTCCCCCCTTTCCCTCTGAGGATGACATTTAAGCCTGAATTCTAAGGCATCTTGGAGCTACTTATTTTTTCTGGGGTATCTCCCATGTATACATGTCAGTAAACTTCTGCCTGGTTTTCTCTTGTTAATCTATCTTCTATTACAGGAGCATGTAAATGATAATTCCAAGAGAAAGAAAAGGTGCCACCATCAGGAGGAGCCAGGGCAGGGTGTCGGAGGCACCAGCAACGCTCCCTCCACCTCTAGGAATACGTGGCACTGGTGTTTATGCCGTAAAACTGTGTTCAGTTTATGCATTTTTCCTATGACTAACAAAAAAAGTTTAAGATATATTCTTTAATGACAGAGTTTTATGAAAATGACTTCCCAGAGTTTACTAATTGAATCTTACCGCTCTATATCTAGCCTCATCCTTTTAATCAATTAAACTATAATCTAAGTTCAAAGGATTACGTATTAGTCATAGCGGTGAATGGAAATTTTATTAAATTGAAGTACAAAGTTTTGAGGCAACGGCTTGACAAATAGATATTACTATGATAAATCCTAAAAAACATATTTCTACATCTTTTAAAAAGGCTCGACTATTTTAAAATTTGAAACAAGAAATGAAACAACACAGAACTTAACAGAAAATGTAGCAGTTATAAGACAATGGGTGAAAAAAATATTTAATGAACTTGGACTCAATCTATAATTCTGACCAAAGATAATATTAACTACATTTTTAATGTGTATAGAACAAACATCTTACAGACAGCTAACTGGAAAAATTTGGAAAGATTCCAAATACTAGAGGAAAAATAAAAATGCAGGTATGAGAAAGATTTTTCTCCTTCCCACTCCAATTAACCTCTCCCTCCTCCACCCCCCCCAAAACAAAACAAAACAAAACAAAAAAACAGCAAGAAGGGGAAAGGAGAGTGCAAGCTCCAGGAACAACGCCACTGTGAAACACACAAATGATGGATGCCACTGGACACAGCATGCAAGGACAGGGCTGCCTCCACTCAAGTTTTAGTCGTCTGCACACAAACACGGCAACAGCGAAGCCCTGGGAAGCCACAGAGATCCATCTGAAGTCTACAAAGTTTTCACCAAAACAGGTGAGGGCAAAAAATTCCTCACTGGGTCAAAAACTTTGTAAATTTTATTTATATACTTACCATTAAACTACTGGTTCCAGAAGGAATAGAGGTAGCAGAGTAGAGAAAAGAGGGAAAACCAATCAATACTAAGAATAAAAAGTGGCAATACAATATTAACCCCAGGCACCAAGAATAAAATAGAAAATAAACATGAAGTAAGAGCTTAGGCCGCCAACTGTCCAGCAGCATGAGAGGTGGATTATCGACACTTGTGCCTCTTACTCCTGTCTTGCTTATTATTTGGGCATAGAGCTTATTCTTAACAAAAGGTGCACTTGAGAAGGAAAAGAAAGCAAAGTCTGTAATTTTTATAATGGACAACAGTCACTATGCAACTTAAATTACCAAGGGAACCAAGAATCCTTTTCTGACTTGAATTCTGCAGCAATTGGAGTATCCAGTATCTTAGGGAAATCTCCTATTTTTATCCAAATACACTTATACAACTAAAGCGGCCATTCACCGTTTCCGGGACTAAAACAGATGGCTTTACTACTTGCCGGCTCTGCTGGCACCTACCCATTCTCCTGATCAACCGAAAGGCGACGACAACACGCAGAATCACTCTGCTCACCTGCACCTAACGTGCCATCAAAGCCTGCACTTCCCTCTTCATGGCTTTGTTTCCATAGCTGTTCTTGTTTTGAGTATTTCATGTCATCTTTTACTTGCTGCAAGCTTTCGTAGCCACCATTTAATGGGTAGATAGGAGAACTTACGATGTTCATGATAAGGGTGTGAGTTCACACTTGCAGAGCACCTTACTATGAGTTGGGCAATCTGCTACATGCTGCATAATCTCAGCCAGTCTTCAAAACTGCTGCATGAGGGAGGTACCACTGCCGTCAGCACTTTCATTTTGAGAAATAGAGGTTCAGAGTTTAAATGAGTTGGCCAAAGTCACAAACACCCAACTATAGACCCCAAATTTTAAGCCACTATATTAATAAGCAACTTAGAATAATGATCTTCACAAGGTTTCAAACGTGTCCTTATTTCCTGTAAGTGCTGAAAATATGTACGGACAGATAAATGTAACATGCATCACAAGTCTTATAAAAAATTTCCCAAGTTATTGATTTTCTAAAGTACCAGAACATAAGACACCAAATACAAAACACTTTACTCTCACAAAAAATCAAATTCTAGTCACAAGTAAAAATACCAGGGAAGCAATGATGATGCTCAGCGGTGAGGGGCCAACCTCATCTACACACACTGCTGCTCTAAGAACTAAATGACACCCACACATCCCCATTTAAAAGGGCAAAAGTATCTTCCTGCACGCCTTGTCGGTGCAAGGAACCCAGTAAACGGAATCAATGGCTTACGAGAAAGATAAATTGTGTGGTTATTTGTTATAAAGAGAGACTTTTCAAGGATACTTGAAAAATATTTCAAGGAAACTAAAATGTTTTAAAAGACCAGGAGAGCAAATTTGCAAAAATACAGTCTAACATACAAGTAAAGGCTAAATAAAAGACATATCTTCCTTTAAACTGCAGATATTTTTAAAAACATGTGAGCAGAATATCTCCCCATTTTCCTAAGAACAATAAAAGCTTTAAGGCACAAGTTTAAACTCCCACGACTTCAGTAAATAAGTACACTTTCAGAGATGAAAGGCAACTGGTCCCTCAAACAGCAAAATGTGACACCCCGGGGCGTCCTGGTGGAAGCTGAACAACTGCTCTCAGAGCAGGACGAACCCCGACTTCCCTACATTCGCTGACTTGCATGGCGGACACTGTCTGTGTCTGGCTTCTAGCTACCCCAGTGTCATCCCTGCACACAGAGCCAGGAAGAAATGAGCACGTCAGCGCCCACTCTCTCCACCATAAAGATACAGTAGACATCAGCAACCTCAAGAACACAGGTAACAGGAAGATGTAATCAAAGACCTCGAAAGTGATGACTTTTGAGTATTTATTACCTTTGTTTCAAATATAAATTACTTAATTGTAAGTTCATATAACTGAATTTTAACGATGGTTGCCAAAATCCTGAACGTAACCACGGGCTCCAAGGAGGCCCGACCCGGCACCCCGCTGGCGCAGAGCCCCCTGGCTAACTCACCAGCCCTCCACCTCTCTCATTTTCTTACTCCGCCTTTTGGTGGATCGGCAAGGAAGAGAGTTGTGACGTTTTAATCAATCAGTTCTGCCAATTATTTCTCCTAAGTCTGTGGGAATGTGCCTTAAGTCCACTCTGCTCTTCAGTGAGGCGAGGCCAAGCCCACACGGCCATAAAGACAGGAAGCTGGTGACCTCATTCATACTTTTCTCCAGTCCTCACCAGGGACAAATGAAAGCCACGGCCACCTGCATTTGCTGCAAACAGACTCCCCAACATGCTCCTCTGCCGTGACACTTTTTGCCTGGCATAGACTAAGTTTCCTAAAAAGACCAGAACAATTTACATGTACACCAATATCGCTTACAACCCCATCACCTGAAATGGTGTGTTATTACTTTACTTCCTGCCAATCTGACATGCATAAAGTGCTATCGCATTACTCCTTCAGCTTGCATTTCCCCGCAGAGCAATCTGGCAGAGCCTGCTGAATTCAGCACCGCGGAACGCAGTGCCAGGAGTGGGGCGCAACAGGTGCTTAGACCAGCCCTCCTGATGGAAACAACTCAGAATCCAGGATTGAAAAAAAAAAAAACTCACAAAAACCAAGCTGGCAAGAAAGCTGCACATTCTTGGGCCAGAAAATGGGAGAAGGCTGGAAACCCAAAGACATGAGGAGCAGCGGTCTGCCTTGAGCGAGGATGCCCCGGAAGGGCTATAATTTCGCTATTAGGATAAATCAGGAACAACCCTCTTCTTTTTACCACCACTCCCCCAGGCAACTTCAAGGGAGATCCACGGACCCGTGACACTGGGTGGGGAGGACATGGGAACACCACCACTGAGAAGGCGAACAGGCCGCTTTTGCCCTCCGAAGCCTCCACTCTCACATGGTCGAAACCCCACAGGCTGAAATTCTGAAATTCTCACATGTCAGCGTGTATCAGAATCAGTGGGAGGCGCCGGGCCCTGCTCCAGGTGTTTTGCAAACGCTGTATCATTAACCCATCATAATCTTTTGGGGCAGGTTTAATCACTTCCCTCTCATGATGACTGAATTAAAGCTCACGGGCTAGCAGAAAATACTAATGACAGAAGGGAGGTAATGCCCCCCAGGGAATTAGTTACTAGAGCCCCCTTTTGAGTCTCTTTCCATCGCAAAACAAGTATGTCCTACTTTTACGACACCCTTTCTTAGCAGGAAAACGCTGACATCATAGTTTAACAGACGAGCTCTACAAGTTTCCGACCCAAGGTGACGTGGGACTGCAAATCACACAATGAAGGGTGCACAGGTGTGGCTCCGGACCAGCAGCGTTGCAGCAGCTGTTAACATGTTCGCAATGCACATTCTCAGGCCTCACCCCAAACTTACTGAATCACAACTGTGAGGGCGGGGGTGATTCTCACGCCCACTAAAGTTTGAGAGCTAGAACATCAACTAAAGATTAATTTTTTAAAAAGTCAAGTCACTGTGAAATTAACTTGGAATATGCTGAATTAAAATGAATTAACCAGATTTCTCTACTGTAGAAATTGAATGGGTTACAACAAACTTGCTTGGTTACAGAACACTGCCTTTTAGGAGAATCTTACGGGACCAGACTAAACTCTCAGCGATGCTATCTGATGTCGATTTCGCTCCTTAGGGTCTGAGAGCTAAGGGCGCACACACCCCCCGGGAGTCAGATAGGCTCCATTTGAATCCGAGCTCTGAAGTATGAGTAATGACAACACAGCAGTAGCGAGGGCAGCGATACTGATGACACCACCACCAATTCTTTTGCTTATAAAAGTTATCCAAGCATTACTATAAAAAATAGAGACAACACAAGAAGAAAATGGAAGAGTTCGTACTAGCCAGAAATAAGCAAATTTGAATGTATGGGTATTATCTTCTGGTCTTTTGCCTTTACATACTCATATGCACACTAATTTGATAAGAAAATTACCAAAGCAAAACCCATACTACACTGATATTAAATCATTTATTCCTAAGCTATCTATCCACCAGACTTCTTGAGGACAAAAGTGTTTTTCACCACTGCATCACCAGTACCAGAAAGACCACCTGGCCTACTGCAGCAGGTACTGAGTTATTTTTTTATTTTTACCGAGGGGAAAGGAGAGAGAAAGAGAGGGAGAGAACACTGACCTATGAGAGAAACATCTCTTGGCTGCCTCTCACACACGCCTCAACCGTGTGCTGGGCCCTGACCGGGAATCAAACCTGCAACCTTTCACTTTGCTCAGAGGGACGACGCTCAGAGCCACGCCAGCCAGGGCGGCACTGAGTAGTTTTTGAGGAAATAAGTACAGCAACGAAGAAAAGTCAAATCCACAGACTGTGATAAGACAATAGTTCCAAGTTTCCTCAACGTTTACTTTTGAAGCCAGTTAAAACACAAGAGAGTACCTAAGCCTGGGCCGCTTCTGCTTGTTAAAGTCCACCATCACATTTTCACATACAGTATAGGGAACATTTTTCTCTAAGTCTTTGCTACATGTAACACTATATTGAAAAGAAATGTCTTAAGACACTAAGTTTGTGAATACACAGCACAAGCAAGGATAATGTCAGTGGGGTGGTAGACAATTTGATCCCAACAGACCTCAACTTTCTGTGAAGTCTGTCAGTTTTTTCGAATTCCTCTAGAGCTCCTGACTCTCAGGAAGACCGTTTTCAGAACACCAAGAGGGATCTGACAGAACTAGTCCGCAGCACCGCACCCCTGAAGGAGCAAAACCACATCCGTCTCTGAACCAGCGACAGCAAGTCCCTCTCTACAAGCCTCGCCACAGGCCCCCTGAGCACGCAGGCCCCCAAGGGGACACTTCTCCAGGCTGCCAGCCTGACCGAGGCATTTGTTCTCACACAGTGAATTCAATTACCTTCTGGAGTTTGTTACGAACGGGGTTTGCTTATACTAGTATGCAAATCCAAGACATGGACACAGCTTAAAAAAAAAGCCTCATTACTCTTGAGTCTAGCTTGGAAACTGAAGCCCAAGGAAAAGGCAAAGAGCATAAAGCTAGTTGTATTTCCCTCAAAGTAGAACTAATTCTCACCTGTCCAGTGACCCCTCCAAAAACATTATCTACATCAAAAGTGAATGAGCTAATCACACCTCAGTCTGCTTGTACAAGTCTAGTAACAGCTTTTGAAAAAGCCTCTTCCCCATGGATATTAACGGAACCCCCAGACCGAGGTTCGCCATCCCAGTCACCTCTCACTCCACGTGGTTTGATGCAAAGGCACGAAAGCTATGCAGACAAGCAGACCCTTTTCTGCTCTCGTCTTAGGTGACCAGGATCCCCAGACAAGACTTGGTACAGTCCTGTCTCACTGTCACAACAGCCGGCAAGCACTCCCTTTCCCGGTTCCTCCCACGTAAGGCTGGAGTTTCTGATGCAGGAGGAAATAAGCCCAGCTGTTATTTTGGCTTTCAGTTAAGTTCTACACAAGACCGAATATGATCTTTGACTCATTTTCACTTCCTGGACTCATAAAAACACATTAAGAAAGAAAGAAAGAAAGTTTTATGTCTAGCCAATGCCTATTTAATTTTTAAAAAGATTTAGAATAAACCAAAAACAGAATAAATTCCCAACTCTTTGAAATCCTGTTCAACCACTTCTCTACATTTTTTGCATGAGTGAGATTTCTCCCACATTTGGAAATACTGATCCATAAAACCCAAAAGTTCCCTGAACTTTGTGTCCTTTCCCTGAGAACTGACAACATGCAAATAAATCAACCATATCCCACTTTGCCATAGCGCATATCATCTAAAACATTTAATATCACCCCAAAACTTTGCCAATCAATTTAAAATTAAACTGTGCATAAAGTAGGGATAAACGGAACTGTTAATTTTTAAATTATTTTTTAGATATTTACCCACTCAAGCCTTCTACTACACAGTTCAACATTTTCGGTATTCTTAGCTTTTTTTTTTTTTTTAAGGCTTTATTTGTAGAGAAAGGGGAAGGGAGGGGAGAGGGAGAGAAACACCGATGGGTGGCCTCTCACAAGCGCGCAGACAAGGTACCAAACCTCCAAGTGCCCCGACGGGGAGTCAAACCGGTCGGTCACCTTCGGCTTTGCGAGCAACGCCCAGCCCACTGGGCTGCACCAGTCAGGGCGGCACCTGTAGTCCCAGCCGCCCGCACGTAAGAGTGAAGCTACCGCACAGTAACAGACTGGGAGGGCGTGGCCTGGGGGGACAGAGCGGGCAAAGTGGGAGTGGCGAGAACAAAATTCACTAACATTGATTTAGAGAGGAAGGGGGAGGGGCAGAGGGAGGGAGACATCGATTTGTTGTTCCACTTATTCATGAATTCGTTGGTTGATTACTGCACGTGCCCTGACCAGCGATCAAACTTGGAACACCGGGACAACACTCTAACCAACTGAGCTACCGAGCCTGGGCCAATGTCTCCCATTTCTAACCCGCCCTCAACATGAAAGAGTACATGTTACATGACTCCATTTACATGAAGTTCGAGAACAGGCAGAACAAAGCCAGTCTGTGACAGAGACAGGAGATACTAACCGGCCTCTGTAAAACAGGGCGGGCTGGCAGGGTAGGAGCGCAAGGGAGCTTTCCGGGTGTTCTCGGTGGTGACAGTGTTGGTGACGGTGTGCTGTCACAAGTATTCGTCAAAACTCTTCAAACTGCACACGTAGGTTCCGTGCATCTCAACAAATGAAGTTAACCCTAAATTTTAAAAAGGGGGGAAAAGCAGGTGCTTCCTTTCCACAAAGAGGCCAGTTCCCAACGATGATAAAATTGGAGGCTCAGGGGGAAGAAAGTTAAAAGTTAAAAAAAACTGAGAAGAACACGACAATCACTCAGCGCAGCGAAACAGGGTCCGTGCGCCGCATTGACTGCTATCAGCATCCAGCCTGCAGCAGAGCTAACCGTCTGTTCCATACCTAAAATTTCAAGTGTAAAAGAACTACTGAAAACAGAGCATTGCACCAAAAGTATTAAAAATTTAACTAGACGTGAAAAAAATTCACAGACCAATGACCAATGAATCTTAATCAACCTAGGGTCCTACACACCTTTGAAAATCTGGTGAAAGCTATGGATTATTCCCCTAGAAAAGTAAACAAACCACAATATCTTGTATGTAATTTCAAAAGCTTTATGAACCACTTCAAGTTTACCCATAAACTGCAGGGGCCTAGTAACTGTTGTATATGAAGAACTTCTTTCCATTACTAGGTATAATTTTAATATTTAATTCACTATGAATAAAAATTAGACAACTCTGCTTTCAATCATTTGAGACTACACAAGATGATCACTGCATTTTTTTTTCTTTTGTTGTTTTTAATTCTACTGGTCCACTCATTTTTATTGTTCCATACAAGATTTGAAAAATACTCATTTAACCATCTTTTAGATTGATGGTGTCAACAACAAAAAGAAAAAAAAGAATTATTTAAGGTGCAACAGCAAACAGCTAATTAAAGTTTAAACAATGAGACTATCCAAGGGCTATCACCGCGTGCTAGGCAGAACGGGGCCCTCCAAAGATGTCTACAGCCCAGTCCCTGGAACCCTGCTGGGTGGGGTGGCAAAGCAGAACTGAAGTTGGTAAGCACTGGTCTTAAAATAGGGAGATTATCCTAGATTATCTACCTGGTAGACCCAACTTAATCGCGAGGCTTCCTAAAAAAGCGGAAGAGTGAGGCGGGAGAGTCACAGCCAGAGAGATGGCGGTCTGAGGAAGGCCTGGCCCAGTGCTGCTCCCTGCGAAGACGAGAAGTCGTGATAAGCCAAGAAATGCAGGTTGTCTCTAGAACCTGGAAAAGGTAAGGAAACAGTTCCCCCCCAGAACCTCCAGAAGCCTTCCAAACCTTGACTTTACAGCCCAGGGAGACCTGTCTTGTGCCTCTGACCCCCATACCTATAAAATGATAAACGTGTGTACATATCCATAGAGATGTTTATAATATATCCAGTCTGAAGTGTCTAACTTTCATCAAAATGAATTCCTATTTCTTCTGCAATTAAACAGAGGACTTGCATTTAAAGATGACTGCCTGATCAAACTTATCAGTATCTGCTCAGACCGTTCTCCTAAAATCATTAAAAATGCCACTGTTAATGGGAATAAGCCTATAACAGGATAGAGAAAACAAATGAGTGGTAACTTTAACTGCAGAACTAGGAAAGCAGAGAAGCGACCCGATTTACACCTAGCATAAAGACTTACAGGCACAAAGAGAGGCCTAAAACCCAGAGACAGTCACCGGGCCTTGCGTAAGCAGCAGTCGGAGCTCCCCGGTGGTCCGCAGGCAAGTCGGCCGCAGTTCCCGCACTTCGGGGTAACAGAAATACCTACAGGCAGAGGTACCTGCTGAACATGATGACAAAATGAAAGGACCATACTGAGTGTACACGACTCTCAACTTCCTCCTAACTCTGCCCCCAGAACCCTGGTATAAAAAAGTATGTCCTCCAGGTGAGAAAAGGAGAAGAGCCATTCCTGAAAATGTGACCAGACCAACAGAAGACAATGATTTAATATTCCTAAGAAAAGGGCCCACAGAGATGACCCTACTACATACACAGGGAGCTTCCAATCAGTTTTAGTGCCTAACTTTATTTAAAGTATGAGTAACCAGCCAACGATCACCAAACATTTGAAGAAGAAAACCTAAGCAATGACTGAAACCAAACAATGAGAAAAGGGAACTGGGAAGAAATTGAGTCAAAAGGGAGAAAAAATATTTATGCATGGATAATTACACATATCATTAATATTCCTAGAAAACGCAAAACGAGAGTGTATAAAAAGAACGTAATTTAAAATAAAAAGTTCTTGGAGATTAAAAAAGATTATAGAAACAAACAGAAATCGACTAAAGGACTTGAAGGTAAGAGTTCAGGTGAAATCCCCCTTAAAAGAACAAAAAGCAAAGATATTTTAAAAAGAAAAACAATAACGCAAAGGGGCTCTCCAGGTGTCAACACTGAAACAAGGAGGAAAGAAAATGGTAGAGGAAATAATTTAACACCCAAATGCGCAGTGCAATGGATGAACGCACCACAAGATATATAATGTAATTTTATAACCCTAGGAATTCACTTCTTTCTAGGGCAGTAAGGTTTTATATATGATTTAAATAAACAATAATTTAGTGATCAATAACCTTGTTACCAAATACATTTTGAGGAACAGTGAGTATTTACAAAGTTTTTTTGCCATGTGACTAGCACAGTAAATGTGCTTTATAAAACTTAATTCAGCCCTGGTCGGGTAACTTGGTTGAAGGAACCTCCTGTACATCAAAAAGGTTGCAGGTTCGATGCCCAGTCAAGGTATGTACAAGAGGCAACTGACCGCTGTCTCTCTCTCCCCCTCCCAGCCTGCCTCTCTCTAAAATCAATAAGCACATCATCCAGTGGGGATTTAAAAGAAAAAACTTAATTCAAATATTCAGGGGAGACTCCTAGAAATAGAAGATACAAAAATAATAAAAACGAAAACTAAAACTTTGTATTATCTTTGCAAAATCTGAGAAGTTGAGAAGAGGAAAGTGCATGGCCTTCCTGAGGAGGGTGAGGATGGGGAGTAGAGTATCAGTCCCGAATGCTATCATTTTTTGTAGAGGTTCAAATGTTAGCTAAAAATATCTAGGTGTAATGTACCTTATGTAAATTACTTTAATCCTCATAATACTACAAAGCAAGTATTCTTTTCGTCCTGATTTTTAGAGACGAGAAAACTAACAAACACATAAGGTACAGAGAGGTTAAGTAACTTGCATAAGGCTGCACAGCAGGAACAGACACAACCCAGGAAGCCTGACTGGAAGGCCCAAGCACGCTCTTCCCCACGCTGACAGTGAAGCCTGCACATACAGAGCATTCTACCCCCTGCGCCTCAGTGACCGATCTGCGCACAGGTGCAGGACTTGACTGGGCAAAGCAGAGTCCTCCTGTTGGGGGTGGGGCAAACTACCTCTCGGACACAGGCGGGTGGAAGCAGCAGTGAGCCTGCAGGCTGCCAAATCAAAGCAGGCCTGTACTCAATAGGAGGGATGAAACTGGGGGGAAGGCGCAAAAGGAGCCCGAAGAGCCCAGGCAGCCCAGGCGGCAGGCAGGGGTGTGGGAGCCCACGCGCAATGGCCACACCGCAGCTCCGGGGACCCTGGCTCCCCCACTGGTCCCTTCAACTCTGTGAGCTACCCTTCCATCCTTTCTAACACTGTGAGACGATACATTGTTCCCTTAAGACTATTTTAAGCTGTGCTTCCATCATTTGTAAATGAAACAGTCTTAACATTCTCTGACCACAATGAAATACTTCTAGTTAACACTAGAAATTAAAAAAAAAAAAAAAAAACAACAAAAAAACAGCAAACTGACCACCTAAAAACATTAAAACCACACTTAAAAGAACAAATGAAAAAATAAATGAAGAAGCTGGGGAAAAAACAAAATTAACTTTACAAATGATAAAGAAACTGGGAGATAACAGCAAAGCGAATGAAATAAAAATAAAACTAGTAAATTTATTGTTCAAACCAAGAGTTGCCTCTTTGAAACAAATTACATTCCAACAAAAATTAGGATATACAAAATGATCAGAATATTAAATTCAAATGATGGAATGTACTCATCCTTCTTTGATATACTGGACTTCTTTACTGTCAAGAAAAAGAACGCCGAACAGAACGTTTCTGACAGGCATTACTCAAGGTGCGACCACCGTGAAAGCAGGGCTGTGTGCCTCACTCCTCCCGACGGTGCGTGGCAAAGCCGTTCTCATTAAACAGGTACTGAGCGACTTCTGGAATGCTGGGAAGTCATTTTAAGTACCATGTTATAAAAAAATGAAGTATGACACAAGAAACTGACGAAGGGGAAAGAGCATGTTGTCAAAGAATATGTGACCCACGGGTCCGAGAAGAAATCAAGGATATATCTAACTGAATGTTAACAAAAAAAACTTGGAAATTTGTGGAGTTTAGTTAATGCAATTTGGAAGGAAAACCTGTAGCTTTAAAATCTTATATCAGAACATCAAAAATGTATAAAATCAAAAGGATGTACAGAAGGAATGCCCCAAATTTTCCATCTAAAACAAGTGTGTGTGTGTGAGAGAAAAAGTATACACACAAGGTGGGGTAGGAGCAGGTTTACACTTTACAGTTATGAGTACATAGACCGTTCATTCTCGTGTTATTACTTGTTAGTTATTGTATTGTTTTCCACATGAACAGCAGCAAACCTGCTGTCGCCTCACCCTGCATCTCTGTATCTATATACAAAATAGACATCAACGTTTTACTCTGGTTATATCTGGTGGTCAGATTACAAGTGGTTTTCAATTACCTATGTGTGTTTTTTTATATTTTAATTTTCTCTAATGAACACACATTTTTATAATACACAATATTTTGAACAAATTTTTGTCCCCTGTGTTGCCATTTCAATTGCTGGCCTCCTAATCTGCCTGTCACTTAAAGTTCTTGCTCCCCAGAATTTCATACTTGCTCCTCCTCAATTTATATCCATCCCTTAGTAATCTTCACCACTTTTAGGGCTTCACTTATAATCTACAGATTGACAATTTCTCATTTTTGGTAATGTCCTGAAGTAGAATTCATACTTCCTACTGTTTAAAGGATGCTTCCAGGTGGGAATCTTATAGCCCTCAGTTTAACAGGCATAGAAGAACGCATTATCATTTCTAAAACTTGTTCTTTCCTTCTTTGCTGTTAATTTTGGTTAATGGCATCACTATGCACCCAGGTTTGCAATCCTATCAATTCTACCTGAGAAATCGCCATCAAGTCCAACTTTTCCTCTCCCTCAACCAATGCCGAGACTTCAATTTAAGCATCCACCAACTGTATTCTAAAGAAGTCTTGGCTTATCTTCCTGCTGCTACTCGGGCCTCCTAAGGTGCAATTTAATCATGTTGTGTTCAGCTTCCAAGGCTGAGCCGTGCACTCCCCTCAGGAAAGTTACCATCCACATAAACTACGATCGTAATGATGCCCTCTGGCCCGATCATGGTACATACACTGCTTCAAAACTTCGGTTAAACACACTTAGAACACTATAAAATTCTTCAACAACTGGTCCAAACCTATTTTTCTAGCTTTATGTTGTCATCATTCCTCCTTGCTCCCTACAATCCAGATACACTTATTTTTTTTAGTATACCCTATCAACACCTGAGGTGTTTGTGGGTGCTGCGTTGAGTCCGTAGTGTCCTCCCTGCATAAAACCTGTAAATGCTTAGAAGCAATTTAAATGTTACTGTCCTCTGTGAAGTATTCTTTGACTGCCCTAGACAGTGATACCCTACAAAGCATTGTTAACAGTCCTATTACAGCACTTGTTACAGTGTACACTCAACTGAGAGCTGGGCAAGAAGAGGAAGAAGCCCCAAGTTTGTACTCCTAACAACACCATACTCAGCCCCAGAAGGGGCTGTTTACTAAATCAACACTTATTACATACATTATTACTTTTTCAAGGTAAATAAAACTGAGTTTAAAGTTAGAACAGTTGCACGTTTAGCTGGTCAACCTAAGCCTATAACCCACGTGGCAGACAGACCGAAGCGACCTGCGCTGATGCTGCCTCCGGACATTTACACCTTCCTGTCTTGAGTGTGAACAGGACCCGTGACTTGCTGCTAACCACAGGGCTGTACGTGATCACATGCACATATTTACAGAAGACTGCAACACCAGCCCACGCTGCTAGGCTCCCTCCTCTGCTCGCTTTGAAGAAGCAATCTGTCCTGAGCACAACCATGAGGAAATGAGTTTCACCAACAACTTGTGGCAGGAAGGGAGCTTGAAAGTGGACCCCTAACCCCACTGAGTCTCCAGGTAACAACCCAGTTACTCAAGTTAAGCTGCTCCTGGACTCCTGACCCATAGCAACTGTGAGATAATAAATACATGCTATTTTAGAAAGGTAAAATGGTAGCAATTTGTTAATAAGCAGCATGCAAGCCAACATAAATCAGAATCTAAAGTTATTTCTGAACCTTCTGTTCACACAAAGGGCATGTTTTCCCCAATTTCTAAACAGTTAAATTAGTATAAAACCAACTGAATTCATTAGTTAATACCAGTCAAGTATATGCAAAATTAAAACATTTAGGAAGTACTTTACTACATAAAGCAGTTCCTATACTTCTCTTTTAACCCATTTGCTAATATGCTCAGCTGTACATATACCTTCTATATGAAATAAATATAACATTAAGGCAATTCTCCTTATAGACACTAGATAAATAATTAATATGAAAAAGCTGGTAACTAATCAATGGTATTGGTAACCAGGAAATAAGTAAGAACCTACTTACTGGTTGGTTACCAGGCAAAACAATCAAATTGGAGGGGGCTGGAGGCCTTGCTGGAGACACTACCTGTCGGTAAAAAACAGCAGAGCTCTTACTGGCTTAGCAGCCAGCACCACATCGAAAGCCCTGAGGTCAGGTGGCTCTCACAGCAGACATGCCCAGTGCAACGCAAACCACTCCAGCCCACCATCCACCCTGCAGCCAAGAGAACTTTCAAAGTATTCCCAAAGCAGAAACGTCCACGACAGAGCCCACCCTTTAGCCTAACAAGCGCACAGCGCAAGGGGTCTCCTACAGTGTTTGAACTCTACGGGCTTACAAGTGAGAGACAACACCCGATTTCTTGTTTTGGGGGCGGGGAACAGGAGTTGTGGTTAGAAGTGTCATTTTCTTCTGTCACACCCCACAGAAGTCTCCACCTGAGTAAAAGAACATTCAGGAATAGGAAGTAGATCACTCACAATAAGCCTACATCTGTCTTGAAGATTAAGAAAAAGAAATCTGCCTAGAAATACAGGTTTTCTTTGACATTCCCAGTTATAAGAGACAACCCACCTCCTTCGATATAAGGAAGCACGTTTCTTAAGGAACAAGAGGCACCTGAGTGAATTACAGTCAGCCCACTGGAATACTCTGAGGCTGCACCATTAAAGACTGGGTCATGACCACCCTTATTAATTACTTGTATGAACATTAACAACTTGACAGTGGAAAAAATGCAGACGTAAATCCGAGAAAATCCTCTGCGAGATACCACTGCACTTTCAAACATTAGACTCTACCCTTAAGACCTGTTTTAAAACAAAAGTGATAGACAAGGCTTTTGTTCACTTCAACAGCATTAAACTCAGCTGCCCGAAAATAACAAAAACACGAAAATGCTACCTCACCTAAGAATTCCTGTATTATCATAACTACATCCCGCCACCCAGCAACTCAGTTCTGGGAAATTCCTGCAAACTGAAACACCTGCAGCGCGCCCCTCTCCCCTGGCTCCTTCTGAAGAGACGTTAGAGTGCGCACAGCCAAAACGCACGTCCAACAGGGGGCGACACGCACCAGCACGGACATGTCATTCAGCGGGGCTCGCAACAACTCACCTTGCTAGACTTCTTGGGGGAAAAAACGTGGCGCTGGGTTAGGTTTTCCTTTTCTATGAATTACATGACAGCCCATAGGAATAATTTTTAATCTTATTAGTACCATATTTTCTGATTAGGAGATATTATTAATACAAACTTATCAATTAATTTCTATAAAATTACAGTATTAATTTCCACTAATTCAGAAATATTCCTTTTCTCTTTATTCAAATGGACTTACATTTGGATAATTTATAACTGAATAAACACATTACTACTATAATACATACTAAAAATTCAATCAATGAAGTATAGTTAAGTCTAATTTCTAAAACAATTAAGACCATCATCTGCGTCCCTAAATCTCAAGTGGTGAGAAGCACACTTCTATTACGTTTCCCTGAGAAACCATCCACTGAAATAGAAGTAAAAATCTTGTCAAAGTACACGCGACTAGAAAGATGTGTTTTCACACATGTACTCTGTCTTCCGTCTCAACGAGGACTTAGGGTACAAGCACTTTGATCTACTCCCACTGTGTAACAGAACAGGTAATTTCTCTGATCCTCTTCCAGCCTCTCTCACCTGGGGTCCCTCATCTGAACCACTGAACACCGATCACTCAAATTTTCCAAGACTCCTTCCAAACTTTAGAAGGCAGAGGAGAAAAAGTGAATTGCATACAACAGATGCCTTAGGCCATCAGGGCTCAGCTCTCTGCAGAGCTCTGGTTCAGAAACACTGCGCCAAGTTCCTCAGCCAAGTTCCTCACCGTCACTGCCCTGCTGCTCGGCCCCAGCACCCCAACCCCAAAAGGACTAAAGAACTAAGTGCGAAAATCCAGGAACTTGGGCAAGAGATGAATGATTTCCCTCTCCAACTTTCAGCAACTAGGTCCTTTTCATTTGCTATTTACTATGAATTAATAGCATGGGTGTCAACTGTATTTGTCCTCTGTTCTGAATGGAATTGTATTTACTTTAAGAAACCAAACCCGTAGAGATATTGTTAAAGAATACCAACTCTTTAAAAAAAAGAATAAAGACAGTAATCAATATACTAAAGACGTGAGAACTATGACTTTGACAAGCCTTTGTCTATTTCCCTTTCTGTAGCAAGCTTTTAAACGTACTATTTTTTGAAAACCATAACTGCTAAATGTAAATTTTCATTTCAAGAAGTATTTTTTTAAAACCAGCTTATCTTTTATTATTACACAGCTCTTCCAGTCTCCAGTAACTGCCTTTTGTCACTCTTCAATGCAGGACCGTAGCACCTGTAACTGTGCTAATTATAATCGGTTCACAGGAAGGTAAACACAAGTTCTTTTTCTCAAAAACCAAGGATTTTTTTTAAGGGCCCAACTTCAAGAAATGTTATTAATTCTATTGACATAGCAAAATGACTTTATAAAAAGTAATTAAAATAAGGTAGCTAAAGAATTGTTCTATAGTGAATGTGCAAGCAGTATTAAAAAGATGGAAAAAACTAGACATTCCCATTTTTAATTTAGGCTAACATGAAGGCTGACAGTACGGAACATCAACACAGACAAATTACATTATTGAACGTCCCACTTCACCAACTTCCTCTCAGATTTCTCACGTTCATAAACACTCAGGAAAGGGGGCACAGAAATGGAGGGGATATCAAGATACATATGCAAATATTTATCTTCAGTCAGTATCTCTAGCCACATTTAACTTCTATTTCTCCCCATGAACTTGGAAGAGAGGATGTCTTGATTCATCTACTGTAACTGTTTTGAGGGTAGAGATCACTATAAAACATAACTAAAGAGGTCAAATTCATTTTCCTCAAATCAAGTGCAGCCTTCCTCCTGTTTCTACATAAAAGCACAGCATTTTGCTACCAAAAATTTCCATGCCTCACAAGTGACTTTTCCTGAGCTCAAGTCGACACAGCTTTCCAAATACACCTGGCTTTCAACTGCACCTTGTAGGAGTTGTGATAATTACTAGTTCGACTCCTTAAACTGTTTTCCATTTTTTAAACGCTGTCCAAATTAAGCAGGACTCATATTAACCTTTATCTAAAGTAGCAGTTTACTGGGGTTAAAAATACACTTTCCATCAATGCATTCATCCGATTAAATGTGCGTAGTGGGTGGGAGTATTTGCACAGACTTAACAATTAGTTATATATTAACAATCACTCCAAAGGAGATCACTCCCTCCGTTTTCAGATACTCATTGTCTGAGACCCTCTGACTTTTGGCCTTTAAAAACTGCTCACCACTCACTCGAGTCCCAAGATAGAACTACATTTAGCAACGGGTCTCCTGACTTCCTGATACTAAAAGCCACAAAGCACCAGGGCTGCTGCGTCAGTTTGTTTTAAAATAATATTTGCTTTCCTCATCTCGCGGGGAAAACAAGGGCTTTCTGTCTTGGGGAGACGCTCAGAAGTAAGGGTGCACACGTTTAAAAAAAAAACAAACAGCAGGGTCTGGCCGCAGCAGTGTCCCGGGGGTTAAGTGGCGATTTTCCTCCCGGGAGGGGTGACAGCCAGGCAGCGCGGCCAAGCCCCAGCGCTCAGGGTGAAGGAGAAAAGGAGAAGGGTAAAAATAAATGCAGCCGCGGCCCACGTGCCGCCCGTGGGAGCCAGGGAGGGAGGGGGCCGTACCTCCAAACAAGTGCGGCGAGAGGTGAGCTGGTAAGGAGCCGATCACCAGACGAGGCCCGCCCGGGCCCCCTCCGGCCGGCCGGTCCCTGCCGCCGCCGCCACCGCTGCCGTCCTCCGGGCTGCTGTGCACCGAGTCCTGCGAGCCGTACTGGCCGCTGCTGCTGTTGGGGATGCTGAAAGAGGATTGCGCGGCCCGGGCCCCCGACGCCACGGTCCCCACGGCGCCGCCGAGAGAGCGGCTGCGAGGGGCGGCCGAGGCCGCCGCGGCTCCACCCGAAGAACTAGGCTGGTGCGCCCCGGGCACCTGAGCAGGAAACCTTCCAGCGGCCGCAGCCCGTGCCCCGCCGCCGCCCGCGGTCCCATTGGCCCCTCCGCTGCTGCTGGAAGGTAAATCCGAGCCGGAGTACGCGCGGGTGCGGCCGTTAGCAGCGGCCGGGCCGCTCTGCTTGGCGCCCATGTCCGACCTGCCCCGGGCCGGGCCCACGCGCAGCGCCCGGAGGGCGGGAGAGAGCGCGGGAGCTAGAGGGCAGGGCCGAGGCGCCGCGGCCGGCCCAGGGGGAAGCCCGTACGTCCAGGGCCGCCGCCCGGCGCCCCGAGGGGCGGTCGACAGCCGGCGCGCTCTTCTTCTGGGGTCGAGGGGCGCGGGAGACGTGGAGAGGCGGAGAGGAAGGGGGTCCGGGCTCCGGTAGGCGCCCCTCACTGGCTCCGGCGGGAGGGGCGACTCAGGTGGCCGTGCGGCTGCAGCTGGTTTCGGTTCTGCTGCGCCGCGACGGGCTGCTGCCGCTCTCTGCCGCCACCGCCGCGCTCTGCGCCCCCGGCCTCGGCACCGCCTCCTCCCGGGCGGCCGCTGCTACCGCCGCCATCCTCCTGCTCCCACGGCGGCTCGCGGGTGAGTGGGAGGTGCCCGCCCAGACTCCGCCGGGCCACCTTCCCTCCTCCCCCAGCCACCCAGCTGTTATTAACGGAGAAAAAGGAAAAACGAGTGGCACGTGAGGGGAGGACCGAGCAGGGGAGGGAAGAGGTGCGCGCGCTTCCCGGCAACCGCCGGCGCTCTGCCCCTGCGAAGGAGGGGAGGGGGGGGCAGACTGGACCACGAAGGTGGGGGTGGTCCAGTAGAGAGGAGATTGCTGGGCCCTGGCACCGGAAGGACGAGGGGCAGCAGTGCTCCTGGGTGAGCCCGGGCCCTAGTGTTTGGGTTGCGCGCGGTGACCCCGCCCTCGTTCCCTCGTGCGGCCCAGCGGATTGGCTCCCGCCGGCATGGCCCCGCCTCCCCCAACCGAGGCCTTCCCGCCCCGGTCCTGTCTCTTTTAGATACCGCCGTTTAGTAAGTGCAACCTCCCGCGGACTCGGTGATAGACAGATAGCTGGTCCCGCCCTCCCCCAGGGCGCTCTGCCGCCTCCTTCGCGGGGCCCACGCTGATTGGAGGGACTTAGCCCCACCAGGTACCAACCAAAAGGCGGCCCCTCCTCCCGCACGTGGCCATGGGACGCAGGGTGTCCCCTTCACATTTTCCTGGTTGGAAAAGACTATCCTGTATCCCGAACCTGTCAGTTTGGGTTGAGTTAAATTGCTTGCTGGTGTTATTAAATGGTGTCTGGTGTCTTTTATATGAAACAAGCTCAGCAAAGCTGATAATAAAAGAACAGTGAAAACAAAAGAATCAAATGCAACAGAGGCCAACTTGATCTGAATTAGCCCTATCGCATCCGGCACGCCAACCCTGGAGGAAAAGCAGAGTTGGAAGCGCTAAGGACAATCCAGCCTAACCTTCAGTTGCAGGACAAAAACTGTGGTGCAGAGAAAGCGGACCCAATGTAGGAGACCTGGGTTGTAGGTCTGGGACCAAAACTAAATAACTAGTGGGCAAAATTATTTTACCTTTTTTGACTTTAGTTTCCTTCCCGGGATGTTTGTATTAAATTTCTAGGGTGTGTGCAGGTTTAAAATCTGATAATTTCTCTAAGATGGACTTTATTAAATAAATTAGCCTATTCCTGTGACTTAGTATTTTGGTAGCAGAGTATGGTCTGGTCTGTATATCCAGTGGCCAGCCTGCTTGAACCCTGGCATTTTGAAAATGCCTAAGTGCGCTGTTTGTAAAAAATAATAGCGGCTGGTGTTTTTTGTATAAACTACAGAAATACTTGTCTTTATTTCATATGTCTAATGTCATTTATGTAATGGTTTTCATCACTGTACGAAGTATGAGAATCAAGTTTTTAACCAGAAATGAAGAATATGGGAGGGGGCTCTGTCCAGCCATTGTTAATATAACGACAACAATTTGGGAGACATTGATGTAACCTGGCAGCCAAGGAGAGTGGACTGGAATGCACATGGGTGAATAATGAGGACTTTACTAGTCAGTGGGACGATAGAAGCTATTGAGTGTACTATGTGGCCAGCACATTCAAAATGAGCTAGTAGAGCAATGAATCTGCATCAGATTGTGCATTAAGCTTTAACATTCCTCTGCAGAAATTATTCAGATGATTCAGAAGGCCTCAGCTATGGGCAACTGGTGATTGGCAGCTTCACCAACATTCCCACTCATGTGTCATGTCTAGTGCAGAGTTTTTGGTGAAATATCAAGTCACCCAGGTGACTCAGTCCCCCTACAGCCCAGATTTGGTGCCCTGTTACCTTTGACTTTTCCTAAAACTAAAATCACCTTTGAAAGAGAAGAGATTTCAGACCATCAGTGAGATTCAGGCAAATATGATCGGGCAGCTGATGGCGATTGGGAGAACTGTGTGAGGTCCCAAAGTGCCTACTTTGAAGGGGACTGAGGTGTCATTGTCCTATGTACAATATTTCTTGTATTTTCAGTAAATGTCTCTATCTTTCATATTACATGACTGGATACCTTCTGGACAGACCTCATTGTATAGATATACAGGGGTAGGAAATAATGCAATAATTAATAAATAATAATATAAGAATAAACTTTGTGTTTTGCCTACTCACAACTGTAAACATACTTTTGCCCATCCCTGTGTATACATCGTGTGTATGTGTGGGGAGATATATATATATATATATATATATATCTCAGATATACCAGTGAATATATAGGTATATATTTATAGACATGTATGTGTGTATATATACACATATATGTATATGTGTATACATATATACCTATAGACACACAGATATATATATCTATATATATATGAGAATGGAAAGACAAAGCAATTGATGCAAGTCTAAAATTCTTGTATCCTGTGTATAAGCTTACTGAAACCAACAGTTACTTGGTAGGCAGAGAATGGTTTGAAAGGCCATCATGGTTACCAGCATAACAAGTTCCAATTCAAGAAGGTATTTAGTGATTTGATTTGATTTGCCTTTTACTGAATGAGTGTAAAACTCTGGTCCAGCAGGAAAATTTTACTAATACCCTAAGAACCTACTGCTAATAGAGAAAATTACAAACATTGATTTTTAAAAAAAGGAGTAAAACACTTTTGCAAGTCTCTGGGGAGCTAATAACTGGTTAGTAACTTAGTTTCATACTCATCTTTATACCTGCATTTTAAAAGTTTAGATAACTATCGCTCTGGCTGAGTGGCTCAGTTGGTTGGAACATCATCCCATATACTAAAATGTTGCGAGTTCGATCCCTGCTCAGGGCACACATAGGAGGCAACCAATCAATGTTTTTCTCTCTCCCTTTTTCTCTCCCTCTCTCTCTAAAATCAATAAACAGTCCTGGCTGGTGTGGCTCGGTGGATTCAGTGCCTGTCTGAGAACCAAAGGGTTGTGGGTTGGATTCCCACTAAGGGCACATGCCTGGGTTGCAGGCCAGATCCCCAGTTGGGGGCACAGAGAAAGCAACCACACATTGATGCTTCTCTCCCTCTTTCTCCCTCCCTTCCCTTCTCTCTAAAAATGAATAAAATATTTTTTAAAAAATAAAATCAATAAACATATCCTTGGGTGAGGATTAAAAGAATTTTTTTTAAGCTTAGATAACTCGAATATGGAACAAATCCCATCTGATAGTTAAAACTATTCAATGAAAAAATTTAAAAATAAAACCTGCTGACTCCTAATTGTATTCAGATTTGTATTATGCTTCATCACATCCAAAGTTGGTTGTATTTTTAAGTCATTTTTACCCCAATGGTAATTATAGCTTAAAAGCCCTCTACATGTATTCCTAACTGGGAAAAAAACCCTCCTAGTGCCAGGTTTCACACGTGCACACCATTCACAATAGTTGGAATTTTACATTTGTGTCCGTTCCTAACAAGACTGTAAATTTCACAAGAGCATGGAAAGCATTTTTTTTTTTTTTTTTTGCTTGGCACACAATAGCCTATAAATAAGTATTTGTTGCAGAAATGAGTGGCAAGAAGACCATTTACAGGCTGAGTGTTGGACATACAGGATAAAAATTGCATTTGTAATGATCATTCGTTCAGCTCATAAATGTGTGTTTTGTGTTACTCAGTGCCATATTAGGGCACAATAAGCTACACAGAGGAAACAAACCCGTAAGCCTCAGGGCCGAGGTACAATGAAAGCACAGCATGAGATCCCCTGGTACACTTTTTCATCTCTCTCTGAACAGTTCCCCACCTGAGGGGCAATCCTGGGTGTCTCTTCTCCAAGTGGTGACTCAGGGACCCAGGCTGTTATCTAGTGGCTAAGCAGGCCCCTCCACCTCTCAGAGTCCTTCACTAGATCCTGCGCACCTAAGAAAAAAGGCAGTTCTTGAAAGAAGATTTGGCCAAGTCTGGAAGTCCCTCCTCCTGCTCACTATCCATGTGAGCAGAAATCAGTCACATGGTCTAACCTAACTTTAAAGGGGTCAGGAAATGTGGTTTTCTGAGTGTGCCCAGGAAGAAAAGGAAATAATTTGGGCAAGCACATAGCAAGCATGTCTTTGCCACATACAAGAACTATTGTCTGACTGTCAAATACCTAAGCTAAATATTACCTCTTAGTAATAAAAACTGATATATGAAAAAATTTGTAGTGATAGTTATACTATCAAAATGTAAAAAACAAAACAAAAAAAAAACCCTGATGTGTGTGTGTGTGTGTGTGTGTGTGTGTGTGTTGGACCAGCTAAATTCTATTTGCTTTACATTGTGTTTCTAGAAACAACATCTAGCACAACTCTTAATTCAGACATTTGGATCAGTGAGCCTCAAAATATGGTCCCCAAATCATCAGTATCTGCATTGCCAAAGAACTTGCAGGAAGGCCGATTTTCCAGCCCCACCCCACACCCCAATCAACCATGCTTGAACAAGCCCTCTAAGAATTCTGATGCACGCTAATGTTTGAGAACCGCTGATCTAGGTAATCACTGACTAGTTTCAAAATAGAATACCATGTTCAGACATTTTGATTAAATGCCCTCTTCACAGGATGCCCTTGTCACCCCACTCTGAACCCATGGTCACAGACTGGCCTCAATATTCTCACTTGCTGCTGTGTTAACCTTTCCTTTACAGCACTGATCATATGATTATATTATTATTATTATTGATCTTGCTCATCACTAAACAATCTGGTCCATGGTAGGCCTCATATCTGTACTGCCCAGCATCTACTGCCCAGCTGTGCCTGGCACCTGTGAGAGTATAAAAAATGATCTCTGAGTGAAGGAATATTTCTACTTCAATAATTGTTTCTTGAAGGTCAGATTTGACCTTATCGTGTCCTTGTCCTCCTTAATATCTCCTCAGTGGTAGGTGCCCCTTCCAGTTCCACTCTGGGTAGGCCTTTTGGGTTTTTTTCCCCCACGAGGATTCTGGAGTTATAAAACGTTGGCTTGCGGAATTCTTTCCTTGGTCCTCTTCCATCTCTCCTCAGTCTCTCTCCAAATAGGAATCCACATTAAGCTGTCAGTATGTTTTATAGTCAACCAAACCGTTCTGACTTCATTTCAAGTATGGAGCCTCTGTATTATACCATTCCAGTTCTTTAAAAATTTAAGGGCTGCTTCTCCCAAATCAGTGCACACAGGTGTACACACACATACAGTACAGAAATGGATTTTATGAGGTCATGCCCATGCTTCGTGGGCTGAGCTCCCTCTTCTATTCCACTTCACTTTCGTGAAATGCCGGTCCCTGCCTACTGGATTGACTTTTTGCTGTTTGACAGTTTAAATCGGTGCTTTGCAAACTTCAGTGCACAGAAGGAATCATATGGAGACCTTGTTAAAACAAACTGCCAGACCCCACTCTTGATGGCCCTCATTCCATAGTTGGGCACTGGGCCTTGAGACTTTGCCTCCTAACAAGCAGCCCAATGGTGCTGATGCCTCGAGACCTCGGGCCACACCTGAAGAAGTGCTGATCTAAATGACACTTTCCTGCACGTAGTCGGGGCTATTGTTTTGATATCTCAGTCACTCTTTAAGAAACCAGAGCCCCGGCTCTTTAAAATTCCTAATATTTGAAGCATTTTCGCATGCTCTATTTTGCTTCCTCCTTACATGGTTCAGTGATGATATGCTGGCCAACGACTTTCAGGGTTCAAATTTAGATCATATTGTTAAAGCTCTTTATGTTGACAAACTTGCTGGCCAGAAACCTACACTGAAACAGATAAGCTAGTTGTGGGCTTATCAATAAAAATACATGACTGATCATTTTGCTATTGTCCGGTTTGAATTTCAGTTGGGGCGAGTCTTCTCCCTTTGGCAGTTACTCTTGTTTTGTGCTTCTCTTTCCTCTCTTGACCACTCTTTTAAAGCTGTGCTGGATCAGACCTTGGATGTGTGGGACAGCAGATAATGCCAGGGCAGAAGTCCTCTCGCACCCACCCTTTCAGTCGGAGCCGGGCCCTCCTGCAGCCTGGAGCAGCCCTGTCCTCTGCACTGAAGTCTCTGCAAGGTGGTCGTGGCTACGCATTTCATTCATAGTAAGTGTTAAACACACCCAGTCTCTTCTCCAGACTGTAAGTCTATATGTGTAATTATCTATCTTTAAATAGGCCTCTTTCTACTATGATATTCCATCTTTTAAAGTAAGAAATGGATCAGCTAAACATTAAAGTTTATCTTAACACAGCCTACAGAAAACATTGGTTAGGATTTTGGTAGGAATGAGAAGCTTGTATCTTAAAGTCTAAAACTAAAGTTAGTGTAGAGGAATGCTTAGGAATCACATTGTTGGGTAATTTTGCAGAGAACATCAATAGTTTATATAGTATATGTAACAGACTTTTATTCTTCTGTCATGAGCAAGCTAAACCCCTCCTTCCCTTTGTGCTCATTGACTCTTTAATCAGTCATGCCTGCCTCCCACAGGATGGAGCCAATCATGACAGAATTGTACACACACACCACGGAGGGGGCGGAGCTCAGGCCAGGGGTAGGGCGGGGCTCTGCCTAGCACTGGCTGCAGGATTTAGGGCAAGCCACTTACCCTGGCCAGACCTGTTTCCTCTGTAAAATGCAGATGATCTTCAGACCAGTCCCTCAGAGCAGAGGAGTCTCCGAAGTCCCAGTCTCTCTCTGAAAGTACTTTGAAATGTGTTAACAGGTACTCCGATTTTCATCTCAATGTTATTATCCCTAGCAGGTAGTAATCATTTGCATATTAACTCTGGCAGTTTGTGAATTGTGCAGTTTAATATATACTGGTACTCACTGGAATTGATTTTATCACTTCGTGTAATTTTGATACATTATTCACACTTAAGGATTTATTGTAAATAATTATTTAGCAGTGATTTGCTAATAAATATGTACATCCTTAATCTTGATGACACTATGACATGATGACAAACCAACATATTTCTACATGAATATATATATGGATATACACATATATATATGAAATCTGATTGTCATTAAGAGATCAGGGACTAGCTATTTGAAGTCTGTAATACTTCAAGCTTTTAAAATTTTTCTCTTGATTAAAAAGGGTAGTTAAGGAAACCTATAGAACACTGAAGAGGGAAATTGAGGAAGGTACAAATAAATGGAAGCATATGCCGTGTCCATGGATTAGAAGAATTAGCATCATTAAAATGTCCATACTGCCCAAAGCAATCTATAGATACAACACAATTCCTATTAAAATACCAAGGGCATAGTTCACAGATCTAGAACAAATACTCCAAAATTTTGTATGGAACCAAAAAAGACCGTGAATAGCCTCAGCAATCCTGAGAAAAAAGGACAAAGTTGGAAGGATCACAATACCTGATATCAAACTATACTACAAGGTCACTGTAATCAGAACAGTCTGGTACTGGCATAAAAACAGACATAGAGATCAATGGAGAACCCAGAATAAAGAGCCCAGAAATAACCCAAGTCTCTATGGTCAATTAATATTTGACAAAGAGGGCATGAGCATACAGTGGGGTAAAAATGGCCTCTTCAATAAATGGTGTTGGGAGAACTGGACTGGTACATGCAAAAAAAATGAAACTAGACCACCAACTTACACCATACACCAGAAAAAACTCAAAGTGGGAAAAGGTCTTAAATATAAGTTATGATACCATAAAAGTTCTAGTGGAAAACATAGGCAGGAGAACTTCAGATATCCCATGTAGCAGTATTTTTGCTGATATATCTCCTAGGGTGAGAGAGATAAAGGAAAAAAGTAAGCAAATGAGACTACACCAAATTAAAAAGCTTCTGCAAGGCTAAAGAAACCATCATCAAAACGTAAAGGGAACTCACTGTATGCAAAAACGTATTTGCCAATGATACATTGGACAAGGGTTTAATCTCCAAAATTTGTAAAGAACTCATGTGACTCAGCACCAGGAAGACATCAACCCAATTAAAAAAATGGGCAAATGACCTGAATAGACACTTCTCTAAGGAGGCCATACAGATGGCCCTTAAACATATGAAAAAATGCTCAACATTTCTATCCATCAGAGAGATGCAAATTAAAACTACCATGAGATATCATCTCACAGCTGTCAGAAGGGCCATCATTAATAAATTAACAAACAACAAGTGCTGGCGAGGATGTGGAGAAAAGGGGACCCTCACGCGCTGTCGTGGGAATGCAGGTTGGTGCAGCTGCTGTGGAAACAGCATGGAATTTCCTCAAAAAAAAAAAAAATGGAACTTCCTTATGACCCAGCAATTCCACTGCTGGGATTATACCCTAAGAATCCTGAAACACCAGTTCCAAAGAACTCATGCATCCCTACCTATGTTCATAGCAGCGCTGTTTACAATAGCCAAGCACTGGAAACAGCCCAAGTGCCCATCAGTGGATGAGTGGATCAAAAACTGTGGTACATACCACACAACAGAAAGAAAAAAGGAATGTTTACCTTTTGCGACAGCATGGATGAAACTGGTGACTATTATGCTAAATAAATAAGCCAGTCTACAAAAGACATGTCCTATATGACCTCACTTATAATTGGAATCTAATGAACAAAAGAAACCAATGAGAAGAATAGAATCAGAGACATGGAAACATGGAACAGACTGACAGCTGCAGGAGGGGAGGGGGCAATGGTGAAAGGAAGGGGGAGGGACTAATCAAAGAACACATATGACTGACACATGGACATGGACACGGATGACAATGTGGGATGGACCGTGGGAGCAGGGGGTGGGCTAGGTGGACGAGAGCAAGAGAGAAAAAAAATTGGGACAGCTGTAATAGAATAAACAATAAAAAACAAAAATTAAACTATAGAATCCTTAAAAATAAACGGTAGTTGAATTACACTTTCACTAAATTGCACTTTGGGGACCTGAATAGGATTAAATGTGTAGCGAAAGTATTTTGTGGTAACTGGTGACCAGATCCCTAAGCTACATCAGTTATAGAATCTGGAATCATTTTCCTTTCTGAAAACAGCTTAAGACACTGTGTTGGCACCTGCTGACAAAAATAACTTAATTCTTGCTTATCAAAAAGGTGTGGAGTATTAATAAGAGCTTAAATACTTATATTATGCTCTATTCTCAATTAATCCACTTTGACTTGCAGACAATATGTTTTGAAAAAATAATCTTTAAAAACCCTTATTTAAACCCTTAATACAGACACACACAACCCCCCGCCCAACAACCCATGATGCTTTTCCCTGATTATGAAGAAATCTCTCGGATTCCATGCATAGTAGAATAAAGGAATCCCGTATCTTTATTAGGGTCATACTGTTGAAGAGTCATGAAATTTAGTGGCAAGGTATGTCATGGGGTCAGTACTGAGGGGATTTTCCCAGTGTACAGAACCCAATCGCTTAGAGGAAAAAAGTCATTCTCTGCTATTGGTTTGGCCAAAACTTTCTTCTTCTTTTATTTTTTCATAAGATGGTTCTAGTAGCACTTTGTTGCCTTGAACTTCATTTGAAACAATTTTATTAAATTGTATTGTGACAGCTGTCATATCAGCGAGCTTTTTTTAATAACATATCAAAATTGGTGAATTTTTGTGTAGTCATTTTAATGCTGCAGATGGAAGAAAATATGCAACATTTTTGGTGCATGAGGCTTTACTATTTCAAGGAAGTCTGACGTGCAAAAGAAGATTTGTGCAGTGTATGAAGAAGGCTCTGTGACTGATCGAATGTGTCAAAAGTGGTTTGTGAACTTTCATGCTGGACATTTCTCACTGGAAGATGTTCCACAGTCAGGTAGACCAGTGGAGGCCAACAGCGCTCAAATCGAGGCTTTAATAGAGAACAATCAATGTTATACCACTTGGGAGATAGCCAACATACTTGAAATATCCAAATCAATAAAGTTTTTGGCAAAAATGAAAAATGTATCTTTTGTTTTCCAGAAAAAAACTAAATGGATTTTTTGGCCAGCCCAATGTGTGTGGTCGTGTATGCGCTCCTCACCCTGCTTCCTGTCACTCATTTAAAGCATGGTGGCTACACACGAATGATGAGAAAGTATGGCAAGACTTTTTCCCTGCCCACCTTCTCCCCCAAATCTTAGGAAAAGCCCCAATTAAAGCAAGCCCCTTATGTTAGGCCTAGATTGCAAACGTCTCCCAAGTACCGGAACTCTGTTCCTGCTTTGTGTTTAACTCTGTAACGTGTCTGCTTCCAGAGGCCCGAGACAATCCGCACGCAGGAAACATTCAGGAACTATTGTGGTAGCAGCGAGGGGCAGCAGTGACAAATACATGTCCTGAACTACTACTGACTTCCCGGGCTGTCACTACCACACTCGGTCTCTGTTTCAAATGTGCTGTTTTCGTTGCTTCTCAGCCAGGACAGTACCGTTCCTTAGGGGGCCATTTCCTTCTCTTCTAGTTGCTGCTGCTCCATACGTGCCCCAGGTGAGGCCAGGTTGGAAACGGTTAGCTCTGAGCCTCTGGACTATCCTTCCCTGGCAACAAGAGAGTATTGAGCCATCAGAGCTACTGTTGGACTTGCTCCACCCTCTGTTCCCCAGAATTTAGCTGGGTGCTGGCTTCATTGTAGGGCTATGGGTCTAAACCCAGTAGGTTCCAGAACACAGCCCTGAACTGGGTCATCCCCAATGTGTGGAAACATCAGGATACCTTGGGACCCACACTGGAGATGTTCTCCTTCCTTAAAGGAAAAGTGACTGAGCATTTGTAATGTGCCAGGCCCCGTGCTTAGCTCTGGGGATACAAAGTTAAACCAAACAGGGTCCCTGCCTTCAGAAAACCTTCTCGCTTGTAGTCAAGGGACATGGATATAAAGAATGAGATGACTACAGTGCAATGTGGTAAAGGCATGCTGCGCCCAGTTGCGAGGATGGGGGTGGGGTGCTGGACAAAGACACATTCCCAGAAGTGACACTGAGCTGCGCGCTGAGAAAGTTGGCCGAAGCAGCCACAGGCATTCCAGGCTGAGGGAGCATGAAGCAAGAGAGAGCTCTGAGCGTCTGCAGAGCTGCACGCGGTTCATTACAGCAGGAACGAAGGGTGGGAGGCCATGACGTGAGCAAATAGCCTGGAAAAGTAGGTTGAGGCACCGTCCAACTGGCTTGGCGTGCTGGACTACGAGGTTGGAATCAATACAGAAGGCAAAAGAGAACCATTTTCATAAACAGGAAGTTGAGAAGGATCACAGGCAGCATTTAGGAAAATGTATTGATGCAGGGAGGAAAGCACAGTGAAGCAGAAGGCTAGGGGGCTGATGGAGGGCAGATTCAAAAGCTGTTAAGGCAGTAGCCTCCACAGGTCTTGGAGACCAATTGGATGTTGTCATTGGCTAAGAAGAAACACTCAGGATTAACAGGAAAGCTTTCCGGTCCCTGGTAGCATTGGGTAGGAAAGATAAGTTCGAGAGGTGGGGAGATGAATCCAGCTTTACGAAGCAGAAGGAAACCAGCTGTTAGGCATGGCAGGGCACGGGGTTAAGTTCTGTTGGCTTTAGGCCTCCGATGCAGCGCTGAATTTGCATGCAGGTATAAACAGGTCACCCTGGCCAGGTTTCTCAGAGCACTGGACTTCATTTTGCACGATGCTTCTCGTGCTGGAACCGGGACTCCTGCTCTGTGTGTCTGTGTGTGTGTGTGTGTGTGTGTGTGTGTGTGTGTGTCCGTTGGTGCAGACATCCTGAAAATGGGGAGACACCCGGGTGCAGAGTTAGTGCTGTCTGTCGCTAGAGGGCAACCAAATGCCCCTGCTGGGTGCGGCCCATTTCTTTTCCTTCATTGTTAGCATTCCATGAGCAAAGGAAATCTGGGCCTTGTTATCTTCCAACACGGTCCACTGTCTAAACAACATCTTCCTACTATACGGAACTGGCCTATTAAAAAGGCCACTACCTCAAAAATTGCATCATACCTTATTTTTAAAATAATGACTGTGATAGGCAGAAATATGCCCACCCAAAGATGGCCACGCCCTGGAATGTGTGATTAAGTCACCTTCCGGGCAACAGGGACTTTGCAGATATAAATTAAGCATCCTGAGATAAGGAGATGGTTCTGGATTATCTGAGTGGGCCCAATGTTCAATAACTACAAATTCCCTTATCAGGGAAAGAGCGAGGAGGAGAGACAGAAGCAGAGCGGTGCCGTCGGAGAGAGTCAACGAGCTACTGTCAGCTTTGAAGACAGAAGAAAGCCACGAGCCAGAGAATGCTGGTAGCTTCTAGAAGCTAGAAAAGCAAGGAAATGGACACGTCTCGAGAGCCCCTGAGAGGATCACAGCCCTGCCGACATCTGTATTTTAGCCCTGTGAGAGCTGTTTCTGACCTCCAACCTCTGGAACTGTGAGATAATCAGTTTGTATTGTTTTAAGCCCCTAAGTTGATGGCAATTAGTCCCAGCAGCAATAGGAAACAAATACACTGACTGTTCTTTAGGATTTCAGAAACCTGCTGGTTACAAGCTGCCTCAAAATCAAAACTAGTAAACATGGCCACAAAACCCTCATGTGGCTGACCACATATATTTTTTTCCTTGGCTTCTGGCCCACTCTGAAGCCCGGAGCACAGGACACCATGGTTTCCTGAAGGTGGACACTACAGGTAGCTGAGGTAGCATTCTGCTTTTAAAGACCCTAAGTGCCAGCAGGGCCTTCCCGTGACCTGCCCCAAAAGAGCACCCTGGCCGCCTCCCCAGTGCCAGCGCTGAGGTTATCAGAGTTGCGGGGTTGAAAGGGGCAGCCTTTGGTTCAGGGTTTCCGTGTTCCGAAGAACTCTGCAGAGTCAGAGTCTGTAAGTACATGATCTATCCGGTGAAATTACGGGTTCTGAAAGTAGCCCTGTGTTTGCCAGGACCTGCAGAAGGACCTGGGTGAGGGTGTCCCCTGCAGAGAGAAGGCAGCTGCTGGGAAAGTCCACACTGACATCTAGTGATTCAAAACCGCACTGCCAAAGGCTCCAGACATAAGCAGTTCATATCAATGGGCTCCTCCTTTTTGACGCACGTTCCCCTCCTTCCCTCCCCCCTCCCTGCCCCCTCCTGCCGTTACCCTCCCCCCAAGAGGGCTCAAGACTCAGGTGACTGCAGCTGCCCCAGCGCAGCCTTGGAGGTCAAGCTTCTTTATGCTGTGTGCACCGGCCCAAAGTTTAACCATCTAAACGTCTTGCCCCCTAATGTTTTCAAATGATTTCTGCACATTTTAAAGCTAAAGATTGTACCTCTAAAAGCCTTTTTATGCTCCTGGTGGCCAGATACTTGAGTGCCAAATGAGCTTAAGAGCATTTCTATTTTCTGGGTTCACGGGACAATCACTGTGGCTGTGAGGTCCCGAGCAAGGAACAACGGCCACCAGGGACTGGCCAGGTGCCACAGGTCCTGGCCCTTCTGTGCCTCCCGTTCCCACCAGCTATGACACCTGAAGCACGGGGGAAACGGCAAAGAGCGCCCTTCCATTTTTCCCTTCTCTTCCTCCGCATGTGGTGAAAATACGTCAGCGCCCAGGTGAAAAATGACAAGGGGCTGCACAGCCATCCGTGTGCGTACACTGAGGGCCACTCAGCCGTGCACTTAACATTGCTTAAAATGGTAACTTTGATGTTATGTATATATTATACCACAATTAAAACAAAATAATGAGAGGCTGACGCACAGGAGTAATAAGTAGGACTGGAAGAGGATTCCAGTCTTATCAGATGATTGGATGCAGACACGTTTTCATTATCATTCGTTTGGGCAAAATGTGCAGGTTAGGAGCCTGTGAACAAATATTAAACTCCCCAGAAACACTCTTACAACTTTCTTATTGAAACAGGCAGATCTAAACATGGTGAAATACTCAGATTTTCCCATGGAGTGTGTTTTTTCCCATACATTTAGGACATTTTCTTTCGTGACATGCAAACATCAGGCTTCAAGGAAATCACACAGATGGATGGGAAAGTAAAATGTGCGGAACTGGAAGCACCCAGATTTTGTAAAGAAAGGGGAATAACCCCCGCCCCCTGCCACCCCGTGAAGCATGCCTTATTCAGTTTTGACTGTCAGAAATACAAGAGACGTAAAAACAGAGCCGGAACTCAGTTGCCTCTGTGAGTTGAGCACAAAAGAAAAAGATAAGTGGGAAGGAGCGTCAGACATGACACGTACAAACAGCAGATTCATAGGTGTTGGTGATGATGAATTGTTATTTTGTAGAATTTGTAATCTGTTGAAATAACGATTCATTGAATTCCCAGGGAGAAATTAAAAGAACTCTGTAATTTCTTCAGTAAAACGTAGCATTTCAATTAAGTGTTCAGACGTGCATCCATATGGTTTTTCCAGTATATCTTTTAACAGATGGCTTACTAATAATAAGTTTGTTCTGTTCCTTCATTCCCCCCCCCTGCCCCCAACCAAGGATTGGGTAAGGAGGGGAAATATATTGTCAAGACCAAGATTAATGAGGAATATGATAGCGGCAATTAGAATTTCATTTTAATACAGCAGGATTTTTTTTTCTACTGAGTTAAAGTTATTTGATGATGGCTCAGGAGTTCCAACAAGAGTTTCTTCTGATGTCCACAAAGAACTTAAAACGTACAACTTAAACAAATTTTAAGCCCCACCAAGCAGAAAATGTACCCAGCTCAATGCACGGGCCTTTTGGAGAAACAAGAGTTTGGAGAGCCAGGCCATCTCCTCTAGGATTTCTGTCAACTCGGCTGCCATCCAGGGGAAACCCATGTCTGTCACTGTACCCTCAGTTCACAGTCCTGCAGTGAGAGTGACCCACAGCCAGACTCGAAATGGCAATAGCTTGATAATTTGAACAACAGAAACTGTCTTGTTTTTCCTATTTAGTGCAATCAAGCTAATGGCTTTTGTATAATTTTCCAAACTGCTTAATGAATATTTTATGATTGAAAATAATTATCTTTCTTAGCAGGCAACATACAAAGAATCCAGACCTCCTCGTGTGAAGAGTGAAGAGCCTCAGGACAAAGTTTGTATCTGTCGGGACCGTGATTCCAGGCACAGATCTGCAGACCCACACCAGTCTGTGCGGAAGTGTTCACAGTGAAATCAGAAAAATGAGGGCAAGGCAGTCATTGCTTTTTGATCTGTGAAAAGCTAAACGTCTGTTCATTGCATGATGGTTCCTCAAAAAATTAAGCACAAAATTACCATGTGATCCAGCAACCGCACCCCTGGTATGGACCCAAGAGAATCGAAAGCAGGAACTCAAACAGACATGCACGCACCTATGTTCCCTGCAGCATTATTCACAACAGTCAAAAGGTGGAAGTGACCTGTGTCCATGAACAGGTGAGTGGGTAAACAGACTGTGGCCTGCGCGTACACTGGAATGTTAACCAGACTTAAAAAGGAAGGAAATTCTGACATACTAAAACATGGGTGAATCTTGAAGACATTATGCTAAGTGAAACAAGCCAGCCACAAAAAGACAAACACCGTCCGGTTCTACTTATGGAGGGACCTAGAGAAGTCAAATTCACAGAGACAGGAAGTAGGGTGGTGGGTGCCGGGGGCTGGGAGCAGAGAACTGGTGAGTAGTTGTTAATGGGGACAGAGTTTCAGTTGTGCGGGTGGACGGAGTTCTGCAGATTGGTTGCACAGCATTGGACTGTAATGAACACCACTGAAAACCTTAAAAATGGTTAAGATAATTTTATGTTATATATATATATTGACCAGAATTAAAAATTTCTGAACAATTTCTTAAAGCTAAATGTATTCGATTTATAAGACTTCCCTTCGGTTCAAGGTTATGTCCTTTCTGCTCTTTTGATAGATTTGGGGAGATTTGTTTTTCTGTTTATTTGGAGTTCTTTAGTTTTGTCATTTCAGACCATGAAGAATTTGCCCTCTGGTATTGAACCCTGAGCTCATTTTGAATTTTTCTTGGCCTCCAAAACCTACAAGAGGGGAACCATGGTTCCAGAGATCAGTGGTCCTCTCCTTTGATTTCCCTGCCTGGAGTGGTAGGATACACCCCCAGCAACCAGAGCAATAGGGCTTATTGTTAGCTGGAATTTTGGCCCTAATGGGGGGAGGGTGCATATTGGAATGGCTGGGAGTTGTACATACTAGACACAGGTGTAAAGGTTTCTCAAAGGGACCTCGCCCCCCTCCCAGGTGGCATTGACCCTCCCCACACTTAGCTAAACTGAAAATCCCTGCCTCATAGTACTGATACAGCCAAAATATTTCAGTGGAGGTAGAAAGGACCCGGCCACCTCATTTATTAAGTCACCATGCGGCCTTCTCTACAGGGCTGTGCCTTAGCCTCCTGGCAAGTGGGTGGGACTTCCAGGGGAGGCACGTCCTTCTAAAATACCAAACAACCAATACCACAGGAAGGCTTCCTTTATTTCTAACACCAACCCTTCACCCTGGAATTTGAACACATTTTTCTTTCCTCTTCAGGCCAAGTCATTTAGTTATTCTGGGCTATTGTTTCCTCAGGGGAAGAAATCGAAGGAATTAAGTCAGGACTTTCACAGTGGGGCTTGTGATCGATCCATCAGTGGGTCAGTTAAGCATGGCCAGCATTTTTTTTTCCTAAAGAGAATTGAGAGACTAGAAAAATCAAACCATATCACACGTAGAAAAGGTATTGTTTCATGAAACTTTATATATATTCTGGGCTGACACATAAAATGTTTCTTTGAATGCAGGCAATCATCAAAGAAGTCAGAAAACCATTGGATTCATTAAATAATCTCTCTGATATGCTACAGCCTACCACTGTATGAATCTCACTTTTATAGTAAACAAGAAGTCACCTGCACTAGCTCGCCGTCCCTCTAACCACTCCAAGGAGCTCCTATCCATCCTTGAGGTTAATGTGGTTTCCTGTGAGCAATCTCCCTCGATTCCTTCCTGCAGACTCGGACATCAGGCCTGCCCCTGCATCTCCCCTGGCCCTCGGGAGAATGAGTTTCACAGTGCTTACTCTACTATATTGGCATTGTTTGTCCATCTCCCCAGCAAGGCGTGCTTCAGTGAGGTCGGATGCACAGAAGGAGAATGAGCGAGGGAGAGAAGGAAGGAACCAACGGCCGTATGTGCTTAAAGCAGCGGTTTTCAGACAGCTGTCACATCAGAATCCCCTGGGGAAGCTTTTAAAAGCGCAACAGCCAGACTGCACTCAGACAATTCAAGTAGAATGCTGACAGTGGAAGCCAGGCACCAGGAACCCTTAAAGCTCCCCAGGGGAGTTCAACGTGCAGGCAAGGTTGAGACCCGCTGGATAGACCAGGACCTGGTCTCTTACAAAACAGATTCTGATTCCCTGGGGCTGGAGTGGAGCTCAGGATTCTTTGAAACATACTTCCAGGTGATACCGAGGCTCTGGGTCTACAGACTAGACTTTGAGGAGCAAAGGAAGAGTATTGGATGGATGCTGGCAACAGAAAATGAGCTGAGAGAGCAACCTCAAACAGGCCTGCAAAACAGAGAAGGTAATACCAGCCATGCAGTTTCCAGAATTAGCTGACTGGCATAGTTTCTTACTAGTACCTGACCTAGGGCTGGTTACTAGAAGGTTTTCCCATGCGATAATGGAGATACATCGGTAACTTAGCTCCTAGGGTGCTTGTGAGGACCAAGCAGCATACTTCATAGAGACCCTGGCTCATATGTGTTCATTACTGGTGTTCTGATTATGTCTCCCAACCCACATAACTGCCTTGGTGCTCCTGGTAAATTACCTAAACTCCCTGAGCTTCAGTTTCCTCAAATGTGAAATGGGAAATCACAAAATCCATCCTACAAGATTGGCTTTACAGAAAGAAGTGGTATGTAACATTCTTAGCATGGTATTTGACCCATGTGCTTGTTCAAAAAAATGGTTAATCTTCTAATTAGTTTTGTTTGTATTGGGATAATTCACTCTGCCCTCCTGTAGGGACATCTCTCTATAACCATCTGTCAGACCCGAATCTCCTGCCCCCGCCCTCCACAGGCCCTAGGCTTCGGGGACAGATGACAGGAGACGGGGAGGATATGTCACTCTTCATGTCGACATGTTACACTTCAACAGCAGGACTCATTTTTTATCACCCTCCTGAGCTCACACGGGTAGGTCTGGGCAGCAGCCATTACCCTCCTTATTACTTTACAGATGAAGAAGAAATAAACTTGGCTAGGACACGTTGGATTTTCTCAAGCAAGTCCCATATGGAGGATAAAAGCTCTTACTTCTAATCAGAGCCAGAGAAAATACTTGTGGTTTCATGCTTCTTTAAAACCTCTTTTTCAAAATGCTTGGAAGGCCTGCCATGTGCCAGGTGTTGTGCCAGATTAAAAACAGAATCCGTAACAGCGATTCGAACAAATTGCCATAGGATCGCAACAAGGGTCTAGGGGTTGGGACGGCAGGATATGATGTTTCACAGAACAGGCACTATTTTGGCTGGGTGGTGAAAGTCAAGGAGAAGTTGTGAAGTGGGAAATGGGGGGAACGGTGCTCAGGAAGAGAGGCAGCTAGGGCAGTGATGATGAGGTGGGAAAGAGCTTGGTGTGACTGGGGAAGGGCAGGCAGCCAGAGTGAAGAAGATGGAGCTAGAAAGTTAGCCTGGGGCCAGATGGTGAGCCAGATCAGAGTCTGGATTTCATTGTGTTAGCCGGGTAGGACGGTAGGACGACCACATAATTCATCATCTAAATAGGTGGCTTTTAAGAGTAAAAGGACATGCTAACCAGATGGAATAACAGAACACCCAACATAAAACTGCACTGTTCCGGGCTAACAGGGGCCTCCCTTTGGGAGACCTCCAAGGCCTGACACTGATCAGATCTGTGTGTTACAGAGGAAATTCCGGTAGCAGTGCAGATGGGAGGGGGGGGGTTGCCTATAGTCAGGGAAACAGCTAGGAATGCAGTGGAGGTGGAGAGAAGAGACGTCTAGTGATGCTTTTGTCAGAAATATAATGGATTGAATATAAAGAGAGAATATTCCATGGCTCAGCATTTCCAGGCTGGGGGCGTGTGGGGACTAAAGAACCTAAGAAGAGGAGCAGGTTTGGGGAGACGGTTTGTACAGTCTGAGGCACAAGGAGTCAGAGTATTTGCTACACACTCATGTCGTCATGTCGACATCAGCGTCCTGCAGGCCATTGCAGCTCAGGGCATGGAAGTCACAGGTGGAGATTGGGGAGATAAATTTTGTTGTTAGAGATCATACTAGAAGGAAGAAGAGGAAGCAGGGAAGTTAGGGGGAGTCAGAGCAGTAGGAGGAAAAACAGGAGGGAGGATAGCCCAGAAGGTGATAGGAGGAGGAGAAGGCTCGGGGTGTTGGAGGCCAGTTCAGTCACTGAGCACTCTCAGACAGGAAGACAATGATGAACACGAACATCCTGTCTGACAGGGGAGCATCCATCATCGCTGATCTTCTCAGAGCGGTGGAGGTTGAAGGCTGCGTGGGGATGCTGACCGGGAGGCGACCGCAGACCACTCCTTCCAGGATGCTAATGACGACGGGCAGCAAAGAGAGTTCCAGCTGCTGGAAGGGGAAGCAGTTTCCCTGCTACATTGTCCTAATGCCGCTTAAGTCTGGTGTAAACATGTGATCAGAAAGTTAAGAAAAAGCAGCTGAATTTACCCTTGGTCCCCTGAGTTTCACTTTCAGTCATGAGAGCTGAACTTGAAGTGCTTTTCCTCGTCCAAAGGGATGGAGGCTTTAAGCACTTAGGTTGAGAGTGTGTTTTCCAGCCACCAATCTTGACGCCTCGGCTTGTATTCAGAGGCAACTTGGTAACGGTCCCGTTAGAACATTTCAGCGTCTAATGCTTTTGCGCATTAGCATTGTAGAGCACTATCACTTAGCTATTACAAACAGTGAAAAGATCAATTAAAAGAATTTTACTTGATGAATATTCATGACTCTGAGTAAGACCAAAGATGGCAGAATCAGTGCCGTCAGAGCCTGGAGAAAGACCAAGATGGTGTCAGGCTTCCCAGAATTCTCAAGGCCTTGACTAACCTTGGTCTGAAGATATGCAGGTCCCCAACCTGGTCCTTGTGGTTGGTCATCTCCAGCAACAGAGACTTGCGGGCTCCACTCTAATATAAAGCTAGAGAGAAAACCAGGTGATACAGAGTTCAGAGAAAGGGGATTCCTTTGAAGAATAAGTAGAGAGGGCAGCACCTTAAGAAGTTGCAGCTAAAAGGGCTGCAGTTCTTGCCTCCACCTTCTGATGCGTGAAGGGATACATGGAAATAATTTGCTGGGATCCAGAAATGTTCCTACAGATAGAACATATGCGTTATATCGGTAACAGCTCTCCTCTTTAATCTCTTACCATAATTCTCATTTAAAATTTCTCAGTCACCTTGTACCTTCATTATATCTCTACCATTCCTTTATCATTCTGGCTGTGCGTGTGATAACTTCTATTTCTCAATTTCAAACACCAACACTGCCACCATCCGTCAGTCTCAGGTGAGTCTGCCCCAGTCATGGGGATTCAGGCACCTGGGCAATCTCCTTCTCCCCCAAGTAGCATCATCCTCTTGGAAGATTTCACAGCCCATCTGGGCACCGTCTGTCTTAGTCTGCTTGTGCTGCTGAAACAAAACACCATCAACGGGGGCAGCTTTGAAACAATAAATTGATTCCTCACAGTTCTGAAGCTGGGATGTCCAAGATCAAGACACCAGTAGATTTGGTCCCTGGTAAAGTTCTGCTTTCTACAACGCCAATTTTCACTGCAACTGCACCTGGTGGAAGGGGCTTGGAGATTCTCTGGAGCCTCTTTTAACAGGGCACCAATCCCATTCATAAGAATACCACCTTCATGATGTAATCACCTCCCAATACAAAGGGGTTAGGATTTCAACACAAGAATTTGGAGGGGGGACGTGGACATTCAAACCTCCCATCAGCCTGGCCTCAAAATCCATTACCTGCTCCCCTCCCTACAGCAGCGACATTCACTTACACTTCACCCCAACTGTCCGTCCGTTCCCGTGACCTTACCCTGGACGTTGTTATTACTCGAAAACATGCCACCCCTGAGAGTGTGTAACTTCAGCACTATTCTTCCAAAACACTCTTGTTTTAAAAAAAGATTTCTTTTATTTATTTATTTATTTATAGAGAGAGGGTAAGGGAGGGAGAAAGAGAAGGAGAGAAACATCACTAAGTTGCCTCTCTCATACCCCCAATGGAGGACCTGGCCTGCAACCTAGTCATGTGCCCTGATGGGGAAATAGAGCTGGAAACCTTTCACTTTGTCAGACAACACCCAGTCCACTGAGCCATGCTGGTCAGGGCTAGACACTCTTTTTCACAATTAAGAACAAATTCATTGGAGTAATGTCAGTGAGAATTGTGGAGTAAGAATCTCCAGAAATTCTCTCCTCCATAAAATAGTGAGAAAATTGACAAAAAATGGTCAGAATAAACTTTTTCAGAGCTCTGGAAATTAATCAAAGACTTGCAACAATCCAATGAGTGTTTATTCAAGTAAAACCATTGAATCTCATTAAGAACCATGAGCTCAATTCGACCTGCACCCATCACCCACCGGCCTCAGCTCTGCGATAGTCTGGAAAATCACCAGCCCGCAGCCACGGTGCAAACCTGCGGCCGGCAGCCACTGGAGGGGGCACAGCAGGACTAGAGCACCTTCAAAGCCTCGTCTGGGAACACCGTCATGATCTGTCTGGTAGTTCCCTGAGATTCCAATTGCAAGGCAGTCTTTATTCGACTCGATTTGAAGCTTATCCAGTGTGAAAAGCCTTTTCCCTGGGGACTTTGGTTGAGAACACACAGAGGCAATTGTTTAGGCAGTGGGTAACAGTCAGCGAGCAATGGGCTAACCAAAAAGCTTAGAAGGAAGAGCTGGGGCCTGAGATGCCCAGATTCCTGAGAAACTAGAAGGCATGGGCATGCATAGAGTTATGCAAGTGCCCAGGGCTGAGAGAATACTCAGGAAGAACCAGAGAAGGCCCTAAATTCTCACTTCTATGTCCCCTAACCTTGAAGCTGTGTGCAAGCAGGAAGGGGAGGATAAGGCGGAGTTGTCTATTGTCTGGCTGCATGTTGAAGGCATGCCCCAACCCCTCTGCAGAGCTGGGAGAATTCTTGTTTCCAGCATTTAAGAAAATCTCAATTTTTGTGGGCCTGTGGTACGACAAAGATTAACCAGGTGCCACATACTGATGGATGTCTAATCATTACCTGACCCCTGAGCAGAGTTAGTGTCAGAAATAAACAAAAACCATCAGAAATGAAGGAAGAAAGAGACAGTTCAACAATAACACTTGGAGACTTCAATCTGACACTTTCAATAATGAGCAGAATGACTAAACAGAAGAGCAACAAGGAAACACTATAAACCAACTGGACTTAATAAACATCTACCAAACACTCCACTGAACACAGTGCACATTTTTCTCCAGCATGCAGGGAACACCCTGCAGCACAGACAGTATGCTAAGCTATCAAGCAAGTTTAAAACAATTTCGACATAAAACGTTTTAAAAGATTGAAGTTGCAAAGTGTTTCCTTGGACTGCTATGGAATGAAATTGAAATTGATGAACAGAAGAAAATTTAGAGAACTCTCAAATAAGATGGAAGTTAAACAACACATTCCTAAATAAAGTATCAGCCAAAGAAAATCACGAAAGAAATTAGAAAATACTTTGAGAGGAATGGAAATAAATATACAGCATGCTAAAGCTTATGAGATACAGTGAAAGCAATGATTAGAGAGAAATTTATAGCTTGAACACCTATATGAAAAAAGAAAAGGATATCAAATCAATAACACAACCACTAGAAAAAGAAAAGCACACTAAACTCAAAGCACATAGGAGGAAGGAAACAATACAGATCAGAGTAAAAAAATAAATAAAATAGAGAAAGGAAAAACAACAGCAAAAATCAATGATAACAAAAGTTGATTCTGTGTAAACACAAAACTGTTATTCCTTTTGTTTTACAATTGGCAAAGGCAAAGCTTAGAGAGATTAAATCATTAGCTCAAGGTCACACTGCTAATAAGTAGTGGGTTAGGATTTTAACTCAGATGTGGCTCTTGAACTTCTAAGCTATATCGACAACTTCACAAGCAGAATTGTCAAACATCTGACAGGAAACAGGTTAAATGCCAAAAGCTATCTTCCCTTCATCCCACTGCTGTTTCCTCCAGATTTCCCCACACAAATCCCCAATGGTATTTTTCTAAAATTAGCATTAGCAATCAAATCACTCACCACTCTTTTTAAAACTAAAAAAAATACCATTATTTCTCTAAATCATAATGATTTTCAAGGCTCTATGCTCTCAACCCATGTGATCATTAATTTTTATGCACTAGCTTGACTGGGCTCAGGGATGCCCAGACAGCTGGTAAAACATCATTTCTAGGTGTGTCTGTGAGGGTGTCTCGGGGAGAGATTGGCATATGAACCAGTGTGCTGCGCAAAGAAGATGGCCCCACCCATGTAGGTGGGCACCATCCAGTCCCCATGGGCCTGAGTAGGACAAAAAGGTGGAGGAAGGGAGAATTCCCTCTCTGCTTGAGCTGGGACATCCTCTTCTCCTGCCCTTGGATGTCACTGCCTGGTTCTTTAGCCTTCAGACTCAGACTGAATTCTCCCACCAGATTTTCTGGTCCTCAGATGGCAGATTGTGGCACCTCTTGCCATGTGTGTGTATATATATGTAAAAGTATGTAGATAAGAACATAGGTTTATATATACTATTAGTTCTATTTATCTGGAGAACCCCGACTGAAACAACCCAGCGCCACAAGAACACCAACCTCTGGAAAGCCCAAAGCAAAGGAAACGCTTTGGTGTTAGACAATTCTTTGGTGTTTTCCAGTGAAAACACACCTCTTAGAAAGGAGGGTGTCCCTGAAGACAAGATGATTTCACACTGAAGAAAGGTGATTTTAGGTTTGTTTTTTTTTTTTTTTAAAGGCCAAAGCCAGGCAGAGGAACAATAAGGAAGCAAGGTGAGCGCCCAATCTGCACCATTTCCCATCCGTTCAGCTGGATGCAATGGGACCATCAGCACCATCGATCAGTACAGACGTAGAAAGCTCAGTTACAATGGAAAGTGCTGCTGATTTCACAGTCATAACTCATATTAATCTGCCATGTGTCCCGTGTGAAGCCCAGGGACAGATGCTGTAAATCCAACCACATTCACGATCCACTTCAGGGGATCTGGGGGCAACAGGTGGTTCCAGGGCACGGGAGAACCTGATGCACTGGGCAGAGGACACGTGACTACACAGGGACAGCTAGCGTGTAGTGATTTCCCTGCTCATAGCTTTCAGAGACATGTGCTGAGTGGCATTCCTGTTCATTAGCCCAGATACCTCTGAGAGAGTTTGCCTCACCTGCTGAAAATCTCTTATTCAAGCAGCATGTAGATAGCCATGTATATTCATGAGGACAAAGAAAAAGCTGGTGTGCATTTGAAAAAGAAAGGCCAGCAAAGGCCAAAGAATTTAAAATGTAGCTCCATGTCAGCTGGAGCAGGGCCAACAAGTATAACACACACAACACACATGCACACACGCTCACTCACAGCCCGAGTTGAGCCCTTGGCAGACATTGGCCATCAATCACGGTGGGTGATCATGCTGAGACCAACCTCTGACTGTTTCAGCTTAGGGCTCCTGGGAGCCATGACTGGCCCTTCAGCCTTGACTCTCTAGAAAATTCGCCATCCTGGGTCTAGCTTCCTCAGTGGGTTGGGGACAGCAGCTTATGTATTTTTAGCTGCATATGCCCTGCTCTTTCTCCTGCCACCTTGCCCCAGGTTCTAGCTCTCCTTGCTCAAGGCACCCTCATTGTCCTTCATTTTCTGTGACCTTCCATGGTCACAGCTTGCCCAAGGGTCACGGGCACAGTTAGGGATGACATTCAGTGGATTTAACAATAGGCTCAGCCCAGGTGCCGGTCAAGGAGAATGGCTCCCTGCCACGAATACCATGGAGACAGCCCTGCTCACGGGGCATGTTACCTTGGAGAGGCATGGCAGCCAGCCAGGGCGTGGGCATTTTCCTGCAGCATTTGCAAGATGGGCTGACTTGCACCCTCGATGAAAAACAGAACCCTCTGGAAATTCCAGAGGACTTTTCAATTAGGCTGACTGCTCAGTCCAGATGTGTGGCCTTCACGCTGGTGGGCCCAGCACGTTGCTTGTCCTTATGAAGGGCGATGTTAGGTGTCCTCTCCGGGGTCTTTGGCATTCCATGGTTATTGCCCACCCCCACCTCAGCCTCCTGGAATTCTCCACAGCTAAGGCTTCTTCTCTTTGGGCCATTAAAAAAAAAAAATATATATATATATATATATATATATATATAAACATATGCAGAAAAGGCATTGTCACTGGAGGCTTATGAAGTTTCCTCTCAGCATTAGGGTCAAACAGCACTTGTCCTTTATCTCTGTCAGTTGAAAAGAAATATAATAAAAGATAAACCTCCATCTAGTGAGTGAATGGTTACATCCCCCTTGGATGAAATGTGTGTCAGAACTGTTTCTCCGTGTGTTTTCCTCAGATCTTCTGCCTGCACCGAACCCCCCTAATGTGTCTGACTCCAGAAGCCCACCCGAGACCTGCGGGATGGGAAGCATCAGGCAGGAGGAGGGCTAGTGCTCTACGTTTCTGACTAAGGTTGGCAAACCCGGGGCTTGGAGACTTTTGGTCATTCTGCCCAAAGGGCTGGCTCTCCCTTGAACTGGTTTCTTAATGATACAATCTTGAAAATTCGGAACATTAGCTTTTCCTGGTTATCTTCATGGCAGAATTTAACCACAGATAAAACAAGGTACCGGCTACAGAAACAAACACTGGCTCGTGCATCCTTAAACACGAGGGCAATTCCTGGTCATAGCCCCGGAGAGCAAATGAACTGTTGGTTTCTATGACATGAAATCCAGCCAACATCGACTATTCTTATGGACAGAGGGAGAATCAAGGATAGATGATACCAAAAGAGATAATCCAGAATATTTTTTTTTTTGTTAGCTCTGGAATGCACTCAGGGCCACAGTGTGACTTGGGCGCTTGGTCTCACTCGGTCCCTGGCCTTGGGACCCCTTTAGGTTCACTCGCACACTCCACCGACAGGAAGACGTCCTGGTGTCATGGATGATACGATAGAGGCCTGGGCAAGCCAGGACTGTCTCCGTTGACAGTGAGTCCCTGGGCCCCTAAAGCTCTCTCATGATGTCTTCTTCGGTGTCAGGATTACAGTGCCAGTCCCCAGATAGCCTTCTGTTGACATCAAAAGTATACCTGAGACTAACATATGTGTCTTGTGGTTTTACTTTGGGAATAGGCTAGTGAGGTTAAAAGATTATGGACTTTGGGCTCAAACTCAGGTCAAATTCAGACTTTACTGGTTAACAGCTCAGTGGCTTGATCAAGTGACTTGTCTTCTCTGAGCTTCAGATTTCTCTTATTTTAAATGGGCATGATATTCCCAACCTCCTTAGTAACTAAGTAAGAAGATTTTGACGTAACCATGGATATAAGAGCACCAACGCGTTCCTGGCGCAAAGCAAAATAATGCTCAGTAAACGTTAGTGTCCTTTCACTTAAGAAACTGGGTAAAGTTCCAAAGCTTGGCAGTCTCTCTCCTAGCCAAGGTAAGTTAATCATTGACTGACAAACCAGGTCACAGAAGATCTAGGAAACAAAAACAGGGTGTCCTACAGCTCAGCGCTTTCAAGCAGACTTTGGAAACTCATGGACGAGTGCATTTTACGTACGTTTGACACCCCAAATAGGAAGGACACCATCTCAGAGGAAAGAACAGCTGGCAACATGCACGCTTGCACACTCACACGCAGACAGACATGCACCACATTTACTCTTATTTTTCTCATTGTCTGTACAGATCAGACCTGATTGGACTTGGCCCTTTGGGGAGCCAATGTCCTAGAATTAACACCCTATCTGTCCGCTCAGGCCACAGAGGTCCATAAATCAGTGCCTTGCTCTAGAAACCTTTGGTGGGACCCAGCCACAGAGGTGCCCCAAGTCCCTGGGCAGCCTGCATCTGTGTGTTGGCCTGAGGTTGGACCTCTGCATCGAATTGGCATGGCCATAGCCACTAAGGCCAAGAGCCTGTGCCAAATTCTCCCAGACAGAAGTAGAGACATTCTTTTCATTTCACATATGAAAACTCTAAGACAGCAAGAGGTTGCGTGATCTCCTTCATTTGCATTGATTTGGTGGTGAAAGTACAATGAGAACTCATATTTTAAAGCTGGAACCAATGTTCCAAGATGTGAGGGCAATCCACCAGCTACCTGGCCAGTCTGCAGATGAAACGAACAGACCAAGCAGGGCAGTTGTAAATTGCCAGCACCACTCTGGACAGTGACAATGGCATTAATGTCCGTTCTGGTTGATGTGTGATGGTCTAGCGCCAGTTGCTCACTTTACAGGTCACGATTTGACAGCCTAATTCAGTTGAGGTGAAAGCCCGCAGCTGGTGGTGAAATCTGGGGCCTGCTTCCTGACTTTCATATACCACGTGCATCCACCAGCCTTGTGGGTGGTCATGAACTCCTCCACACGGTCAGAATCAGCTCTCAAGGAGCCTGGGTCATATACAGTCAGTTGTAGGTGCCCCCAAATCCCTTTTGAAATAAATTAATTTTCCGCCTCAGATTTTTCTTAGTTTCAAGTTTATACAGACAACTATAGTCTTCTACTCACACAAACTTTTGATTCATCAATGTTCTTCCAAGGAATTGCTCTTTTGCCAGTTAAAAACAGTATTTTGGATAGAGAGTATTTGAGGAAATGAAATACATGCCATGAATCATTATATCTGTCAAAGAAATTCAGTACCATCTGAAAGAGGTTTCTTTCTTAATTAATACACTAAATGAATTGGGATTTACAGTATGTTCCTTTAAGGAGTGCGAAAAAGCTGGGATAGGTGAAGGGACGAATAGTAGGATATTTTACTTCCAGGAGAGACTATGCTCAACAAAAACCTAAAATCAGAATTTTTAAAGTCAACAAAGGAGATGATAGATTACAATTAGATGGTAGGAATTAGTAAAATCTGGCCTCCAAATGTCTTTCTTAGAAGTATAAAGAATACCAGAAGGGGAAGGCATGAAAGGCATTTCCCTGAGAATATGTAAATATACAGTATGCATGTGAGTATAAGAGAGCTCCTGACACATGAGCACAGTGCTGTTTCCATGGCAACAGAGGGACCCGTGTACCTTGCCATGAAGCAATCTTCTTAGATTCAGATGCACTTACAAAGATCCATGTACTGGAAGCTACGAGGGACATATTTTGAAACCGAAAGGAAAGTCGTTCTGACATTGTCTGAGATGACTCCCGTGAGCTGAGGCTACCATCCCCGCCTCCCCAGCCTTCCCCATGTGCTGCGCCTGTCTGTACCTCCAAGATGAGTTTCAGGTGCACTTTGAACCCGTGACATTCTGTTTCCAGCCCAGCGACAACCTCAGTCACTGCTACCATCTTCTGTATCCCAATCTGGCTGTAGATCGGAGAAACCCCAACAGAATGGATCTTATCGTCATTGCTCCTGAAAACAAACTCAGAGGCTCTTTTCTTATTAAAGTTTTGCCATGAATCTGTGTGTGTGCTTAGTAAGAGGGGGAGGGATAGGAAGAATCACCAGAGTGTCAAAAATGTGAGAAATTTCATTGTATCCAAGGTTCTTATAGCCGTGGTCCTTGGTCTGGAGTGTCTGATTTCCTTTTGAGCTGGTTAAAAACAAGGCATCTTTCGTTTCCAGTCAGCCCTGTTTGTTCTTGGACTCGGGGTTCACAAGCTTTCCCTTTTCTTCTGCTCTCACCTTGGAGTGCAGACAAAGTTCCGTGTAGGAATTAACATCGCTTTTTCCTCCAGCGAGCAAGCTGACGCCTGAGGCCCTGCCCGGCCCGGGGTGATGTTCTCTGAGCTTTTCCTCAAAGACGTAGAATTGATTTTTAGCAGTGGCTCCTTACTCACCTGTTGTTATTTCTAATCGATCCTCACAAATTATAATAGTATTGTTTACTGATTTCAATTTCTTGTCTTTTATTGGCTAGAACTTCCAGAAACAGTGATCCCAATGATTAAGATTGCCATGAAGGTTTAAACATGTTTTAAAGAAAATAAATCGAGACATTTTCGCACAGCGGTTTCCTGGAGGGAAGCTTGCACTTTGCGCTGCTGAGCCGCAGTCCGCTATGGGCTGCGCGGTCTGCACCAGCGAGCAGGCGTGTGCGGATCTCCCCGGCTAGCTCATCACACTCAGCACTGAACCAGCGTCCGAGGACATGTTTGAGAGCAAGCTCTGTTGAGAATAATGTTCCCTCAGTACAAGACCATGAAGCGTGGGGCTGAGCAGAAAGCAAGCTCGTCCCTCGATGCCGAACATCCAAGACGGTGTGCACCTCGATAACGAACGATGTCGGGCTGGATCAAAAGCCTGTAAACTGAGTACAAAGGTGAATCAGACCGCAGACTGCTGGCTCACAGGAGTCGATCGGTAAACATCAACGATGCTCATCCCCGACTCCGTCCCACACTCACCTGTCAGAAAGGATCACATGACCATCCAGTCCGTCTAAACAGCAAACCACCTCCCTTGCAACCCTTGGAGAGTATAAACACAGCACGCCCAGGAGGATCACCTTCCTCACCAGGTACTCCCCCTCCTCTCATGAGCTCGCGCTGTGAACGCAGCCGACCGCGCCACCACTTTGTTCCCACTCAGCGTCCTGGTCAGGGGTGTCCAACCTTTGGGCGTCTCTGGGCCACACTGGAAGGAGAAGAGTTGTCTTCGGCCACACGTTAAATACACAAACACTAACAAAAACTGATCAGCAAAGAAAAGGTTTTAAGTAAATTTACAATTTTGTGCTGGGCTGCATTCACAGCCACCCTGGGCTGCGTGCAGCCGAGGGGCAGCGGGTTGGACACCCCTGCATGAAGTCTATCAGAAAAGAAGAAAACCAAGTGCCTTTGAATTCTCGTAATCACAAGGTATCCACAGTCACAGGATCGGGAATGGTTAAGTAATACATGCATTCTTGTGCTTTCTCTCCTCATTTTCTTTGCATTCCCCAGCGGATTAAAGTAATTCCAGTGCAGCTTAGAAAACAAAGACACATTGGTTCCTAAAATACTGTTACTCTTTCTACAGGCTGCGCACAGCGCAGTCACGAGGACACAGTCGTAACGGAAGTGGCTTTGCTAGCCAGTTTTGTGTATTTGCATGAACACATTGCATTTAATGGTGTAAGTAATAAAATACTTTATTGTGTGTCCTAGTTTTACATTTGCCGTGCTTTCTGTTGGGTCATTAGAAGTATAATTCATTCCTAGCTGGCACCCTGTCTCGGTTTTTAAAATCACAATTCACAAGTCCCTATGTCATGTTTCTCTTTTGCAGAAACGGCTCTCTTTTCCGCGGGTTTCCGTGGGTCTAACATTTGGCAAACTTGCAGAGTCTGACTGCTTCTCACATCGCAGGCCCGATGAGCATCACCGGTTGTCTGGGCCTCCTCCGGGCCTCCTCCGCGACCTCCTGGCCGGCTTCCGGGCCTCCCGCGCCTCAGGGTTCGTTCTCGAAACAGCAGCCAGGGCTGTCCTTACGACAGAGGTCAGAACGTGCTGCTCCTCTGCTCGGCGCCTGACAGGGCTCTGCGTCGGACTCAGGGCGCAAGTCAAAGTCTGCACAATGGTCTGCCAGGCCCGCCGGGACCTGGATCCCACCTGCGACACTGCCGCTCCCTGCTGAGGTCACTGTTCTGGCCACACTGCCTTCCTACTGTTCTTTGAACAGAGCCCACATTTCCTGTTCCCTCTGTTGTGAATGCTGTTTCCTACGTAAAGGCACTGTGACTTCTCTCATTTCCTTCAGTGTTTGTCCTTGAGTGTCACCTTCTCAAGGAGACCTCCCCTGTGTACCTTACAAGTGTATTCTGTCCCCTTGTCTCCACTCCAGCGCTGCTGGTTCCTCGTACTGTGCACCAAGCTTTCTTTTTTCTAAAGATCTAATCACTTTTGAACACACAGCATTATTTCCTTAAACACGGTTTGTGCATTGTCTGTCTGCCTCAGCAGGATACAAGCTCCGGGAGGGCAGTGAGCTTTGCTCACTGAGGAATTCCAGGTGCCAAACGGTGCTGGTCACATAGTGAGTGCTCAGGAAACACTTGTGGAGTGCATGAATGCATCCCCAGGGTCTGGAGCTATTCTTGGCGCACAGTAGGCTCTTAATGCCTGTTGAATGTCTCTCCCTGGGGGAGGAATAGGACTAAGTGTCAAAATGGGACCATATCATAGGGACTCAGAAGACCTCAGGCTCTGCCTCAGCTGGGTGGAGGCCACGCCCTGGTGGTACAACCTGGACCATTCGCCCAACCTCCATGAGCCTCTGTTTCATTATCTGCAAACTGGGGATGAGAGTCGTACCTCCCTTATAAAGCAGTTAGGAGAATTAAGTATGAGAATTCAGCGAATAAGTCTGGTAAATGATCAATACCTTTGAGTTATTGTTGTTGTCGTCGTCGTCGTCGTCATCATCATCATCATCATCATCATCATCATCATCATCATCATTTTTACTCCCCTTCCCAGAAAAATTACTTCCCCATTCTTTCTGACCCCTCAGGGAGGCAAAAATACACAACATTTATGTGAAAACACAGTGTAAACCATACACCATTCTACAGATGCTTGAGATTATGATGGGGAGTCTTCTCAATCCCCCCCGAAAACCCAGCCCTGTGCTGGACGCACAAGAGATGGCCGGTGAACACTACTGACTCTGAAGTCAGCTGGGGAACGGTCTCCAACCCGAAGAAGAGTGGCACTGGTTCTAAGCGACAGCGAGGGTCCCTTCCACGGAAGAGCCCCTTCACGTGGTACCACAGAGGCGGTGGAGGGCCCAGGCTGTGTTTCCAAGTCCTCCTCCGTCTCGCCTCTCCCTCCTCATCCCCAGGCTCCCAGAACATTTGCCAGAAGCAAGGTCCGCAATCTGCCCCGTCCCCTGGTTACTGTGCATGGGCTGTCATTATCGTTCAAAGCATCAAACTGCCTGCAAGGGGATTATTTACAGAGCTTTTCTCTTCCCAGAGCCTCTCGCATCGGCAACACCATACCCATCTGCCCATCCCACACTTTCTCTCACTCTTCGACCAAGAGCCTTGGTTTGCGGACAGCATCATCTGGCCATACGGGGCAGGTACCTCCCCTGGCGCAACCCCCTCTGATCCCGAGGAGGACAATCCTCCCCCTCACACGGGGGAAGAAGTAAGGTGTCTGCCTGAGCTGGCAACCTTTCTCTGAGGTGATGTCACATCGAGACAGAAAAATAAACGCGCTGTTTCTTCCTTTACACGGCGGTGGATGAGAAGTGAGTCTTTCAGACAGGCTTTGGAAACGTGGCAGAGTCAGGTGTGATTGCCTTGGAGTGTTCCTCGTAGGAAAAATAGCTCCTAATTGCACAAAAGAGAGAAAGGAGCCAGCTGCTGCTTTCATGACTATTTAAACACCCATCTACCGTCAAAACACGCCTCATTGTTTCATTACCATTGAGACGTGATTGCCGCTCCATTTTCCACTGGCCTCTTCTCTATGCAAATTGGGGAGAAGAAAGAAATTCATCAGACACCCATTTCGTTTCTAAATGCATTGTTTGCACATAGACATCAGCAGCCTGAAAATACTCTAGCCCGGGAATGTCAAACTGACAACACTGTGTGTTTTTTCATTGTTCTCTCCAAAAATAGAATTTTTAACTTATCCATCAAGGCAAGCCAGCCTGGGTTTTACTTGTGTTTTTGGTAAGAGACGGGAAGCCTGGTATTGTAACTGTGGGCCTTGGACATTAATGAAAACCATTTCCGGAAGAGTACAGTTTATAGGAGATTAAAAGAATTCATCAACTTGCAAAAAAATTTGTTCTCACCCTCTCTGCTGACAGCTGCTGTTTGTGCTTGGGGCTGAGTCCTAGATAATGAACCTTTGTAGTTTTCAAACCTCGCTGCCTCCGCTGTGTCACATGACATTCCCAGGGACCCTGGGAGGGAGGCAAGGGCAGCTCTCCTGTCCTCCTTCTACAGATGAGCAAAACAGGTCAGGGAAAGATGGGGGTTTAAGTCATCATCAGAGACCATGCCCAATCCCAGGCACTTGCCTTACTGGGCCTATTTCCATCTTGCCCTATTGACAGATTTCTTCTTATCCTCTGAAGCCCAAATAAAATGCCTCCCCTTCTCTGTAGCTTTCCCTGTTCCCCCCTACCCTGCCCCACGCAACTGTTAATTGATCTAACCACTATTAGTCCGTCCACTTGATCCTAGGTCCCACACAGCAAGGAGTTGTGGTGTGTCTAGTGATATGCAATGTTTAACTCTCAGGATCCCTGAGAATGCCAAATTCCAAACTTAATGAGAAATAAATCAAAGCGTATCTGGCTGATGGTGGTGAAAACGTATCATCGTTTGTTACTGATACGGGGGAGGTAAGAGAACATGGCTCAGTGGTTGGGCCAAAGGCGTCTGCAGGGTCTGTGCACTGACACCCCAAACCAGCTGAACCCCGCCGGTGTGCAGGCAGGGCTGGCCTGGGAGGGCCTCCCTGCGGGGCCCAGGAGGTCGCACAGAGGGAGTAGGAGTAAGGATGGCCTCGGACAGCTTCCTTTCGGACAGCTGCAAAGAGAGGGGCTTGAGCTACATCCTCTCTACAGTCTAGCAAATGTGTTTGCTAGGGAGCAAGTCCTTTTTTTAAGATTTAAAACATTTTGTATTTTCTTGAAAGAGCATCCTTATCCTTAGGCATGCATCTTCTCTCAGTCTTTAAAATTCATACATCAAAAAATAAACAAAATGAACTGGTTCAAGTGTTCCCAAAACCTATTCAAAGTCTGAGATTCCTAGGTCACCCCTCCCCTCACGCGGGGCACTATGCTCTTGCAGCATGTCTTAAACAGATGTTCTACCATTGGCCCCAAGATTTCTTCCAAGCTGCTGCTGGCTTTGATGCATAGGCTCTGGAAGCGGTGGTACATCGTGACTGCTACCCGGCCAGTGGTCATGCTCACCGTGTATTATCACAGTGATTAAGATAGCTTAAAATGTGAGCCAAAATGCACATTTCAGGACTGATGAAATACGGCTGTTTGCTCATGTTCCTCTGCCTTCTCCCACCTTTGCTAGCAACAGCACCAGGGCAGCAAAACATCTAATCAGAACAAATCATTTGTAGCATCCTTCTCCATATAATGAAATTATTTTTTAGCAACAATCATGTAGTGATCAGAAATTAGCATAATTGTCCTGATTTGTTAATTCTAAAAACAAGTAATTTTAAAAGCATGACTGCATTTTAAAGATCACTATGTAGTAAAATATATCATGTATGAACTAAAATTTCTGCCTGCAAAACAAAGATATCCCACAAAGTGGGGATAGCCCAAAGTTAACTGCTTAAACTTTGAGTCCCACTAAGGAGTCCCAGAAGGCACACGTAATTGAAGTGACGCAAGTTTGTTTCTCTGTCTTTATGCGTCCTGAGCTCTCTTTGTGGATTCTGGGTCTCTCGCTTTCAGGCAGAAGTGTGAGCGGCCGCAGGGCTTAGGGACGAACGAACTGAGGGGAGCTCCAAACCGTTAGGACCTGCGTCTGCGGGTGTTGGGGGCTGACCCAAGGACAGTCGGGAGCTCTCCAGGACAGCACAGTGTCCACTGTGGGATAGGGATCAAAAGGTGCTCACCGGAAGCTCGCTCACTGTTATTAAAACACGCCTGCAGCCATCCTCTCCACGCAGCGAATGAGACAGGAAGGGGAGGCCGTTTGATCACTGACATTGTTTAGCAATGTGGGCCCAAGGTGATCATAGAAAGCAGATACTTCTTAAAATTTTACTTGGTCTTTAAAAAGTATTGAACATTTTTTTTCTACAATGCTGTCTGTCATTGCTTAAATCCAAGGCAGACCACCCCACCTCAATGCTTTACTCTTGTATGGGGCTGCTTCCACTTATAATAACTGTGGATTTTAAAGGATTGGAGACCACTCGGTTTTAAAGAGTTTCAACAGTAAGGCACTTGCTCTTCTGGTTCAACAGGCTTTCGTTCTGGGCCAAGGGAGGAGCAAAGCGATCAATATTAGTAACAGCTGACTCTCAGCCCCATGTGCTTCGCGCCGAGCAGAGCGCCCAGGGCTCTGTGAGCCCTGCCTCTCTTCTTCCAATGCACCCCTCTGATACACGTTCTGTTATTGTCTCCAGTTTACGGAGAGCGGGGCTGAAGCTCAAAGAGGCTGAGTAACTTCTCCAAGGTCACGCCGCTAATAAATGGTGGAGGATAGGTCTGGGCCCCACAGCCTGACTTTGAGGCCTGTGCTTTTGACCTTCAGGCGATACTGTCTACTACTGCGTGTGTTCACCTACCACGTGCCCATCAAACAGAAGACAGCGCAACACAATAAAACACTAACCACTTGGGGGTATCTCTACAGAGCCAGGAGCTATAAATACATTGCCACATTTAATCCTTACAACAGCCCTGGGAGGGAGGTATTTAGCATCCCTTTTTGCCTAGCAGGGGAAGGACATTCAGCAAGGTTGATTGCTTTTATGTTGCAGAGTCAGTAAATGATAGAGTTGGTATTTAAACCTACACTTTTTTTTCTGGGCTCTTTTTCTGGGTCCATGCTTCCTAACCTAATGCACCCAATGCTGTATGGTATATTGGGCCAGAAATATGTAGGTGTGCACAAAACATCAGAAAATCTCTATGCATAAGAAGCAAGATGCTGTCGATGAAGTTGGAGTGCTAGGTATTTTATTTCCTTTCCCAGCCTGCCTTGCAGCTAGGGTGGCACTGTCCCGACCAAAGAGATGTTAAGGGGGGTATCTACTGGTGGATGTGGGTGGGTTCTTGCAAAGCTTTTGCTCTCCGGATAAAAAGGGAAAAATCTCAGCTGTCAAGCACCTTCTCCCATTCTTTTTTCTCTGAACATAGATGGCAATGTTGGATCTGCGGTGGCAATCTTGTAACCATGAGGCACAAGCCAAAAGAACGTCAGAGATAGCTGCCCTAATATCACAGAGCTGCCGAACAAATACCAAAACCCACCCTCCTCTCTGCTTCTTCTGGGAGAAAAGTCCATATTCATTTAAGCTACTCCTAATTGGGTATTCTCTGACCTGCAAACAAATACAACCTTAACTGATACAGAAAGAATATAAGTTTAGCCTCACTTTTCTTATGCCTGACAGTTAAGCCTTTGATTCCTATGCCTGTTTCATTGGGTTTTTCCCTGCCCTCATAGAGAGAGCACCCTGAATATGATTTGAAGTAACTTGGTGGCATAGACATGACACCCCAAGTATCTGCTGTGCACACAGCCCCTTCTGAGAAAAAGCGCTGTTGGTTCTTTCCAAGTGAGTCCCATGCTTTGTGCTGGGTGACTGTGATTGTCAGGCCAAAGCTAAGCTGACTTTGACACTTGGCACTTCACCCAAAGCATCCGCCCACAGGTCAGCGAGTAGCTGAGGGGGTGGTTTGGCCAGACTGCTCTGCCAGCAAAGGACCATGTAGATGTTCCCTGGCTCACCTGTGAGGCAGAAGTGGAATGATACGAGAAGGCAGAAGCCACTGGGTGAGACAAGTCAAGAATCAGCAGCTGCTATGAATCAGCGTGAGTCAGGAATAAGCAGAAGCCGAGAGGCAGAGAGGGAAAGTCAAAGAGGGACAGGGTAGTGACAGGAGAATCCTAACTGTGGCATAGCCTTCAAGGCAGAAAGCCACCAAGGCTGCTATTAGGGGAACAGTAAGATGGCCAGGCCCCTCCCCCAATGACCTTCTAGAGTTCTGTGGAGCCACAGGAGCTGCTGCAGCTCCTGACTGGTCACTGGTCGTGCTCTGTGGTGGGGAGCCACCCAGCTTACTCCCCCAGATGTGCCCACCACTGCCGCACCGGATCATATTGGTCCTGGCCATTTGAAAGGGCTTAACCAACAAGCTGGCAGCCCAGGGTCGCCATTCCCATCACCGGCCCTCCTGACGGGTTGCACATATGCCCGCGGAGCCCAGAGGTTATAGGCAGGGTGCCCGCAGGCCATATCTGGCCCCAATACACATCTTATTTAGCTGACATGGCGTCCTAAGAAAGATGTACATTGCATGCCTTTCAATGGGATATGCTCTCTTCAATTTGTCATGGTCCCTGCCCCTCTCTGCGCCTCACATCTGCCCTACTTTGCACATTTATGTTACCTGCTGGGTCCCTGTAGGCACTTGAGATGCAGCTTCTGGCGGAAAAGTGCAGAAATGGTCAGGTCACATATGCTGCACATGTGCTCCCCTTGGCTGACTTCCCCTGGCAGCTGCAGACCCATGCCCTCAGGGCAGGACAGGAAGAGGCTGCTTCCCCAGAGTCTTCCCTGTTTCTAAGGAAGGCTGCATTGAGGGGGAGAGAGGGGTGGGGGGGAGTAACGGAGAGAGGGAGGGAAGGAGAGAGAAACTGCTGCCACCCCGCAGAGATATGACCACGGAGCTGGTCTCCTCTGTCCCTCCAGCATCCACTTGCTTCTCCACCGCGGAGTGCCTACGGCTCCTAACTGCCATTAGCACTGCAAGTCACATCTGGCACCACTTTCCGCCATGGCTTTTCTGTCCCCTTGTCCTCTGTTGTTTTGCCTGTTTTATGTGTGGTTGACCTTTGTGGTCATAGCCAATTAGCGGGTGTTTTCCTTCTGCCCAGCAAACCACAAATCTCCGCAGGGTGTGGTCCCCAGGGCAGTGGCTCCGCTCCGGCAGCAGTGTTTGCGAACTGGGCCCTCAGGGGCTGTGCTTCCCCTCTAATCAGTTCTGTTCTGTTTTTTTTTTGAAGACTTTTCAGCACAGAGGGATTCTAGAAGCCTGAGGGATCTGGAAGATGGGGCTAGTGCAGAGGTGTGAGCTGTCTCGGAAAGTAACAGCCAGTGCAGAGCACGATGGGAGAGATAGCCAGGGACTGCTGTCCGATGCGGGGGACAAGTTTTCCTTGGCAAACAAGGATGGGTTGAAACAGACAGAGAAAGCGTTACAAAGACCATCGAGAACCGCAGAGGAGGCAGCCCCAGTAAATGGTGGGTGGTGGTGCGGGGCCTGGTGGACGCACACAGGAGTGTGGGTAGGTGCCCGCGTGCGTGCACACACACTCGTGCACCTGTTCATGCCCGTGGGTAGAAGAATTAGCCCCGGGAAACTGTGAGAAATAAATGAGGCAGGAGCAAAGTATGCAGGGTCTTGAAAGGTAGGCGGAAGATTCAGAGCCGTTTCAGTGGCAGCGTAGAGCTATCAAAGTGGAAGGGATGTGGACCCAGGCGTCCATCTCAGCAACGCGCCGAAGGCACAACAGAAACAGAGAGGAAACAGTCCTCAGGTGTCTGGAAGGCGTGTTGACAAGCCTGGCTGACTGGCTCAATCTGACAGGCTGCATGGAAGGATCCCTCGATGTCGATTCTAAAGCTCTAAGCTTGGGGGTGTAGTGGCAGGAGCCCTAGAATGGAAAGGTCGAGAGAGCTGCAAGATCGCGAGTTCTCTTTCAGACCTGAAATTTCATTCCTCAAACAGGGACCTGCCTTCTGCACATTTACACGGCTGCTGCCGCTGCTGCTGCCAGAACAAGAGCCTCACCTGGGCTGCATCGGGGAAACCCGGGGATGCCTCTCTCCTACCCGCATCCCTGGGTTCTTAGCTAACGAGGCAACAGGACCAAAAGCTCCTACCAGGCATCACAGGGCTGCTCCCGGCTCTGTGAGGGCTCTGGCCAGAATGGCGCAGGTGCAAACGAATTAGGTCCAGACAAGAGCTCGGAAGCTCATTGTTGGTTGTGACATCAGAAGAATGCTAATGTTCTTCTGCTGACAAGCAGGCACTGACCAAATTCGGCCCCATCAGCACACTGGTGGGCGGCCAGCCAAGTTTTTAAATGGAAACTGACCCATCACAGGAAAAAAGTGAAGGGCAAAAATGATCATTCCACTCTACATCCTTGCCATAGACCACACCCCTGCTCTCGGTGTTCAGACAACCTTATATATCAGCAGCCCCCAAACTACATCAGGTGGCAAGGCCCCAATAAAGGTATTTGTTCTGGGGCTGTTCAAACTTCTGCTGCGAGTTTGAGACCCTTTCTGTCTCCCAAGGACCTAAATGGGGCTTCTGGACAGGCAATCTTGGGGTAAACAGTCTGATTTTCACAACGTATCACGGGCTTCAGTTTTAAACCGGCTGTGGAGTTTTGAGCACAGATCCACAGCTACCTCTAGGGCCTGTGTAATCCCAGGTGCCAGCAGCTAAGCCTCACTGTCACTAGACCACTCAGTTCAGTTAGGGACATGGGCTGTACCCTGCACCCAGGCATTCTGGAAATCGCAGGTGGGCCCGCACGCATGCATGCAGCCGAGCGAGCAGGTGTTCAGCGCGCAGGTTTGTGTGTGAAAAGCTAAGCTGGAGTCCCAGCTTTGCTTCTACCAGCTGCTCCGACTCCGGGAGCATTAACTAATCTCGCTAAGCCTTGGTCTCCTTATCGGTAAAATGGGGGTAATAATACCTAGTTCAGAGTGCTGTTGCGATTAACAAATTATATGCAAAAACTGTGTTAGTTGCCTATTGCTGGATAACAATTTCCCCGAAAACATAGTGGCTTAAAGCAACAAGAGGCATTCACTGTCTCGGTGTGTGAGGATCGGGAAATTAGGAGTAGCTTAGCTGGGTGGTCCTGACTTGGGATTTCTCATAAATTCAGTCAGATGTCAGCTGGGGCTACAGTTATCTGAAGGCTAGTCTGGGGCTGAAAAATCCACCTCTAAGGTTGCTCACTACCTGGTTGATAAGTTGGAGAAGGACTAAGTTCCCTTCCACATGGGCCTCTCTCTGTAAGACTGCTCGAGTGTCCTCAGAATGGTGACTGGCTCCCTTCAGAGCAATCAAACCAAGAGACCAGAGCAGAAGTTGCAATGCCTTTTATGACTTAGCCTCAGAAGTCACACGTCACCACTTCCACTATATTCTATTGGTCATATAGGCCAGCCCCGATTCAATATAAGAGGGACCGTACAAGGACGTGAGTACCAGGAAGCAAGGATCGTTGAGTTCTGCCTTGGATGCTGGCGACCATGCGCTGGCACAGCACCCGAGTAAGTGGGAGCTACTGATAGGGTTATTATTTGCTTCTTATCATCTACACACATACACACACACACGAACCACTGCTTTCCCTTCGCTCTGAAGTGTCCAATCATTGCTCTTCTTCTCCTAAATCCATGGCCTGCCAGTCCCGTGGTGATGTCAGAAAGGACAGTACCCCACAGGCTCATGAGGGTGACTCAAATACTCGTACTCGGACACTTGCCCCTCGCTGATGTAATTAGAATCCTCCTGGGCACTTCCTGGTTCCTCTGATGGCCTGAGTGCCACCGCCAGCTGGGACCTGCAGTCTCTAAGCATCACTGTGGCAGGGAAGGTGCTGACTTGCAGTTTGTGGTCCAGCGCTGCAGAGCCGAGAGTAATGACCTGGGTCACCCCTGGTCAACAAAAGAGTGGACACTAGCAGAGACTGTGCTGGAAGTGGGAATGTCCACTAAGGGGCAACTAAAGAAGTGTGTCCTCCCTTGGGCGCGTTTACAGGCAGCAGGCAAGGACCTGGTTCCCTGTAAGCTACTCTCACGGTGACTTTCCCTGTGTCGCCAGAGCAGATGCTGCACATCCAGTGAGGCTCAGGTTGGCTAGTGATAGGACGGGGAGGACATCGGAGTGGCAGAAGTCGCCAGTTGTTTCCCAGTCTCATTTTTCTCCCTTCTTCCACAGAAACAAGACCCCTATCATTAGCTGAGAACAAGGCACCCCAAAATAGAACCTGTATTTGTCAGGCTCCCTTAACAAAATTCTGGCCCATGAGACATAGTGGGGGACCTATGGGCAACTTGTGGAGAGGGGCCACGCCTCTCTTTCCTCTTACTCCTCCCTGCTGGCTGGAATGCCGATCAAACGACTGCAACGCCAGGAGGGTTCTGGAACCTGAAGTGGCCTTGGGAATGGAAGCCACTTGTGGCAAAGCAAAAAGAGATAAGAAACCTGGGTCCCTCACACCCGTGGGCTGCCTTCCAACTCTGGGCTGCCCGCCTCTAGATTTCTTGGACATGAGAAAGAGATCAACGTTTAATTTTTAAAAAGCCATCCTTGCTTTGTTTTCTTTCTTTTTCTTTATGACAAACCTAACCCCAACTCACTGAGCTTCCTACTGCAGCAGCTGTTGTTACTGCAATTCTTGCACACAACCTGCCGTCAGGGTATGCATCTGCCTGCTGCGGGGATGTCCGTGGCAGGATCCCAGTGGGGAGAGGATAAAGCATCATTTACAGTTTGATGTCAGTTGGCTGAGCTCCCCCGCTGCGCTCAAGGCACCTCGGGGGAGGTCAAGTAGGTGTGTACCGGGTTTCTCCTCCATCTCGGTCCCTCTGTCGCCACCACTCCACTCCTCCGTTTGTTCTTTCGTTTATTCATTCATTTGTTCCACAAATAGTTATGAAGAACTTCCACATGTCAGGCCTTATGCGAAAGTGGAATTGCGAATGTGCAATGAGAGAGCGGCGGCACCTGTCCTTGGGAATCACAGCACAGAATGGTGCAGTGTAGGAAGGGTCTACTTTGGGTTTCTATGCCTTAAAAACTACAATTGTGAAAACATTATATATTTCTTATTTCAAAAGTGACATATTCAATAAACAAAGAGAAGAAAAAATTCACATATAGCTCCGGGAACAAATATGAATATTTTGCCATTTTCCAAAAGTCTTAATATAAATATACATTTGGTTTGGTTTTTTTTAATGCTGGGATTATTTTATTTTGGACTTGCTTTATCATTTGATATTGTACTGTGAACATTTCACCATGACTGTAAATGTAGGCCCCCCCAACAACATTTTTAAAAGGAATCCTGCCTTGCATTAAATGGAACTGATGTCATTTATGCAATCAACCCTCTATTGTTGGACATGTAAGCAGGTCTTAATTTTCACAAGTATAAAGAGCTACAATAATGAATATTCACATAGCTAAACATTTTGTATAGTTATGATTATTTCTTTGGAGTACATTCTCAAAGGTAGAGTTGCTAGGTCAAATGCAGGTCTAATTCTAAGAGTTTGGGTACAAATCTAAATTCACTTTAAGTGGTTGGACAAATTCAGTCTCCCTCCAGAGGGTCAAGAGTTTCACTGAATGTTTTTATTTTAATATAAAAACTTAGCGAGGACTCCCAGCACTTGATGAGTCACTTACACCTTTGTAAGATCATCTTTTCCGACTCCTTCCCTCCTGGGAGCTCCCAGAGAAGGCAGGGATCTGGCAAAAGGGCACAAAGATGGGCCAGGCCTGGCAACTGCAGCGCTGCCCTGGCAAAGCACCGCTTCCAGCCGAGGAAGGGGCACGCTCCGCTCACCCGAAGGGCAGAAGGCTCTCATTCAGTGGCCTGCCGGGGCCTGCCAGCGGGAGTCAGCTCTAGTCAAGGGGATGGCACATTGCCTTCTCCGACCTGGTCTTCTCTCCCATTCCCTCCTTGTCCTCATCCTTCTTCCTCTATCGCTTTTTTTTTTTTTTAAATCAGAAGAGCTTTACTGCATTTTCTGTTTATAAAATGATATAAACCTTTTGAAGTAATCTTAAAGAAATACAGAAAGGGAGAAAAGGTAAAAATCACCCCAGAATTTTGCTCCCCAGTAATATGACCACTATCAAGACGTAGGTGAACATCCTTCTAGATGCCTCTGCACATGCAACAGCTCATTTCTTACTCAGCCTGACAACGAACGCATGAGATAGGCAACATTATCTCTCTTTTGTAATTATGAAAACCAAAGTGTTAGAGATGCCAAGCTATGTGCCAAGGCTGTAGAACTAGTAAGTGGGGAGGTGGGATTTGAACTCTTTGACTCTTGTACACGGAAGCCTACGAATCCGAACCATGGCGTGATCTCCCCAACTCCCCTGCTTTCCTCTCTGTGTGTATCTATTTGGGAAGACGGAGCCCTTTTACTTCCTTTGCTGATTTGTTTCATTCAAAAAGGGACTGTGGACATTTTCACAGAGGGGTTCAGATATTTGGCTCTGAAGTTTAAACCTTGATTGACTGCTTACTAAATCTGTGACCTTGGGCCTACTTAACCTCCAGCCAATTTCCTCACCTGTAAAATGAGGATTATAATACCTAGCTTAAGGAATGGTTATGGGCATGAAATCAGACACATATGTGAAGCACCTGGTACATGCTCAGCACTCATTAGCTATCAACCAACTCTCGTTATCTTTCCAGGCAGGAACATGAGTCTACGTCACCACTTGAATGGCAGTTCATTATTCTTGGGTGTGGACGTAGTATGACGTATATAATGGACACTGAATAATGTCTAACCTTGACTTGACATTGTCTCCAGTTCTCCGATTTGTCACTAATGCGCACCCCAACACTTCCGTCTTTGCACCCTTGGCTAATACAAATCCCTAGAGGAGGAACTGGGTCAAAGGGGACCCATATCACACATTCACCCTGCAAAAGGTTCACACCAGCTTGCTTCAAGAGGGGAGTTCCTAACAGTTCAGGTTAACGGGAGCCGGAAGTCTTCCCTCCAGTTTCTATGTCTTCCTTCCCTATTTGCTGGGAGAGGCAAGTCATTTTACAGAGAACCCTACCACCCAATTAACTCTACTAAAAATTCTTTCTTCCTCTGTCAGTTAAAAACACTATTCAACGGAATAAATTTTAAAGATCTTGGCTCTATCAAATGATTTCTGAATTGGGCAGCATCCCATCTAGCAAAAAGGAAGGAGCTCTGAGGAGCTCCACAAAATGAGAGAGTGTTACAGGCAGAAGGGAGCAGGTGAAGAAGTTACCGGCAAAAAGGCAGGTTGTTTCAGGCGGGGTCATCTTCCTTCAGGGGCAGGTGGAGGCCTCACAGGCAGTCCACCTCACTAGGGCTGACCAGGCCATTCCCTGCAGACCGGGGAGGTCACGTTCCTGGGGGAGGCTGAAAGTGCTGGTGACCTGCGCTTGCCACGAGTGCCTCCATTTCGAGCCTGTTGTCTCTTTTTTAACACTTCCGTTCTCAGATTAAAACAAACAGAACCCCACAGCAGTTAGATAAGGGTAAAAATTAAAGATGCCATAATTTAGTTGAAAACAAAAGTTGCTGAAACGCAGTTCTGCAGAGTCCTCATACGTTAAAGCCTGTGTGTGTGTGTGTGTGTGTGTGTGTTTAATCTCTACAGTGTGCTCACACACAGGTGTACACAGATTTAATTATTTATAAGGGGCAGGTGTATGTCTAAGGGATTTACACACATATACACATAAATATGTGTATTTTTTAAAATAGAATATAACCCCTTCTTCCCAAGTTCCAGACTGACATTCCCTATAAAAATAGTAAATATACCAATAGTGCCCTTGGCGGTCCCTGGGTTCTGTCTCTTGCTTCAACAGGGTTTGGACAGAACAGACCCAGGCCCACCCCTTCTTCCAGCCTCCGACCACCCTCCAACCTATTTTCCAGCCACTGCCTTCGGAACTGCCTCAGCCATCCTCAGCCTTCAAGACCAGCTAACACCATTTATTTTAACTTTAACTTCTCATTACCAAACAACCATGAGCCCCCAAGTTTGTCAGAATTACTCCACCGAGGTGGAGGCTGCCATCAACCACCTGGCCCACCCGCATCTGCAGGCCTCCTGCGCCTACCTCTCTCTGGGTTCCCATTTTAACCCCAACGATGTGGTTCTGCAGGGCCTGGGACACTTCTTCTCCGAGGTGACCGAGAAGAAGCACAAGGTACCGAGTGTCTTTTAAACCTGCAAAACCAGTGCAGTGGACTCTTTCTCTTCCAGGACGTGCTGAAGCCTTCCCAGGATGAGTGGGGTGACACTCAGGATGCCAGGGAAGCCACCATGGTCCTGGAGGAGGACCTGACCCAGGCCCTTGTGCCTGCACAGCCCCTCAGCTCTGTGACCTCCGGTGAACCACCTCCTGGATGAGCAGGTGAAACTCATCCAGGGGATGGGCCACCACCTGACTAACATCCACAGCCTGGCGGCCCCCAGGCTGGGCTGAACAAGCATCCCTTTGGAAGGCTCACCCTCAAGCATGATTGGGAGCCTTTGGAGCCCCAAGGCCTTTCAGGGACCCCTCTGCATTTCCCTGGATCTGGCTTTTGCCTTCACCTCTTCCTGCAACCGCTAGGAATCATTTTAACCACCCTGGTGCCCTCTCCCATGCATTGGACCAAATGGAAACAATAAAACTTTTTGCAGAAAAAAATTAAATATACCTTTGTTTTTTCACTTTATACATCTATCTTCTGGAATACTGCATACTTCTTTTCCTGATTTTCACAGACATTGCTGATCTGCACATGGGCTCTCTGAAACAAGCCTGTACCCTGAGACGAGAACAGGAGAGGCCACTGTCAGGAGTGCTGGGGAGCCCGCAGAGCACGGGCAATTGGTTGGAAGGTGAACACCGGCAGCTGATTCCCATGCTAAGCTTCCCTCCACCCTCCACTCCCCTGGACTAAAAACAACCCTCAATACGGAAACTCAGCTACTCCCTTCTTTTACTTCATATCCATAGGAGAGATATAAAGAAGTGCCAGTTATGTTTTAAAATTCCGTTTTACTCCAAATTTCTTAAGGCGAGGAGCCACTCAGGACTCCAGCTGGACGATGAAGTCGTAATCAGATCATCTGGTCGGCTCGCCTCCAGCGAGGCGGGGCACTTCCCAACAATAGGTGCCCCGGAGTTTTCTGGTTCGGAGTCAAGCCCCTGGGAGGATGCCTCACTGTGAAGTAGACCATGAAATGAAGCAGAGGAGAGCTCTCTCGCTCTGTTTCCCTCCCACCCCCAAAGTAATTGCATCTGTGGTTTGTGTCAATTCTAATCAGGGTAGTTAGAAGTCAAACCATCCCGTTCTCCAGCCAAATCTCAACAAGGGGAGAAGGTGGTAAGTCCATATTAGTTCCAGTTTTATACACAATGAACATTTTCAGAAATGTAATGTAAACAGTAGTGGGATCCCCACCACCCCTAATACTTCACCCAGGTCAGCGTTTTCGAACATCAGGGGAAAAGAGCAACGCATCAGGAAACTGGCACAGGTCCCCGCCCCGTGCTAACTAAGGCAGCTGAGAAGGCAGTCGCCTTACGCAGGCGGTCTCTTCCCGAGGCATTAGTAATACACACACGTCCCACCTAACTCACAGGTGTTGCCGCTGTAAGTAACATAAAAGTATTTGGGAAGTACACAGTGCAAGGTACTTATTTCTGCTGAGCACATACAGGCTAATTCTTCTCTCTCCACAAATGCCTGTGGGCCCTAAGTCCTGCTTGGCTCGTACTCCATCTTCTAAACACCTCAAGGGGAGAAGATTGTGTCCCACCCAGGTAATTTATTCCCCGGTTTAGAAGTCCTCATTATCTGACAGTTCTTTCAATGTCTACCCAACACCCCTGGCACAGCCAAGTCAATTAATTGCCTCTTATTTCGATCCCAGAGGAGAAGAGATTACCTCCTTCACCCGGGCCTGACCTGAAGGCTGTTTATTTAGGTCCTTCCTTGGCTTCTGTGTTTTCTTCTTCCTCTTTACGGTGGAGGAAAGGCAAACATTTATTTTATGTGCAGTTAAGAGAAATGCCAACAATTTGTTTTATGTGCAGTTCAAATGATAATCCTGCAAGAAGGGATGTCTCCGAAATGAGGCTGAGGATAGGCTTCTCCGTGAGTGAGTTGTGTGTTTCATTGCGGCGGCTGACGTAGCAGCCACAGCGGCGCCTCCTGCAGCTGATCAGGGAGTTCCCTGCTGAGACCCAGGAGAGAACCCCGAGGAAGGCAGAGGAAAGAAAAACAAGACTTCACAATGACAGTTACAGAGTCATAGGACCGGAGCTCTGAAAGTCTTGGGCTTGTCATTGGCCTAGCCAGGGGAGGGGCCCGGCAATGCTCTGTTTTCCAGAATCTTCTTTTGTAAGACTTGAGAATGCTCTGAAGGCACTCATGCAAACGAGACTCGGGCATATATTACTATCAGGCTTATAGAACAGAAAAAGTTCTAAATTCTTGCTGCTCCAAGGGTACCTGCTAACCAGCTGTGCTTGTACCAGCCTGGGGCTCATTAGAAATGCAGAATCTCGAACCCCAGCTAGACCTCCTGAACCAGAACCTACATTTCGGCAAGATCCCAAGGTGATCTGTGTAGACATTAAAATCTGAGTAGCACTACTGACTGGAAGCAAACTTGGGGATTGTAGAAAGCAGAAAGGACCTTTCTTCTCCCCCTTTCCTTCTTTGTGCCTCCTTCCCCATGGCCTTCCAGAGGGCGCCATCCTGGCTCCATTTGAGACCCCTCCAGAGAGCTTTACAAATCTGATACCTGGACTCTCTCCAGAGATCTTGATTTAATTGGTCCAGGGAGGGACCTGGGCAGTAGACATTTTTAAAGATGCTCCGCGGGGGACACAAACAAACACCCAACACCGTGGCCTCATTCGGCCCTTTCAGGAGCAAGGGTAAATGCACCTGAACTTGTGCTTTTGAGGGCTTTGGAGGAAGTCAGATTGGGCAATGCAGATGGTATAAGCAGTCAAATCTCTGTAAAATTGTACAAATAGTCCTAATTGTCTCACAAACTCCCAGAAACTGTGAAAATAGAATCCCTTTGAGAAATGAAGGCATTCCTGGCTGCTGCTATCTATCCCTGGCTTCTTGTTTGCTAGCTGAGCTAATTCTCTGGGGGTGACTGAAATAGGGAGGAATATAGGATCCGTACATTTATTAAACAAAAAATTGTCCTAATGAAAGTATCCATGTTCAACACATTGCTATTGTTGTTTTTTTCCAGGAAACAGTTATTTATCAATAAATAAACAGATATTTATCGAATCCCTACTGTGCGTTTGACCCAGTGGGGCTGCAAAGATGTTTCAAAATGATAGACTCTAGCCCTGGCTGCATAGCTCAGTTGGTTAGAATGTTGGCCCTATATGCCAAGGTTGCAGGTTTGATCCCCAGTCAGGGCACATACAAGAATCAATCTCTCTCTCTTTTTCAAATCAATAAACTAAAAAAATATTAATGACAGACTCTACCTTCAAGAACCTCACCACCTCGTGGGGACCTGCACAGGCTGGGAACCTAGAAGAGCTGAGTTCTACCTGTCCTTCAGTTCCTGGCTCTGTGAACAGGGAAATGAATCTTTATTTCCAGTGCTTAGGATGTCTGAGGGATTTCAAGCACCATCACTTTCTTATATTATAGACAATCATTTTTTAACCTTAGGAAAGTCATCTTGATGTACAAACCTAGCTCCCTCAGGTCACCCCGTTTCTTCTTGCAAAGCAAGCTTTCCGGATGAGGTGGAAATGCAATTATACATCTCTGAGGGTTCAGCTTCAGAAGCTGCCCCCCACTGTTCGGAAAGGCTGGGTACAGTCTACTCCCCCTGCCAGTGGGTTCCACACCCAGGGGTTCGACCAACCTCTGACCAAAAGTATTTGAGAACGAGTTACGTTGACACTGGTACGTGTCCTATGTGGTTAGGCCTGCAATGGTTGTGTCTGTACTAAACATTTTTTTTCTTGCCATTATTCCCTAAACCATACAGTATGACAATTATTTCTATAGGATTTACATTGTGTTGGGTATTGTGAGTAATCCAGAGATGATTTAAAATATATGGAAGGATGTGTCAGCTTGTGTGCAAATACTATGCCATTTTATATATGGGACTTAGGCCTCCCCGAGTTTTGGTATCCTCGGGCCTCCCGCAAGCAATCCCCTGTCTATGAGGAACACTGGCTGTCTTTAGCATAATCAGGAAGCAGGCAGAGATAGGAAACATTTTTTATTATGCAAATCATGTTCACTGGAAAGGAAGACCTCAGTGGTACACCACTTCCTTCCAGACTGTGTTGGGGACCCAGCTGTGCACCTGAGCCGCTGCTTGCATTCTTGCCTGACAGGGACCAGGGAGAGAGAAGAGGACAGAGAAAGGGCAGAGGACCGCGCTGCCACCTAGCAGACCATCACCTGGGCCTCAGCATCTCTCACTCAGACTGTGGCCCAGCACTGGAACTGTCAAACGACAGCTGCCACCTGAAAAATGGATTTCTGCAAAAAGTTTTGTGCAAACTTACAGCAGAGAGTCAACAGGACAGGGAGAGAGGCGGAGGGCAAGCAGGGACCTATGACAGAAAAGGCCTTCTGTTGAAAAAAAAATCCCACTTTAAGAACAACTTAGTCCCACAGCACACCAGCCATTCTGCGGCATCGAGGCGAGTTTAGCCCGGCTGCCTTGAGGGGCAGTTTAACAGGCACCAGGCTGCCTGCTTACAGCCAAAGCCTCCCCGACAGAACACATAGCTGGGGCTGGATGCAGGTGCTGAGCTAGTCCCCCTATAAACCTCACTGCCCCCCTCAACCGCCCCGCACCCTTGGCACACTCAGTCTCTGCCCCATCCCTGTGTCACCCTGCATGCAGGCAGGTGACCGGGACTTGGCAGGCATCACTCTGTCTCTGGCTTGAATGCCTTCCTCATGGACCTGCTTCCCACACTTCATTCTGGCCCACGAGACTGTAAATGGCAGCCTGCCACCGCCTGTCTTTCCACACTCACCATCCGGAGGGGCAGACCTGACCCAAAGCTGACAGCGAGCACCCTCATGGCAGGTAAAAATGGGGACGCAGAGCCTATAAGGAGTGATGAAAAGACCTAACTCCCTTCTCTCCCCCATCCTGGGTGCTGGCCTGCTGAGCCCATGTCCCTGGGAACTGGCCTTTGTGATTGTGTGACCCCCGGGAAAGAATACTAGCATGTTTCCCCAGTAGCTTCTCTGTGAAAAGACAATGCCAGGAAGGAGGGGAGAGAACTTCCCAGCTGACACCAGCAGTAGCTGTCTTGCTATCTTTGGATGCTGCTGAGGCAAATGAAGCCTTGTGCGCTTCTGCTAAGTGAGGGGTGAGCAGCTGGGGCAGACAGTCAGTGAGCTAGAAGCTGGTGGTGATTCAGACACACAGCGCTGGAGGATCCAGTGTGCTTTATAAGACGGTGCAGCAAAGGGCAGGGGGAAGGGAGTGACTGATAGGAAGTAATTGTGAAATAGAATCTGTTTGGGTTCGTGACAGCTCCTGGTGGGAGAGGGAGCATGCCCATTACTAGAACTAATGAGGACAGAAGTTTGCGACACTCCACGGTGACACTGACGGCCCCTGTCTAACAAAGTGGCCCTGTGTCAGGAACCAGGTGCTTTAGACAGATGCAGGATTTGCACGGCCAGAGCATGAGCTGAGGAGGGCTGACAGGTCTATAGCCAAGTGCATGCAAAATGAAAGGACCAGGAGATGAATTACAAAGAAAATACAGCAACAGAGCAGAAAATGTAGACAATTCAAGGGGAAAATGCATGGTGTTCTACCTCCCTAATGAAGATATTTTCATCTTGCATGTGCTTTTCTAGTCTTGCCCACACATACATGTTTTTACAAAAATTCTAGTGCACCCAGAATTTCATAGTGCTTTTTCCACTGGTCCTGTGTCATCTGAATTCCCCAGTGTTACTCTGATCGCTGACACTAGCTGTAAAAGATTCCCCCTCGTGGATATATCATAACTTACTAAAATATTTCTCTATTCTGTAAGTAGACTGCTTTCTTTTCAGAAAGAGCTTTATTGAGGTGTGAGGGATACACAATAAGTGGCATAAGTTTATTTGATAAGTTTGATAGATGTATCACCTGGGAAACCATCCCCACAATCAAGATAAGGACATACCTATCACCCCCAAAAGTTTCCTCCTGCCCTTTGTAATCTCTCCCTCCCCTCAGGGTCCTTTCCCTGTAATTGTGGTGGCCCCCAATGTCCCCTTGTATTCATGGGCTTAGTCCCCTTCCTTTGAATTTGGGCTGCCCCTGGATCTGTTTGTTCTCAGCCGTAGAAGGTGGTGAAAGTGACACCATGCAGGTTTCAGGCCAAAGCCTTAGAAAGTCCTGACATGGTATGATCTTGCACTCCTGAAAACTTTCTTCTTGGAACCTAGCAGCCATGCCATGAGGAAGCTCCACGTGGAGATGACCCTGGGTCCACCAATAACGAGTCATCTTGCCGGCCTCCCAGTGCCTGATCCCACCCCACATGAGCCATGGTAGCCTGGTCATCCCACAGAATCCTGAGAAGTCATAAATTGTGGTGGTTTAAGCCACTCAGTTTTGGGGCAACTGGTTACACAATCATCGATAAGTAAAATAGGCTGTGAACATAAGCAATTATTGTTAAAACGGGCTCCCACTCTTTGGGAATCTCATAAAACAGTGCAGGAGAGGTGAGGCAGGAGTTTTCCGCAATCCATGTCACTCTCCAGTTGTGACCTCGCTCTTGCATCCTGGAAGGTGTCACTAGGCGGTACTCCCACCTGCCTCTTGGACAGAGGATGCAGGAACAAACTGAAGGGAGGGTCTGTGGCAAGTTTTGGGGTCCGGGAAAGAAGCAAGTGACTTGCTCTGGGTCTGTCCCAATGTTGCACTTTAGGACACTCCCTGGGGGTGAGGACCCAGCCCAAAGCAGTGTCCAGGGCACCCCTACTGACCCTCTCCAGTCAACAGCATTCACAGAATCATCATGCCAAGGGTCCATCCTCGCAGAGCAGCTGAGAGGCTTTGGGAAATCATCATCCCCTTTAATACCCATCACAAATGCATATCCTGGAAAAATGCCCTGTTCTGTTTATCCACTCACCCACGGAGGGGCATTCGAGTTGTTCCCAGTTTTTGTTCATGGGAATAAAGGTGCTCTGAACTTTCGAGTGATAGTCTTTGGGTGGACACGTGTTTTCTAGATTCTGCCTACATACTTGTGAATGGAATGACAGGAGCATGTAGTAGTGACTATTGAATTATTTAAAATATTTACTTATTAAATAGGCTTATTTTAAAGAGCAATTTTAGGTTCACAGTAAAGTTGAGCAGAACATACAGAGAGTTCCCATGTACCCACGCCCCGCACCTGAGGGGTAGCGTAACAGTGGGTTAACCTATCGTTCTTTGGTGCATTATTATCCACCAAAGTCCATAGTTACTAGAGGGTGTAGGGAAGGGAGAAAGTTTTCCTTGAGCCCCTTAGAGTCCCATGCTAGGCCTGAAAATTAAACTGACAAAGAAAGACGGGCAGGAGAAAAGCACACGCATGGATTTGATCTGAGTTTTATGTGACCTGGGAGCTTTCAGAAAGAAGGGAGCCAAAGGAACAGCCAGACCTGAGTATTTTTACTCGGGGTGTGGTGAAGAGCAGGCTGTTGCGGAGCAGTATGGTCGGTTACCGTGACAACATGAGCGTGGTCCACTGGGGCACAGCATGCTCTGGCTCCTCCGGAATACAAAGGGCGCCTCCCCAGGAGGGTTTTATGACCTGTGTCGTCGGGGGCAAAGGAGGGAATCAGTGTGACTTTCCCGCTTGAGCTGTTTTCTCAAACTTTTTCAGCTTAAAAGACTCAATATGCCAAGGTGCTATATTTTGGTCTTAGCTTGCGCTGACCCTCATCGAGGGCAAGAGAGAGAAAGAGGAAGGAAAAGGAAGGAAGAAAAAGGAAAAAGGCAGGCAAACATCTGGGAATGTTCCTGCTTTCCACCCCAGCAGCAACACTTGGTGTTACAAAAATCTATTAAAAAACAACCAGCCCGTCTTCAGCCCCAGAACTGTGAATTCTCAGCTGAATAAGGAAGTGTATCATCTCACTTCATTTGCATGTTAATGCAATGCAAGTACCAGAATGCCGGGAAGTGAATGGGGGAAAGTGCCACCAGCTGTAAACACTTGGTTAAAAAGTTGAACACAGCGTATCGATTTGTGTCAGGGCACAAAGATAACAGGTAAGGAGACATGAGGTCTGATAAAAGACAGAGTCGGTGTCTTCCACAGATCCGAGGATAGACAGGAGTGTTGCAACAGAGAAAAGAGCAGCAGGCTAAGTGGGCGCGTTAAAGACAAGACACGTCTTTGTTTTAAAGTTCACTTGAGATCAATGTCAGTGGAAAGGGGGGGGGGTATGAAAGGCGAGGAAAGCACCGCCGACACGGTTGCCTGCGTGCCACGCAGAAAAGAGCTGGTGGAAACACAAGTTCGCGCACGTGCCGCGGAGGGGGCTGCTGAAGCCCATCCTTAAAAACTCCCGCCGCGTGGTTTGTTTCTGCGGCTTTGCTGAAGATCGGAGTGTTGCTTAGGTTTCTTTTTTGCTTAAAAGAAAAAAAACAGTTTTGCTTTGAACTGGCTAAGTAAGAACAGGACTTCACTATTCGATACTGATGGCATGTGTTTGCATGTTGTCTATCACAGTCTGCCAGGCTCGGCTTTCGGACAGAATGTGCTGAATGTTGTATGTTTCCCAGCCATCTCCCATTCCCGGGCTGGACCCTGCTTCTCCTCCGTCTCTGCCAGCCGTGCAATTGTTCAGAGGGTTCCATTTACCTGGTGTTCACTAAAATTTAGAGAAAGAGTGGACAGTGGATTAAGGAGGCACAAGGGAGTTGAAACTGAGCAGAAGGCAGGGTGTTTGACGTTAGCGGCAGCCTGGAGTGTGGCGTTGAGAGATTCTTGGAGGTCCAGTGACAATCGCATCCATATCATTCTTCTCTGAGGTCCAATTCTATGCAAGGTGACAGCGTTGCTTACCTCAGGCTGTCCTAATGATGACTACAAAGTGGATGGCTTAAAACAACAGAGTTTTTTCTCTCACCATTCTGGAGGCCGGAAGTCCAAAACCAAGGCGCTATAGCAGGGTCGGTTCGTCCCGAGAGCTCGGAAAAAGAGTAGGTTCTTTGCCTCTCTCCTTGCTTCCGATGTCACCAGCAATTCCTGGCATTCCTTGCAGCTGCATCCCTCCATCGCCGCCTCCGGCACCACATGGCCTCCTTCCCTTGTGATGTCACTTCACCCTTTCACACGGATGCCAGGCCCACTGGGCTCAGGGCCCACCCTAGTGCTGCGTGACCGCAGCTTGCTTACTTATATCTGCAGGGCCTGGGGGTTAGGGCTTCAACATGTCCTTGTAGGGCACACAATTCAACACACTATAGTCACTGAGGCTGAATTGTTTTTAAAAAAATCCTCACCCAAGTGTTACAGAATGGACCCGTGGCGGGGATAAGATACTGTCACTGAATGGACCCCCTTCTCCCGGGGTCCCCCCTGTACTGAGTTTGTTACAGAGCAACAGAAAAGGTCCGTTATTGTCCGCCGCCTTATGGAAAGATGCCTCTCAAAGCCAGAGATTTGTGAAAAGGAAAGGAAATGTTTATTTAATGCTATACAGAGTTAAAGTAGCAACTTAACTTCATTAAAATATCGAAGTCCTTCAGGATACCCACAGACGCCCACAGTGCTTCCTATCTCCCTCTGCCCTAAGTCAGGGTACCGTACTTGCAAGGAAGAGAAGCACACGTCCGGGATCCAGGCTCTTGACACCGTCAGCTGTGTCGTCATCCAGGCAGGATCTCTAATTAATCCAAAGCCATGTGGCACCTTCTCATGGCCTACTGGCAAGAGTTCTTTCACCTTTCTTTCAGGCAGTCTCTCTTGCTCCCAGGCCACACAGCCAAAGGGAGCACCCCAAAGCCACGTGGTCCTTCTTCTACCAAAGCTGTGGGGAAGGGGTCCCCACTCTGGAAAAGCCACGTGGCAATTCTCTGCTAAAGCCACATGGTGATTTTCCCTCACAGGGTTGTGAAGGTCCTAACTCTTGGGAAAGCACGTGGATTCTCTCTCAATGGCTGCGGGTCCTGCTCTCTGGTGAAACCGCATGTATCTCTCTAATGGCTGCCGAGTCCCTGTTTTAAATACTGGCGCCAAACTTCCTCTGCAGCCCTATTTCCGACTCCTCCTATAATCGGTTACACCTGCCAGCATTCCTGTATGTTTCCAAGGTTATTGGGATGCCATCATGAGTCTGGGCAGGTGTGTCCTCATTTTCTGGAGCCAATCTTCTCCAAGCTCCCACGCAGGTGCTTTAACTTAGGGTTCCTCCCTCAGTCACGTCCTTGGGGAAATCCTTTCCATCCCCCCTGGCTCAGAGCATGGCCACAGCTGTTTAACATATCTATAAAACCAGTTAAAGGTTATAGATATGTTAAATGACCATTCTGGAGGTTATCTGCAAAACCATTGCTATGCAAAACAACTCAATGGCCCTGCTCCATTTGTCCCTTCCCCCAACTCATACCTGTGGGAGAAGGGGTGAGGACATCTTATATGTCCCTCTAACATTTCCTGGACACCGTGAGTTCTGGGCCCCATTCCAACTCCCTTTTGGGGCCCCCCACTTGGCTGTACCCTGTTACAAGTTCACCTTGCCTGCCGCCAGGGAATGACATCTCTCAATGCCAGAGTTTGGTGAAAAGGAAAGGAATTGTTTATTTAAAAGTTACACAGACTTAGAGTAATGACTTAACGTCTTTGTTAAAATCCCAAAGCCCCTTAAAATACCTGCACACACACAATCCTTCCTTCCCCCCTTTGCCCAGTCTGGGGTACCATATCTCAGGAAAAGAAATAGAAGTCCATGGCTCAAGTAGACCCCGGTCCTTCCCGATAATCCCCATGCTCAGCTGGCAGGCTCCGCTCTCGGTTCCTGGGACCATCAGCTGTGTTGCCACCATAATCTCCAGTTATTAATCAAACCCGCATGGTGCCTTCCCATGGCCCACCAGCAAGGGTCCTTTCACCCCTTCCCTTCCTGCAGGGTCTCTCCTGCATTCTTCTAAACTGCTAGGAGAGAGCTCTGCATCGCTGCTACATCTTGCTTTCCGGCTTCCTAAGCCACGTGGTTAAGGGAGCCCCAAAACCACAGGGTTAGCCCCCAAACCACATGGTTCCACACCTCGCCAAAACTGCGTGGTTTCAACCTGCATGGCTGCCATGCCTGAGTTTAAATCCCTGTGTGAATCTGCTTTTGCAGCCCCATTTCCAACTCCTCCCAAAATTGGCTACACCTACCAGCATTCCTGTATTTTTCCAGCTTTTCTGGGCTGCCAGAGTAAGTTGGGCAAGTGTGGCCCCATGGTGTGACTGGTCACCGTGGAGTATGCTGCTTGTTTTGACCTTGAGGAATGCACTCCCCTGTATAAGCCAGGGGCTCCGTGCGCTATCCCGCCTTCAAGCAGTCTCTCCTCACCACTCTGGGGCCCCATGAGCCTGGTGGGAGGAACATCCTCACTGTGGCTATGGGAGGCTTGCCAAGTCTAAGAAAAGGGTTTCAAGGCCTCTCATCTGTTCCCCGCACTAGCCCCTCCAGGCCTCCTCCGGCAGCCTGTGCGAGGCACAGACACCATGCCTTCCCCATCTGTTCCTCTTTAATTTCCCATTCTCACCACTACCCATTCGCGCTAAGCTAACAAAGGAAAGTCGAAGGGGTACATGCCTTGTCGTAGTTGCTATAAACTACGAGCCTCCAACAATAAAAAGGTTGAGTTATGCCTCTCATGGAGCCTTCATTTGATCCACAAAGGGAAAATGGATTTCTTTGTTCAGCAGTTATGTTTAATTTTTCCATTTACTTCAAAACAGTATCCAGGCAATGGGCTCATCTTTTGATGATGATCAATTTTATTTTGATTATTGGACATTTAGGGTGTAGAAATGTACCTTTACCCTATGTAGTATTCAGTGATAGCCTTTCATTCCCACGTGTAATCAATCTCCAGACTGATACTCCTACCTTTCCTTCATATTATTGACTTTTCTAAGAACATTCAAGTCAAATAAGCACAGCATCCCTCTTTTTTTGGTGAAGAGCCATGAAAAATAATCAGCAAATGCCTTGTACTTTTTTTCCCAGAATCCTTGACTTCATTTTTGCATATGAATCTCTGCCTCCCTGAGCCATGTTGGTTAACCACCTGACCACAGCAGATCCTAGAGGCCAAAAGTGTGTGATGTGTCTTCAGAGGAAGGGGTAGGGGTGCCTGTCTCATATGCTGACCCCTGCAGTTAAGACCTGGAAGAGTCTTAGGGGAGGAGCTATCAGAGTGGGTGGACAACTTGGGGTGTACCTCCCAAAGTAGGATTCTGTAGACGATGGCCAACCACAAATCGAATGTCAATGAGTGTACCCCACTGACTCAGAGTGAAGCAGGCATTCAGTAGGAATCTTCGGGCAACTTTCCCGTTGTCAGCCTTATCATTGAGATCCAGATCCCTGCCCTTCAATTCATCTTTTTTTCTGTGCCAGGCATCATGCTAAGTGCCTGTCACCCTTATCACAGAGGCGCTGAATCTGGAGTTCAAGTGTCCCAGAGGGACTAAGAGAATCCTAGGGTATTCACTTCCATATACTCTTCAAACACATTTACATAAGCATATTTGGCTGGGTTGTCTGGACAGCCACCTTATAACTGAGCACTATTCATAATATCAGGAACTTTTTTGTACTTGGGTTTTTTAGCTTTTGTTGGCATTTGAAGTGCTATTTAATTGTCACTGGCTAGCGAAGAAAGAAGAGATGCTTTTCAATAAGTCCCATAGGAAGGGGTCACAAAGCCAGTACTACAGGGGCCGGCAGCTTACACACCTGAGTATGGCAAGTGGGGTAGGGTTGGGGGCAAACTGGAAGCCACCATTCAGGCTAACGGGGGCCGCCACTCAGCTCCAGACTTTGTGGCCTTGTGGGAACGTGGGTCTCGTGTGGCTAGAGTGTCCAGCTTTTCAAGAGAAGTTGGAAAGGCAGATTTACTATGAAGTTTCTTAATTCTTCTCTAAAGCCACTAACTGGGGGGAAATGAGTCCTGTGAGGGGCGAATGGAGCATGCCATGGGCTGCATGCAGACTCCAGCTTCCCATTGGCAGTGTCTGGAGAAAACAGCTACTCGAGTCGAATTGTGGCTCAGCATATGGTGGGCTCGGGCTGCCAAGAACCTGTCCTGGCAGGCACTAGAAACCAACATTTCAAGAAGCTGAATTAATCTCAGCAAAATAACATCATCCATCACATCAATCCATTTTAATTTTGTTGGCTTGTTGTTTGGTTTTTACTTATTCATAAGCTCCCCTTTGGCTTTATAGTAGTATAAGGGTATTTGTGGATATTTAAGAAATATCCTTATTTAAATAATTTAAATCAACAGCGGGAATTTGTAAGATATCATTTTCAAGTCTGACAAGTGATGTCTTATCTCGTCTTTACATAAATCCCTAGGAATGTGTATAATTATTAACATGTTTAGCTATGAGAATATTGAAGCTCAAAGAGGTTGAGCGATCTGCCCAAACTCACCCAGCTATGAAAAGGCAGAGCTGGGATTTGAACTTGGGTCAACCCTGACTCCCAAACCAGCAGCCAGGACTTGTGAATGATCCCATGCATCTCCCACCTAAGTTCTCTCACTGTGCTTTTGAGCACAGCCATCTGCCCAGCCAAAGCCTCAGGATTTAGAGAGATCCAAGGAAAGGGAGTTGGAGCAAGGGGTGATAAGCCTTGGAAGCCTGGGCTTTGGGTCTCGGGGGACCTGGATTTCAGCAGGCCTCAGGAGGAATGTGCAACCAGAACTGCCATCAATGATCTCTCAGTTACATTGCTGCGCATCATGCTTTTTGTGGCCCGGGCATCTAACCACCATTTACAATCTGCTTTTTATACATAAAGACCACGAATGTTCCAATACATATTTGGAGCCAACTGAATGTTATCCAGCTGCCTGTGTCAAGATTAGGTCTGTGGCTGGTGAGGAATCTGCTGAGAAGGTGGCGGGTTTGGGTTTGCGTCCCTTATGGGCAGATTAGCTTTCTTTCTTTGTTACGGCCCCACCCCTGGCTCTCTGCTCCAGCCTAAAGGAGCGCCTGGGGGATGTGAAAGGTTTAGCGGGAGTTCCTCTTCGGACCTGGGCAGTGGGACCGTGAGACAAAGCAGTAAAAGGAAAAAGTGGGAAGGAAATACAGTAGAATGTTAATAGCGGTAGTCTCCATGTTGTAGCATTAGAGGAGACGTACTTTTCTTCTTTATACTTTTTTTACAATGTCAGAACAAGACATTGCTTTTGATCTCATGAAAAATTATTCTTGGATGAAAGAAAAAGGAATTTATGAAAAAAGCCACCACGCCTGGCAGTAGGGAAAGAGCACCGTTGCCACACACAGCCATCTGTTACATCTGCGTAAGTGTCCCACGTGTGAGAAGGTGACAGGAGTCACAGATCGGATTTAGAGTGAGACAGGACAATTGTGACAGCTGGGAGCGCTCCAGGGCGCTTGTTAAGGGTGTCAGCGGTGACACACTTCTTTGTTGACACAGAACCAGTTCTGAGCGCTGGCTCCTCCCCCTCCCCCAGGCCCCTCTCTCTAGGGACTGGCTCCTGAACAAGAAGCTTCTGTGGACCGAGAACGGTGAAAGGGGGAGTGGCCTCAGGTACGTTCTTCCTGATCTAAGGTAACCTCGATGGATTCCTGGGGGAAGATGAAGTGTTTCTGGCCGGTCACCTTCCAGGAAGCGTGGCCTCAGTCGGCAGGTGGAACACTTCCTGAGGTGTGACTATAAGGCAGGAAAAAGACATTAGCATCTTCACAGCTTGGCTCTCCCACCCCAAGGAGGGACATGGTTTCAATACATATCCTCAGATTTTTTTTTAAATATGCTCTGTTTCTTTTGTCAAACCAAGTATTAAAACATTTTAATAGCCTCAACATGAACAAAAATGGGGCCAAGTTTTTCTTTTTGTTTTAAAGATTTAAATGAGGCATCTGAAATCTGAAGAGCTCTAACTGAGTGAACCCTTCATACAGGCCTTCCTGATGTAGCTTTGCTTTTCACCAAAACAACCGGGGCAAAGGGAGGGCCAGGGATCTTAGGGCCAAACTTTAACATGGCTGTTACTTGGGGCGTCAGATTAAAAGTCAATTCAACTTACGAGTAAAATCTTAATAAATATTATCTTTATATAAAAGGAAACATGAATAGGGTGTAGAGAAGACAGATTTGCCACTTGGAAGATGAAGAAATTGAAACGTAAAGCAAACCTGTTGGGTCAGGAGCCCCAGGACCTGAGGATGTGTGTTTACTCTTATCTGCACTTCTGGAAACTTCAGGGGGAAGCATTTGAGAAGCATGGAGTAGTCCTGGCCTCTGCCTCGACAGTGTGATTTCCCAGCTTCAGCTCTAGTAGTCACTATGGTAACCACAGTAACAAGCAGGCTCCAAATCTCAGGGGTTTAACACAACAAAGTTTACATTTGCACCCACACTGCAGTCCGTGACATTGGGAGTGCGGGTGGTATGAGGCACCATGCTCCAAGAAGCCACGCAGGGACTCGGGCTTCTTCCACCCTGTGTCTCTGCTAACACCTAGGCCCGCAAAGTTCTGTCGGCTTCTCTACAGCCAACCAGCAGCTGAGTGAACAGAGAGGGTGTAAATGATCTCACAGAAGGTTTGTGGAGCCAGGCCTGGAAGTGGCCTCCATCACTCCCACCCACATTCCATTGGCCAGGACTGGTCACATGGTCTCTAGATGCAGGGGGTCGGGAATGTCAGCTAGCTGTGCCCAGGGGAGCAGCACACGTGAATGTTGGTGGTCACAGGAGTCTCGGTCTCAAACTCCTAACTGGCTTGTTCTTTTTAATGCTTTAGTTCATTCTCTCTGGATAGAGCACATAATGGCTGGCTCATAAATCCACACCACGTTCCTGATCAGCCTGCGGTTGTTTATCATGGAATCCTGTTCTCAAAGCTGCCAAGCCTCACAGGGCCAGACAGAAGCTGAATGTTCTGCAGAAGGAGGGGAAGTGACCCCTCCCCAGTTCTATGACATACTGTCAGCTGGCGGGGTGGGGAGAGGACCAAGCAGCCTTGTTTGGGCATCTCGCCCTCACCCTCCACCCTACAATTGTATATCCCAGGTCACATTATAAGAACCACTTCTCCAGCTTTTGTTGTTAACCCTCCTCTCTGAGAAGAGTTCCAGAACCGTCCGTGGAAACAGAGAAAGCGCAGACACCTACACCCTGTCTCCTGGCCTGCAACCCTGCAAGTCACCACCTCTTCCTCAAATGCAAAGATGCCAGGTCATTGGAAGAGACCACATCTTTGGGCTTCCCTGCCTCAGCAGGCCACAAACAAACCAGGGCATGTCTGAAGTGCCTTGTGTAGGCTCCCCAAGGCTCATCTAGTTAATTATATGTAATTCCCTTCATTACAGGCAGAGAAAAACACGAGCAAATCCATGAATGTGGCAAAATCAAATGGGGAGGATTGAAGAGCAGAGACACAGAGCAGTCTACTTGAGCTCTGTGGCCACACAATGACCGTGACAATATTCGGGGTTGAGAACAAGCCAGGCTGTGGCATGGCAGACCTCGGGGAAAGCGCTGGTTTTAGAGACGTTCCTTAGGGAAGAGCAGCCAGCCTGCTGATATATGGAATGTGTCTGAGTCCTTGGCAAAGGGACTGCAGTTGAATCTGAAGTCGTTTGGGCTCCTTTGAAAATCCTGGTATTAATCCAAGTCTGCTACTACCACTGCATTTTCACTTCCTCTTCTCTCCTATGTTTATATTTCTTGTTGCCTGCACTAGTCCTGAATGGTTTACCTACAATTGTACGTACAAACAACACAACTATTTTCAACCAAAGTGAGTTCACCTGACATCAGTAATAGCCCTTTGGTTCATTCTGAGTGAGAGGGAAAATTCTCCAGTTCTTCATGTAGACCTTAGCCGGGCTTGAACAGAAATCTGATTTTCTCCTTTCATATGTATTAAGCATTATACCGCACTGACATGTCTCTGGGGCTCACGTGACCCTGATAGAATACTGGGGGGAGGGGTCCCCCACCCCCCGCTTCCCCTCTTTTCCTCTTTTGCCCTTTATTGTCCTCCTTCCACACTACTTTCCCCCTCCAAAAAAAAAAAAAAGGTGCCTCGTGAGCCAGTCACAATTCACAATGGACCCTTTGGAAAGGCCTCACGGGGTCTGCCTTCTTCCTCCAAGACAGGCCTCTCATCCAGCAGTCAGTCCTGGTCCTCACCACCTAATGAAGCTAATGAGTTATTGCGGACTTGGTCCAAGGCCTGATTCCTATTCATAAAACCCTGTCATCTGTGGATGAACCACGCTGACTGAGGGCCAAGACGATAATGAAACACCGGCTTGCCAGTTCACAGCAGTGGGAGTGAGGAAGGACGGGAGATGCTGGATCCAACGGTGACACCGACGCTCCGAATCCCCAGTGTCGCTGCTTTGGAGCCATCGGTGGCAGCTGCCTCCATCCACTCCCTGTGCTAACCTTTCCAAGCCTGGATCTTCATACGTTTATTGAAGAACGCATCTTGAGAGCCATCCAATATCCTTATTTCAGATCTTTCAAAATACCACCTCTTCCAAGAAGCTCACTGACATTGAGTGGAAGTGAAGTAATGATCTTCCTTCCTGACTCCGCTGCCTTGGAACAGCGTCTCACCACGGAGCGCCCACACTGCACCCAACTGTTTACTTCATTCATCTCCAGATGGGTTCTTTTACCTATAAATGTGTTACTGTAATATTTTCTAGAACGTAAATGGCTGAAGACATGAGAGCTGGCACAGAAGATATGAAAAAAACTGGGACTTTGCCTTATTTAATCTGGTATTGTCTGTAGGGCCCACTACGTAGTAGGTGCCACACATTAGGTGGACGCATTCATTTAACGATGAATCAGGATGACTTTGTTGCCTGAAAAGACTTTGAGACGCCTCACATAACCCCCGCCTTCTTTCAGGGCTATTGAAGATTGTGCCCAGGTTTCAGAACACAAAGTGTAAGTAACAGAAACCAGTTGGGACTTAGATGAACAGTAACAAAGCCAGACGAGCCCAGCTCTGAAGCGTGCAGTGGCGATCATCCAGCCATTGATTTTTTTTTTTTTTTTAAGTATCTGAACATTTACTGGAATGATGAGATGTTGCCTCAACAGTGATTCCATGTTGCTGCTTCTTAGCCTCTTAGCTTCTACAAGATATTATGTTCTCTAACCGCAAACCACAACGGTCAGAACCACAGAACGGCACACTGTAACGAGAGCAGTGTGCACGGTCACAGCTCTCCCAGAGAGTGATCTGTCCGACAGCAGTCCGGGAAGCTGTGGCAGAAAGTGTTCGGGGGACCAAGTCAATATCACGTATCACACCCCCATCGGGGGCATTAAAACCATGCAGCTGCCTAGGAAAGACTCTGAGCGGTTGGCCTGCTAAATTTCATCACGGAATTCTAACTTCATGGAATATCTATCACTTTTGCACAGAACCCACTTTAAGAAAGAGGTCTCTGCTGAGGTTCATTGACAGTGTCTTCATGCATGTGCAGCAGGGATTTGCAATCCGCAGTATGTTTGCACCAGAAATGGTATGCTGGCCCTTCTTCCCTGAAAGGTGACCCTGACCATCTGCCCTAGGAGTTACATTAGCCACATACTCTGCAAGTGAGGACTGGCAGGTAGACCAGAAGGACCAGACCAGGAGGCCCGGAAAGTCTGGAGCTTGATGCATAGTCTTGCTAAAGCTAGCCATGCGGTGAGCCGCCAACCCTAGCTTGGATTGAGCATACACTCATTCCTAGAGACACAGCCATGTTTTATTTGCTTGGGGATAGACTCCTGGCCACTCACAGAGATGGTTGGCAGCCCTGGAAGCACATCTGACACTTATGTCAGCGGCAGATCAGAGACAGGCGCTATTTGCTGGTTTGGCTATTATTTTGAAGTAGGTCCACAACCTGGCAGACTGGATGGGGAAATGTGCACAGTTTTCTCTACAAAATGCAAATCGTCCCAGGGGTTATGCAGGCTTCTAGGGCAAAAATATGCCCCAGACATTGGCATGAGAAACAGGTTTCCCAATCCTGGCTCCAGGAAGCTGTGGTGTTCTGTTCAGTTGCAGCATTTTGCTTTCGCTGGTGTGGTCAGGTGTTAGACTGGTGTTTTCTGATGGGTTTCTCCCCTTCCCTCCATCCTTCCACCCTGTGTCCTTTCCCTGTCAGTCAGCCTGACACCCAGCCTGCCTCAGAGATGAGGAAATATGGCAGAAAGCTGAGAAATACATTAAAAACTCAGTTCTTGGTTTTACTTTTCAAAAGCCAAAGCCTCAGGAACAAGAAGAAACATCCAGGGCATGAAAAATAGATTTGGAAGAAAAGCTGATGAAGGGACATTGTTGCTCCCTATCCCTACTCCCCCACCCAACCTGGGATTTTCCCAGTGGGGAAATGGAGCAGCGAAGAAGGGGTGCATGGGCACTGATGGGTCCCAGAGGGGCACTGTGCCCTGCTCTCCAAAGCAGACTGAGATTCAGAAAGGGCAAAGGGTGATGGAAGGATCTGGAACATGGGAGGGGTTTGAGTGTGTAGTTCTGTGAAAGTGGCAAGATGGCAGAGAAGATGTCTGCAGACTTTACCGAGTTCTCTGTGAGAGATGCTGGGTTAGCCAGTGCCCAAGGGTGGTACTAATGTCACACAAAGAGAGAGCAGGAATGCGAGGGAACAAAGGGTCACTCAGTAGTGAATCAACAAGCAAAACAACCAACCCACCACACTCCAACAATCTGAAGGTGCTGTGAGGCTCCGAGTGGGGCCCATGAGAAATGCTTCAGGAAGATCTACACGAGGCAGCAGAGGCGAGCCCAAACCTCCCTCCAGACCTCTGGCCTGGACCTAGGTACTGGCTTTCTTGACCCCTACCATCCCTGACAGATGTCCGTGAAGACCAGATGCAACTCTCAGGGGCTGGTGCTACACAAGTTCTCAGGAACTTGAACAATCTCAAAGGGACGGGTGGTGGGACAGGAGGGATGAATTTATTGAAATTCAATTTCTGCCTCCCCAAGATAAGAAAGCTTATGATAGAAATTAACTTCTCCTGAAGAAAAGTTTTATTTCATGAACAAATTGTGGGCTCAGATTTATACTTATGCTAGGACAGGTAGCAATTTAATCCTAAATTATATGATCACTTCCATGTTGACAAGTTATTGATTATCATGCTGAATAGCGATAGAAAAAAGGTACAGCCTCACGGCGTTCAGAGATAGACACGCGTGGGGTCACGGTGTCAAGAAACACTGAGTCATTGCAACAAGAAATGCTGAGTCATGGCAATGAGAAATACTGGGTCATGGTGTTGTGAAATGCTGTGTCATGGTGTCATGAAATGCTGAGTCACAGTACAGAGTCAAGAAATGCTGATTTACCATCTTGGGAAATGCTGGTGCATGATGATGTGAAATGATGACTTGTGGTATAGAGAAAAGAAATGTTGATTCATAGGGATGTGAAACGCCAGTTCACAGCAACATGAAATGCTGAGTTATGGTACCTGGGAATGCTGAGTCATGGTACCGTGTAATCTGAGTCATGGTGACAAGAAATGCTGAGTCATCATCACAGGAATAGTATGTCATTGGGACATGAATGCTGAGTCATGGGTATAAGGATGCTTAGTCATGGTAACGATAATGCTGAGTGGACAAACTTCCCTTGTAAAGGCCCAGAGAGGAAGTATTTTTGGCTGTGGTCTCTATTGCTGTTACTCAACTCCATCGTTGTAGGGCAAAAGCACAGATAAAGACAATTCATAAACAAATGAGTGTGGCTATATTCTGGTAAAACTTTACCCAAACAGGCTGGGTTTGCAGCCCATTGTTCTAACTAACACACAGGGTCCTGGTCAGGGACCTCTCCTGCCTGAACCTACAGGCGGTCTGACTCTTTCCATTCTATAGTCCCATGACTTGAAACATTTCTAAAGCAGGAGATTCAAAAAGAATAATAAACCTTTGTGTTCATCAGTTAAACTCCACCCAATTTTTATAGCCATGATGAGGATGCCGGTTTTCATGGATGTTGACCTTGGACAAATCCTTCAACGCCTCTCAGCCTCAGCTTCTTCATTTGTAAAACGATTAACTTGCTCTATTTTGCTCCCTCATGGGATTGTGAGAAAGTCAAAATGATGCTGAGGATGATAACACTTTTCATTGGCAAAGTGCTTTATAGTGTTCCAAACTGCTTGCAAACCCATTCTCATATGTATGCAAATGGTGAGGAAAAGAGTATATAAGGAACTTGCTAGAGGCTTCCAATTATTAACCAGAAGAAACCAGTTCTCAAAACCACATATCTTCATTCTCAATATAGGACCACTTTTACTTCAAATATGTGAGATCTTCCTGTAATGTATTCCAATGCTTTCTGAAATATTATTTTTCTCATCTTGGACCCTTGACCCTCTGAATTATAACTATCCTAATATTTAAGCTTACCACGGTCACTAGACATTTCTTACAATGTCCATGACACCTTAGAGGTATCACTGAACACGCACCATTTACACCTATATCTTGGGTTGTGCCAATAGGAACAGAAAACATGCCAACTTTGTTAATTTCTCCCCATCTGCGCTTTTTCATTAGGCTGCCAATGAGTGAGTTCACTGCCAATGTAGCAGTGAATTACACAAGCATTGCTTCCTCTATTATCTTTCCCCCTAAAAATGACTCTCACCTGTACAGGTTCAACATGTACTTGGAGGCGGACATTCAAGAAACTTGCCTCTGTTGATGGGTTTCCATGATTAGATCTGCTGCTGCCCCGTTTATTCATCGTAGCTGTTTACCAAATGGCACCCGTTTTCTGATTGTAAATTCCAAGTCCAAGATCAATCTCTCTCATTTCAGTGGAATTACAATTTATCAAATAGCTATTGAAATTGAACTGTTTGACGTCTAAGATTCAGAAATGTTTTGCATTCTGCTTGCTTTTGTGCTAAAGGGATGTAATAACAACTATGTCCATCACTTGTTAAAAATGTGGTTCTTTCTGACATTTTCAATCCTACAAGCTCTTACTTTTATTATATTTACATTTAACTCTTCTCTCTCAATGTTTGGCCTTTCTCATATAGATTTAACAATTATATTTAAGATTTTATTTATTTTACTTTTAGAGAGGGGAAGGGAAGGAGAAAGAGAGGGAGAGAAACATCATTGTGTGGTTGCCTCTCATGCACCCCCTACTGGGGACCTGGCCTGCAACCCAGGCATATGCCCTGACTGGGAATCGAACCAGTGATCTTTTGGTTCACAAGTCCACACTCAATCCACTGAGCCACACCAGCCAAGGGCAGATTTGACAATTTTAATCTTATAGAGCTGTACCCCCCAGCATGGTTACTACAGACTACATATGGCTGCTTAAATTTAAATTAATTAAATTTGAAAGCTTACTTCTTCTAGCCAAATTTCAAGTCCTCAATAGCTCATGTGGCCATGGCTATAGTGTGTGCAGAAGCACAGATACAGGACATTTCTACTGTCACAGAACGTTTGATTGGACAGCCCTATACTTGGATCGGGACACTAATTTTGACAGACTTCATGACCTGGTACCAATTCATTTAAGAACTGCTCTTGACCTACCTACTCTCCTCCTTCAAACCACCCATACTGATACGGGGACTAAGACCAAGATTGGCAGTAACCACAGGCACCATTTGATGACTACACACCATGTGCCATACACCGAGCTAAGCCCTTATTGAATCTTTATAATAAATTCATGTTATAATCAAGACATTTGGAAACTGAGGCCCAGGGTCACAAACTAAGAGGTCGATTTGATATTGGAACCCAGGTCTTTCTGGCTTCAGAGCCTCAGTTCTTAAACACTCAGCTATACCAAGTCATCACCTTTATCCTCCTCCCCCCACTGCTGTGATGTGGGTGTGGCCAGGCAACCTGGGTTTACGGCCAAGGCCGCACATCATGCTATCCAGGTACCCCACTAAAGCAAGGGCAGAGCTGGGCCTGAGCAGGCATGAATTATCTAGACGAGGCTATTTCATTCCAGGCTAATTTTGTGCCAAAATGAAAGCAGCATCCCTCATAACACAACCACTGAGGTCCTGTCTTTTCTTTTCTTTTTCTTTTCCTTTCCTATCTTTCCTTCTTTCCTTCTTCTTTCTTTTCCTCCCTTCCTTCCATTTATTCATTTATTTTTAGAGAGAGGGGAAGGGAGGGAGAAAGAGGAGAGAAGCATCGCTTGGCTGCTTCTTGCACACGCCCCAACCAGGGATGAAACCCCCAACCCAGGCAAGTGCCATGACCAGGAATTGAACCAGTGACCTTTCACTTTGTAGGACGACAGCCAACCAACTGAGCCGCACCAGTCAGGGCACCGCTGAGGCTCTTCACAGACTGGATACTTTCCCACTAGAAAAGCCCAAATAAGAGTAACCACTAGTGGGTCTATTAGGACTTGTGAGTAAAATCTGACATTAACCTAAAGAACTGGATGTGTGTATGGGTGGCTTCTTCCTCTTTTCTTCTAATCTTTCCTCTCCCCGCCCCCCCACCCCCGGTTTGGAAAGCATTTATTTCATTGCACAGGTCCCACGTGCCAACTATCACTACAGAATTAGTTTCAAAAACTTTCTCCTGACCAACTCGGGAAGACTAACTGCTGTGACTTGTTCAAAGCAAACAGTCCCTATGCCTGCCCTGAATGTTGAGTTTTACTTTGAAGCTTAAATTGAGTTTTGTTTTTAATGCAGAGTAGATAGCAGGAAATTGTGTGTCTAGGAGGCAGCCTAGCGGTTTTCTTTAGCTCGTTATGAAAATTACATTTCACATCGATCATGGATTTCTTACTAAATTGTCTTACCTAGCATTGCTTTCTCCCTTCTCCTCTTTCTTTCACATGATTCCCCAAAACTTGGCTTTTCAGAGGTCAAGACTTCCCCTATCTATCATTACTTTTTAATTAACTCATAACTTTGCCAAAATGAGTAAATCTAAACTGGAACAAGCAGGGCAGAGTTTTTCCCCAGATAAGTTTTTACAGAAAATATGCTGAACTCAAGGTGTGGGGAAATTCCCTTGGAATCAAACATGTGGTCTTCAGCCTCTGATCCGGCCTCGTCAAACCTACGCTGAGAGGAAAGGTGAATGGATGGCAGAATGAGACCTTCATCTTGAACCTGAATGTGGTGTTTCAGATCCAGTCATTAGATTGTTCATTAAAGTATCCATCTGGCATATCAGACACTTCCAGTAATTAGCAATCATGAGTAAGAACACAAGAGCAGACCAGGTAAAAAATCTCTATCTGTTAGTCATATTTCCAAGTTAACTATTATAAGATACCAATCAAATCCTGTCCCTGATCAAAAATAAAAAACATCTACTGAGCCCTGGTAGCTCAGTAGGTTGGAGCATTGTCCCTATACACCAAGGGTGCAGATTCAATCCCCAGTCAGGGCACAGACAAGAATCAACCAGTGAATGCATAAATAAGTGGAACGAATTGATGGATAAAAAACATCAATTGAGAAAGCAGACTTGAGATCATGCCATCAGGACTGAACTGAACTGCATGAGTCAGAATGGAAATTCACCAGGTCCACAGACAGAGTGAATAATGAAAGATAATAAGATGTGAAAAAGTCAGAACCAATGGGCTAGAACATCAGAGAATCATGTGGCCACAGCTGAATATCAAGATTCCGGCAAAACTGTTACCAGATTTAATAAGTGTACTATAGGCTTCGAGAGTCACGGACCATGTCTACTCTTGTTTTTTAATCCTTGCCCGAGGACATGTTTATTGATTTTACAAAGAGAGTGGGTAGGGAGAGGGAGAGGGAGAGGGAGAGGCATGGATTGGAAAAATGAATAGCAATTGGTTGCCTCGCATACGTGCCCTGACTGGGGATCAAACCTGCAACCTCTTCGGTGCACGGGATGACACTCCAGCCAACGGAACCACCTTCCAACCAACAGAAGCACCCAGCCGGGGTGGACTGTGTCTGTGTTTACTTCCCATGCACCTCCAGCAACACACAGCATCCTGCACATAGCAGGCATTCAGTATTTTCTAAATTAATAAAGTAACGAACACATACGGTTTTCTATGCTTTGTCACAAGTTCTGCTTCTCTTAGTCAATATCTCCAAGGTGCCCCAAGAAGCCATCTGGCTGCTTGGGGGTCCTTCTTGGGTGGGCAGACTGTGATAAGCAACAGTCTCTTTTTCAGGCGTTCCTGTCTGGCCTTGTGTTTCTGCTCCCCATCAAACCTCGACTATGCGGGGACCCTTTCCCCAAGAGACAGTTCATTTCGTTAACCTGTTTGTGCTGGGCCAATAAATGCAAATAAGTATATGGGAATAAGTGTACCCATCCCTTGTGACCCCATTTCCATGTTAACATCCTGGTTAAGAGTGAGGACCCTGGATTGGAATGTGCCGGTAACAGCTGTAAGAGCCTGGGCAGGTCACTTGACCCTCTAAGCCTTGGTTTCTTCATCTGTAAATAAGACACGCAAATCCTCCAATACCTACCTCAAAGCACAGTTGTGAGCTCTCAGGAAAATGATCCAGGTCTAGTGCCTGGCAGAGCACCTGTCACACAGAAAGCACACAGCGACCCTGCGGTTCTCAAAGTGGGTTCCCGGACTCTGGCACGAGCATCACTAGGAATCCATTAGAACTGCAAAGTCTTGCTCCCACCCCAAACCTACTGAATCAGAAACTCTGGGTGTGGGGCCCACCAATTTTTGTTTTAGCATATGGTCTTAGGCAAGGCAAGACTAAACCCTCCAGGCCTTGGTCCAATAACCTAACTACGCAGCCAAACCTGTTACTTATCATCCAAGGTGGACTTTGAAACTGAGTCAGATGATTTTGAGAGATCATTGACCTCCTTGCAAAGTTGCATTAAATAAGTTCTTTGTCATTAACTGCAGTGTTCTTTATTCACTTACTAACCCATTCCACAAACGGTTATTGAGCACTCAGCATGCGCCAGGCCTTGTGCCAAGTAGGGAGGACACAGCTGGGAACAGGACTCATGTGCTAGACACGGTACTGAGTGCTACGCACAGATTAGTCCACTCCATCCTCCCAGCAGTCCCACCGGTGGGAATGATGATCTCCATATTACAGGAGAGGAAACGAAGGCTCAGAAAGTTTAAGTCACTTGCTAAAACAGAGTTCACTGTGACTCAGTGGCAGGGTCTACCTGACTTCAGAGCCACACTCTGAGCCTCTGTGTCTTAGGTATTTAGGTACATCATACACACCTACGAGAAATATCCCTTTTACCGTGCCCGTGAGAACATCTGACCTGCGGTGAGTTCTTAGTAAGTAGTTATTAAGTAAATATACCCATCTGGTTACGCTAAAGCCAGAAGGCCCGGATGGTGAGGTAACTGAGGGTCATGGAACCTGAAGTGATCACTGTGAGGGGCAGGGGCAGACGCGAGGGAGCCCCACGCAGCAGCAGCAGATGGACACCGGACACTGTCATAGGGCTGCCGAGAAGCCCCAGAGCTGGGTGCTGTCCCCGCCCCCAGTTTTCAGGGAGCGGTAGTGGGGAATGTTGGCAGAGAGGGCCAACGCTCACATCTCTCCCAGCCGTTGTCACAGAAGGACATCTGTCCATCAGCGGCTGGCCCATCACACAGACTAGAAGCTGTGTCCAGCTGTGTGGCTTAAAAACGAAATAAAATCTAAAAAACAAACGTCAATTTTCTCATCTGTCAAGATGGCAGGGATAATAATAAAAACACAGGGTCGGGCAAAAGTAGGTATACAGTTGTTTGTATGGAAAATAACACAAGAATAAACTGTGTTTTTCATGCTCCCAACTGTAAGCCTATGTTTGCCCACCTTGTATGCCTGCCTTCTGGGAATTAAATTAGAAACTATGCAAAAAAGTGTGCAAATCTTGAAAACTCCCAAGTGAATAAGGGGCCTGGGCTCTGCCTGGGCTGAGGTTTGCAGAATGAGGGAGAGAGGGGGCGCAGGAGTTATTCAGGAGCGGCAAGGGCTTCCCTGTCCCCGTGAAGCTGAGAGCAACGGGAGCCAAGGGCACTATGTTAAGGGAAGGGCAAGTTGAGAACCTCAGAGACCATCAGAAGAGTTCAGCCAGAGGACAAGCAGGGAGCAACGTCAGGATTATGTGCAGGGAACCTTTGATAAGGTGCCAGGGAAGCCAATGGGTGGGAGGAGTCAATTAAAGCACTACACTGGTTTAGATACACAGAAATCGATTCATGTCAAAGGCACTGGAACCCAGGGTTTGGATGCCCCCCGACACTTGGCTCTGAGCCCCCCCCTGCATCTTATTAGTGGAACCCCTCTTCATACCGCCCATAAATCCTAGGAGACTCCTCTTCTCACGTGATGCCCAAACCTCTGTCAGTCTCCTCCATCCCACTGCCTGCTTGGCAACTCCCCTCAGATATGGAGCGGGCATCTGAAATGAGGCCTGTCCAACTCTGAAGCCCTCCCAGGTCCTCCAAGCACTGCTCCACACGCAGCCTGCCCACTTCAGCCTTGCTCTGACCGCCCTGCGTGGAACTGAGACAACACAAGAGGAACCTTACAGTGCAGGTTGTAAAAGATGCAAAAATGCAGATTGAAGTGCACAGAATAAAAGCTGACATCCTCCTCCCTCCCTCCTGTTGTCTCCACCCCTCTCCCTAGAGGTAACCCCTGTGAAGAGGTGAATGCACAGTCTCCTGGACCTGGGCCATGCACCTACTCACAGAAATGAAAATCTGCTCACATTATTTTGATGTAAATGCTATTGCCCTACATGGCTTGTTCCCTGACTTGCTCTTTTCAAGTAACCACACCTCGTAGGATTGTTTCTGTATGAGAACCTATAGAGCTACCAGCAATCACCTGCCCGCAACCTTTCTGTTATCAGTGAACAATTAGGATGTTTCCTTTCCATTTTTTAGTATCATGAGCAATAAATACCACAGTGAACATCACATCCACATGCAGTTACTTCTTCGGGACAGGTTCCTAGAGGTGGGGTTGTGAAGTCAAAGGGTTTATGCATCGAAAGATCTTTTAACGTGGCTGAACTAATGGATATTCCCGCCAACAGTGCGTGATGCTGCATAGGATCAACCTTTTAAAATGTGGCAACAATGAGATGTTGTCTTAATTTGCAGTTTCCTGACGACTAGAGAGCTTGAACACATTGTTACATATTTATTGGCTATTGAGAGTCGCTTTTTGGTGAATTGCCTCTCTCTGCCCTCAGTTCATTTTTCTATAGGATTATCTATTCCAAATTACTAATGGGGAATCTGAGGACTGGAGAGATTAAGTTAGTTGGCTTGAAGTCTCACAAGTTTCTTGAAAATGCACACTCTCACCACCAACGCCGTTATTCTGCCTTCTCAGGGAGGGTCGGGGTCCGCAGCGAATGCAAACCCAAAGGCGGCAGAAGGAAGCTAGCAGCCCTCACCTGAGTAGGCACAGCCCTTCTGCTTTTCCCTGAAGCAACCCCGCTGTGCACTGTGGCTCCCTTCCCGGGCTGGGCCTGCAGAAGTCCCCGGGGAAGGCTGGAAGGCCACCTAGACACCCAGCGTAACTACTGTCCTAGGCTGGCCCTGGCTGCTTGTCCTACAGCATCAAACAATTAAAACGCTCCTAAAGACAGGCAGCCAGAACTAAATAACCACCTCTGGCTTATGGCCATTTCTGTACTTAAGCCAATGAAGCTAGACAGCCCTTGGCTTTTGAAGCATTTCATTCTCCAAAATCCAAACCCCAGGCTGCTCCCTGAATTTGGCAGAACCCAGCTGTAAACGAAGGGAACACACAAGCAGCTGCCATCCACTCGCCTCACATCACGCCAGGGCCACCCTACCTTTGTGTGTGGCAGAGCAACCCCTTTCTCTGGGGGGCTGCAGCCCCACCCTTCAGTGTCTGTTGGGACTGCTTCTCAGCAGGCCTGAGTGCCCGAGGAAAGCCTTCCCTATAAATAGAAGCCCTTTGCAGGGCTCCCACTGGCTGGCAGGCCCAACAGCATCCGCACCACGTTATACATTCTGCACAGGATGGGCTGCCGGCCCCAGGGGCAAGGAAACTCTCAGGGGAGAAGCCGATTTGCTGGAGGGCAGCTGTTCAAATCCAAGAGCCTGGGGCTGGCATACACCAGCACCAGGTGCAGACCCTCCTGCGGACGGACGGCTGTGGCTCCCTTCACGGGGAGTGCAGGCCGCTCAGAGGTGGCTTCTTTATTTCTTTTTTGACTGGTATGTAAATGAGCCTAGTTGTTATATCACCTCACATGCACTCACCCTGGTCCCAGTTGTGTCTTTGTGAGCAGGTCATCCTGACTTGAGGTTCCCTGAGCTCAACGCAGACCCTGCTGGGAGAAGTGGCTACAGGGGCAAACCGGTCCCCACCAGAACCCAGTTCTGCCACCCAGTGGCCCGTCTTTGAGACACGTGGGAGCTCTAATACAGCTCTCCACCCCGAATCCCTGTTCCCATCTTTGGAAATAGGGAACCGCCACTCCTTCCTCCATGGGGTCTGCAACAGAAGGGTGGGGTCTGTGGCTGGGGCGACTTTACCTGGTAACCAAAGCGCCCGCACAGTCATGAGGGAGAAGGGCGGTGTGCCCCGGGAAAGGGTGTCAGGGCAGCGTGAGAAGGGAGGTGAGATTAGCACCCACCAGTAGGGAACGAGCACCTGCGACATCGAGGAACTGGAATAGAAATATGGACACGAGAAATGCACAGGGGCTCTGAGGACAATGAATCTTAAGACCCATCGTGCCAACGGCTCCCAGGGAGTCAGTGGCCCAGCAGGGGTGGGCTGGCCCTGCGAGGAGGCCTTCGGGAACCCTCCCCACTCTCTTGGCGACCATGAAATCCTGGGGCCCCATCGGGGATGGTGCATATTCACGGACGATTCTTCTAAAGAGAGTATGTTGGAAAAGAGGCCACAGAGTTCAGGGTTCCTGTGACTTTAACAACAGGTGACAGGGGCTGGATGTATACAGTTCTAGATGTGGAAACCAAGGTGCCTTTATACTATAGACTGAATGTTTGTGTTCCCCCCAAATCCATAGCTGGAAACCTGATCCTCAATGTGAAGGCATTTAGCCTCTGGACGGTGATTGGGTCATGAGACTGGAGCCCTCATGGATGGGTTAGTGTGCTTAAAAGAGACCCCGGAGAGCTCTCTAGCCCCTTCTACCATGTGAAGACACACGAACCAAGAAGCAGACCCTCACCGGACAGTGAATCTGCTGGTGTCTTGATCTCGGACTTCCACCTCCAGGACTGGGAGAAAGCAGTTTCTGTTGTTTATAAGCCACCCGGTCTGTGGTTGGAACAGCCCGAGCTCATGAAGCCACGTTAGTCAAGCAAAGTCACACCAGTCTCTCGGCACTGCCGCCTGGGAGGCAGAATCGGCGTTTTCCTGGTCACCCTGCTGGAATGAAGCTCTTTGGGGGTCTCCCTGGAAATGGTGTGTCGGCAGGCGGCCTTGGAGAGCAGCACCTGCCACCAGAAACTGGGTGTTTTGTGTCTGCGCCCACCTCCGCCCTGGGTCGCAAATCATGCAGAAAGCATGAGGGGCCATAGCACACGTTCTTGCCTTCCCACCAGGATGCGGCTAGGGCTGTGTCTGCTTTATGACTTTCCTATCTACTGATGACACTTGCTGGAAGGTCATTCAGGGATCACGGGGGGCACAGAGACCTGTGCTATTCACCCACTCCTGTTCCCACCCCCTGGTAAAACCCACTCGGAGCAACAGCCAACTTTGGGGACTCCTGCCCCTTTGGTCAGTGGCTGGAATAGAAGACGAATAAAAACTGAAAGAGCTGTCACCAGGGAAGCACCCTCACTGGTGACAGCAGCCTGGACCACACACTCAGGGCCTTGTGGCCTCCCACTGGCAGCCTCAGGGCCACGCTGGCAGGTGGTGGCAGCCCAGCGGCACGTTCGGTGGACAACCACTGCGCCCGTCCTGGGCGCTGACAACCAGCTGCCATTTCGGAGTTCGGCAGTGTTAGCGGACACGGTGGGTAAAGCCAGAAAGGAGGGCACCAGGTGCCACCGAAGATGAATGAGCTTGTGAAACACACACGAGGCACCCCGAGGACCCCCCCCCTGAACAGTTGGGAGGAATCTGAGGAGGGTGGAAAGCCCCAAGGTAAGCGTCAGAGCCGGAGAACTGTGACCTTGAGTCTGTAGTTAGTTCTCTTCTCCCCTGCAGGCTGGTTTGGGGCAGACGGATGACATCAGCCCCTCCTTCTTCAGAGGGTGGGAAAGGGAATTAGTCACCCTGCCCAAGAGGATGACTCCCCTCGTGCCTGCCTCCCTGTCACATCACCGCTCCAAAGTGGAGCACGCTGTGGAGCCACGTGGAGAGTTCCATTTCTAGAGGGTTCACAAAAGTGCCATTGTCTCAACCTCAGACTAACAGAGGAAGGTCACTGTACTTCCCAGCCCGACCCCACATCCGTGTCACAGCGCATCTGCAACACTCTCCGCCCGCCACGGGCAGAACCGTCCCCAGGAGGCGAATGCTGAGCAGCCAGCAGCGTTACCTGACTCAGCATCTGTTTTCTTTTGTCAAGTCCAGTCCCGAGTCACCAACACTGGCTTCCAAATGGGATTTTCAGAGCACGTGGCAAATTTTGCTTACATGCTTCTAGGGTTGAAGAGTGCAGAGTCGGAGAAAGGCTTGAAGTGCCCCGCCCCCGCCCCGAGGGAATATGCTTCCATGTGTTAGGCCGAGGGGCTGGCCGGAGTCCTGAGGGGAAAGAGTGCGTGCATGGGCTGGATGAGTCACGAGCACGGAGCGAGATGACGCTTTTGGCTGGCTGCTGGCCTGCAGATCTTTTTCCAAAGCTTGCAGGGCGTGTATGGAAGATGCCTTCCGCCCAGCACAGAAGGGCACTGGTCTCCAGCATGGCTGGAGTTTTACAGAAAGTCACTAACATGATCTCGCTGAGCCCTTTTTGTAACCTGTTCCAAGAGTCACTGGGGAGCTGGGCAGGGTCAGAAGCAGCTTTTGAAGGAAGAGGACATCGCAAGACATCAGGATAGGTTAGCTCTATCACCAAGTACCACCCCTGCCTCAGCCTACACCGCACAAGCCGGCTTGTAAAAGGCACAGTTCGGTACTCATTATTTCTCATACGGGGATTTTTCTGAGTACTAAGTATGAAAGCTAAGGCCACTGGCAAATAGGAGGCCTGTGCTACAGGCGCAGAATTGTCTAGTAAAGGATTTAGCAATATCCCCACAGGAAATTTAGACGAACTTTGAATCCCGAAGCGCTCTGTGTCGGACGGACGAGGTGGGAGAGAGTGGAGGGAGGTGGGCGTGTGGAGGGAAAGGCGGCTGGAGACAGCCCTCACAAGGGTGCACGCCGCTCGAAAAGCTTGAAATCCGAAAGCAGAGCAAGACTTGAGGGGCGACCGCGGCTCCCACACTTTTTCGTTGTTAGATTTACACACTCACAACAGGGAGTCCTGGAGCCAGGAGCTGTGACGCTGCCACTGTCCAACCCGATTTAAAGTTGGTCCTTCAACGGCTGGTGTTTTCACAGCCCCTCACAGCCTGGGGCTCAGAGCGGCCCATGGCACTCACACGCCACGGTGGGAGAAACGAAAGGTTTAAAGACCAAGGCCACATGCGAAGCAGGAGTCAGACCCAGAGAGCCAACATCTCTTCCGGCATCCATAGAGCTTCGTGATTCTTGCAGTGTTCACATGTCCAAAGGTTAACCTTGACTCACTGCTTCTGCTTTTTCCTTCCTTTTCTGGGTGCAGAGTTCAGAAAACAGCAAAGCATCATTGCTCCTGGGGTTTGGCACGCACCCTCTCCCTGCAGCTGCTCACCGGTAAGCCCACGTGCACCTGCCAGGACCAGGGGCTTCGCATCACGGGGATGTAGCAATGACACTAGGATGTCGGAATCAAGGCAGGCAGGCTTGGGCCCCAGCATTTCCCACAGGACACTGACATGGCCGGCGGCTCTTTCCCTGCGTCTGCGGAGGTAACAGCGGCAGAGATCATCTAAACCAACTGTGAGCTTCCAAGTGAATTCAGTTTGCCTTTGAAGCGTGTTCTCATTTCCATGCACTCCCTCCACATGACGCTGTTCTACGACAAGCATGATAATTACACAGCCATGGTGGGGTCCTGAAGGTGGGCACTGCTGCCTCAGCACAGGGGTGGGAAGGGAAAGTTCTAGAAGGCAGGCTGGAAGTGTTGGGATGGTTCAGGATGCTCCCTGGAGATGGAAGCTGTGGGTACATGGTGGGGAGTCTGCTGCCCGTTGCCAGTTGTGAGCAGACAGGCAGAGCTCTCCTCTTGCGCTCAGGCTCTGGTCTGGCTAAGGGTGAATTTTGGCTCCTGGTTATTTCAGGGTCAGCTGGGATAAGAGTCCCTCATCACCAGGAGTCTGTTGTAGCCTGTTCTGTTATGAGAAGGGTCTGTGGTGGCCTTGTAAAGGGCAGTTCGGGGGGCAAGACCTGGGACAAAGGGCACAGAAAGATGGGCACGCTGGTTTTCTGGTAGCTTTGCCCAGCAGAGGCTCCCCAATTACCAGTCACCACGTTATTTCAACAAACTGGTCAACTCAGATCCTGTTTCTTGTCCGGTGAAAAGGGGCCCCTGAGAGCCCTCGAGGCTGCCTCTGGGCTGCACCGTGGCCTCCCAGGCCTGTGAAGCCTACGGTCATCTCATGCCCTGGACCCCCCAGGGTGCTGACCTGTTTTAGGGGCTCCCACCACATCAGTTCTGGCTGGATCTCCTACAGATGCTTCAGTCCTTCCCCAACACCCGTGCTCTGTGTAGGCCTTGGGGAGCCTGCTTTGGGCTCCTGTCCACGGCACCCTGGAGCTGGGCTGCAAGTCGCAGGTTCAGCAAAGCCTGCTGGCTCCTAATCAGCAAGGCCCAGGCTGCCTCCGCACACAGAGCAGATGAAATGTCCTCTCTGGCATTTACCCAGCCCTTTGAGAGTGAGAGCTAAATGCCACGCTTCATCGATCAGTCAATAGGTTGGGTTTATTGAACTGACAGTGTGCACAGGGGGGTGTGGGAGCTGCAGAAAAAGATGGATAAGGGGAGGGAAAAAATCCTCCCAGGTCAAACATTAGCATTTATGTATAGGCAAAGGACGCTGCACCTTCCGCTGTGTCCAACTGGGCTTTCGCCTGCCTCTTGCCCTTCTAGAGGTCAGCCAGCACTCCGCACTCCCAGGAAGTGGGCGGCTGCCTGCCCAGAACCAGAAACCCCTTTCTTTATGCGGTACTGACCTCTAGAGGCTTCCAATTAAAAAGCATCCCAAAGGACCAACTTAATTTTACTGCCGGTTTCTAAACCTGTGCTGTTGCCCTATTTTCCTAGAAAATAGGAATAAATGTCTGCTTCTTTACACGTGACCTGATAGGAAATGCCCATCTTATTTTTTTTTGGCTGCCTAATTACAGCTCGCCCAGGTTTTTATAAATGCCATTGTTTTCTTCCCCAACAAGCAAAAAAAGGTGGGCCAGAGATAAAGTAGGTAAAGTATTTGCCTACTACGGAACTGAGAGGAAAAGTTAGGCGTGTCAGACATTTCAGGACGAATCTCCCATGGCCAAGACAAAAGGAACGAACGAATGTTTGCTCAGCCCACAGCCCAGTTCGGCGCGGTGTGGGCAAAGCTCTGTGCCCGGCTTTCCTGCACACCCACAGCCAGTCCTCGCTCCAGCCCCAGGGCAGGGCCCAGACACTGGGGAGTGGGCTTTGCATTGTTTGCTTTGTTTCACTTTAACTCATTCATGTCCACAACGAACCCTGGGCACAAGAAGGTGGCCCACCTGGCCTGGCGTGACTAAGGAGATGAGACTCATCCCTCAAGGAAATGCTTACTACTTCCCTAAATCAAACACCCCAGAGCTTCCTATTCATTGTAGTTCTTTTATGCCATGTTATCAATTGCAAAGAGAAGGGAAATGTGGGAAGTCAGGAGAATGAATTCAGCAATGTCAGCTTTGGGGGCCACTATTTTGGCGGGGGGTGGGGGGGTGGTGTTATTTCTGAAAGGTGTCCTAGGGAAGATGGGTCCAAAATCAGAGAAATTCAGGTCTGCCAGCATCTGGCCACCCAACCCTGGTTTCACGGGACACTGTTTTCCATATAAACTCTGCTTCCCACCCTCCCTACCTCACAAGCCAAGACAACATCCACCCCCATGCCGCTAGTGCCTGGAGGAAACTCGGAAATCAGTCCTTGGTCTCATTTTTACAGACAGGAAACAAAGATGGGGGTTAGGGGGAGGTGACATGCCCATTGTCTCACAACCTTGACCCCAGCCAACCGAATTCAGAGGCCCTGCAAAGGCCAAGCGTGGGTCTTTCTAGCACCCAGCCCCTACTTAAAGAAGCCAATCTGTATTTTTAAAGGTTACACTTGTGATCGAATAACAGCAACAAGGGACTCCCCATAAGAGAGGCTTAGTCTAGGGGAGACCATGCTGCCACCCTGCCAAGATCAGAAATCCACTGAGCGAGGTGTGCGATGCTCGCTCCCACGGCCCACCCTCCAGCATGATCTCTGACCACAGCCATGGCGAAAACAAAGAACCACCAACTACATTACCTGAAATACACACACATAGTACGCTGTGCCCATTAAGGCAACCTCAAATCTAATTGAACAATCTACGGAGACCTTTTCATCTGAGGAAAGAAACTTACTCTTAATCAAATAATGGGACTTACCACCAACTTCCAGATTTATTCCTTAAACTCCATTGTTTGCCGAATAACAGTAAGCGGGAAGGAAGTCGTAGGGAAAAGGTGTCAATGCCATCATAAAACGACCACAGATTTTTAAGTGGTGTTACAAAGGAGTCCTGACGAGGATAGGAAAAAACGAGGCCCTTCACATATAAACCTAAAGGGCTAGTTTGAAGAGTGGAAAATTCCTGAATCCCAGCGACAGCACCAGAAGAGATACAGTCAGGTCTCAAAACACATCAATTATTAACATTTGAATCCTATCAGTGGTTCCTATAACCACCTCCTCCCTCTCTCCCCGCCTTGCTGCGCCAGCCACCAGCCCCAACGACAGGCAACCACAAAGCTAGCCAAATGGTTCTTCTTCCTTGTTCCTCGATTTTATCAACGGCCCAGCCATGCGTGGTGCCGGGAGTAAGAAAGAGGCGCCGGTCAGCAGGGTTTGGAAGGCTCTTTAATAGCAAGCGTATGGTAATTACATCGTTGGATGAGATCCTCTCTCTCTTTCCCGGGAGAAAGGAGCAGATGCGGACAGGGTTCAGGTCGGGATTCACACCGCTGGAAGCATCTAACAAAGGGCAACAATGTTTGGCAACCCATTTCACAGTTTTGTCATTTACAAGAGATTTCTTCGAAAGGAAATAGAAAGGCAAAGAAAGCATACACACCTTGTATGAAATGTTTTTTTTGTTTTTGCCTAAGAAACGCCCCATCCCCCAAACTCTTCCTTGCTTTTGCTTCTCACTCGACAGCTGAACTGCTTTCGCGCACACATTAAGACTGGTTCACGGAGAGTTGCGGATTTTAGAACTGATGATCTACTTTCTCCCCTGAAAAGCCGCCACGTGTACCAAGCACTGCCCCCTCTTCCTCTGCCCAGCTACCAGAAGGGACTTCACGTAAGAAATAAATCTAACAAAACAAAAGGAAAAAAAAAAAAAAGCAGGGAAAGGCAGTTTTCTAAAGAAAAGACCATCAGCTTTCCTCTGCGGCACTAAACTTGAATTCACAGTTCTTGTTAAATCAAATGCTTATTTTTATGTGACTTGGTGCCTGCTTTTAACTTAAAGTATAAGCCTCTTCAGGCTTATGATGCTTTAAACGGGCTTTCTAACACAAAATGGTCATAGGTCCTCTATTTTTGCAATCTAAATTAAAAAATATATATATCAAACATAACATATTATTAACAATTTGCCCAATGAATATGGGTTATAGATATTTTACCATGGACACCACGTTGCCATGGACACCAGAAGCTACTGGCATCCTGGCAAGTTTTAGAATTATTCTGTATAAATCTAAATGACTTCAGCCTTTCATGCTATAACATTTGGTATTACAAAATCAAGGTAACTGATTGAGTGAGTCTTTATGGAAAAGGATTAGTTTTTAATTCAAAAAACAAAAACCAAAACCTGTAGGCTTCTCTGGTAAACTGAAGACTGAGCAGGTGGGATAGAGACCCACTTGAGTTTTAACGGTGCTCTTTCTACACCCCTGATGCTCAGTGGAGTAGGTGGGCTTTGCCCTCAGGCCTGTGGGAGGGGCATTTCTGACCCACTGTGACCTCTGCAGCTGACAGCAAGATCAAGTTCGGTTCACATTCAGTCTGGCATGTGATTGGAGCCTCTCAGATATGTCAGCACTTTGGAAAAACAGGCTGGTCTGGCTGACAGCTGGCTTCTCTAGGGCAAGAAGTCCCTAGATTTGCAGGGCAGCCACTGTCTCGTGGCTGGGGGGCGCGGGGGGGGGCACTTGCAAAGCCACAAAGCCACGCCCAGCACAGACCTCGCCTCCCAACAGGCAGGCAGCCCCCTCCCAACAGGCAGGCAGCCCCCTGGAGCTAAGCAGGCTCCGAGGGGCACAGCCATGAAAAGAGTTTTCCTGGACCTCACATGCTGACCGCCTCCTGGCTCTTAATTTTATTTTTCTAAAGAATCAGACCCTAATTCGCCCATTCGTTCTCCCTTACTCACCTTCTCCCACCCCAGATTTAAGTCCTGCCTACTCTTCCCTGCCTCCAGAATCACCGCAAATCAGACTGATTCACACCACCAGTTCCCAACTTGTCAATTTTCATAAGCAAGGCAGAGTCCAATGATGTTCTGCCATCACAGCCCGGCCCCTCGGTCCACACACTTCGTGCTCCTATCAGACAGAAACAACATTCAGAGACGTCATTGTGCTCGAGAATGGCTCCTACTGACACGAGAAAAACGACAGAAACTACGAGAGGAGAGCAGTTTCCACGTAAGGACACTGGAATCCTAATTCTGCACCAGGACAGGAGGAGAATTCCTAAGGAAGAGACTTCTTGTGTTCTAGCCACCGAAGAACAAAAAGGACTACGTGCTGCTCTGAGCCTGGGGGACTGGAGTGGACACCGTGTGGCAGGCAGCGTGTGGGGTCTCACCCCCCTCCCTGGCTCCATAATTCACTCTCTGATTCCCCAGAGTCCACTCCGTATGATTATCAGACAGAGAAAAGTAACAGTAGCCATGAGAAAAATCTCTGTGGCTCACTGAAACCCAGGACCTGGTTGGTAAAGGACATCGTGGGCACACTTCCACAGCAATCCACAGCACTCACTCCCCTGTGCACATACCTACACACACACACTCACACACACATACTCTCTCTCTCTACTGAATGAGATGGCAAAAAAGGTAAAAGTCACCCATTTCCAGCTATGCTTCATGCAATTTCCCCCTCTCAATGAAGTTAAACTTACTCCACTTCCAAAGCCACAATCTGGCAGGGCACAAATAAAACTATGCCTCCCACAGGCAGAGCTCGGACAACCGAGATGAGTCTGTTCTCTGTACCTTCTGGGCCTCTCACCTAAGGAACAGGGTCATCAGCCCCTCAGGATCAGGCCCGAGGGGGCTCGGACGCTCACAGACCAGCGGAAACACGTTCTAGGGTAGCCCGGTGGCCAGGGTCCTCGGGACAGGGAGGTTTCAAATATATTTCCTGCTCACTTCCCTTGAAGTCTCAATTGTTGCTCCTCATACCCACACACATCATAAGGCAGTTACGGAAAAACTGTGGTTAGAGCAGGACCGGCAAGCGTCCCTTGTTTCAGGCTGGGTGGGTGAGTGCCTTGCCCAAGGTCACGTGGTCGCTGGCAGAGGCAGTGCTAGAACCCACGTCCCTCTGCTGACTTCCGGGTCAGTGCTCCTCCCACTGAGCCACGTCACCTCCTGGTGAGTGTGTTTCTGCGTCTGGGAAAGTCCGAACTTGTCCGGCCATGGAGCCATTTCCACGACAGAGGCGACAGGCCGCTCGACTTGCTGACCGACCCGGCGACGTGCTGCATGGCGCCACCTCGAATGCCACCTCGAATGCCACCCCTGCCCCGAACATGGGCACGTGTGTCAGCAAGCGCTGGCGGGTCGTGCGGAGAAAAGAAAGTTTTAGAGGAAACAATCTGATTCGCTAATGCCTTTTGGGGTTCTTCCAGGAAAATAAGTAACATACAGCGATGTTATTCCCAACCCCTGGGCAAAACAAAGACCAGGTTTCTTTCCCCACCCCCCGCGCCCCCCCAATGAATGGCTGAGTCTATCTCAGCTTAATTTTTAGGAACAGAACATTGACATGAGAACACCAAACTGCATTGGTTGATACCTAAACAACTTTTTGATAAGATACATTTTACATCAATGTCCTTTCCATTTTCAAACATATACAAATTTAGATGTTAAGCCTCTACTACATACAAAATTCCAGTTTACCTTTGAATGGAGCAAGCTAGTCAAGCTTCTTCAATTCCACTGCAGAAGTCATTCTTTCAGCCTATTGTGTTAAACAAAAATGACCACACCTGCGCAACATCTGCAGCGGTATAGCTTCCCAAACACCTGTGCGTAGGTCTGGAGCCAATCAGAACACAGGCAAGGGAGCAATGCCCGGAGCACTCTCATCCCACTGATGAAACATCCTGCTTTGTTTCGTGAACAGACTCCCTGGAAGGACATTCATTTTACTTGAAATTAACTTTGACTCTGTTTTCCCAAGACAAAAAAATGCGACTACTGACGTACGATTAGAAACCACCATCTTATTTTACCCAATGGTGTAAAACTGCAGTACACGGTTTGACCACCAGCAGCCGCACTCCTCGCAGCGCCAATTAGACAAAAACCACTGCGGTAGGCAAGCTTACATCCACACGCCTGGAAGATAGACCAGGCTCCCAGAAGCCTGGTGGCTTCCGCGGCTGCTGCTTCCCGCCCCGTCCCCCCCCCCTTTTTTTTAAATTAAAACTTTGACAACCTAACAGGTACACATGTTAAAAACATCCTCACCCCAGATGCTACATTCAGTGAAATGTTGTAAAAGAAGCATTCGGCATCCTATGTTGTTAGAACCAGAGATGCAGAAGGGTCCAAGAAAATGACTATTTTAAATGAGTCCATGTGAGCATGACAAAGGACACCCCCAAGAGGTGGACTGCCGTTGTTCCTGTGAGTTGTCTGAATATTTTGATCATTAAAACTTCCCCTCTGAACCATGCTAACCTGCGATGAAAAGATTCCCACGTTCGTATCATTTTAAAAATTCACTGCAATTAAATTCCTCAAAGCACGTGATTACAATTTTTAGATAAATTATACAGTGGGATCCTTTTCTTGACTTTTTTTTAGAAAAAGAATAAAAGACAGATTAAGAAAAAAGGATTCCATCATACTTTTACAAAATGTTATCCTGGTTTATTTTCCCATTAAATGTATGGCTTCAAAGTTGAAGTGGCCCTTGGATTCTGGATGTTTTCATGATTTAACGAGTTGCCATCTCATTATAAAGAGAAGGTAAATGTTGCATTTCATATGTGGGACGGCTTATAAACATTTTAAAGAAATCGGTAACTGATGGCACCCCATTTATATTTTCCACTGTTAACACTTTAAAAGTGGCTTTGGAATTAGCATGTTTGAAATTAACTGACCACGCAGGTATGTTTATACAGCCATGAACCAGCTGCCGTGTATCCAGGTGTGAGGGCAGCACACTCCAAGGTTCCTTGCCTCTCTTACTCTCTCCATCCAAAGCTAAGTGATTATCCTTTTCTGCCCTTGTACTTGCACTTGTGCAGTGTAATGACTAGTTATTATAACTCATGCTTTATAAGCAAAACCTTTCACTTACAACACTTACAAGGTACATAAAAGTGCAGACTGCATTTCTTCTCTGTCATGCTTGCCCTCAATCAAGTCACCTATGAGGACTCAAAACACATCCTTAATACATTCAGAGTTCTCTACATTCAAGTCAGCGAATGTCAGTCCTCTCACCTAAACTCAAGAGAGAATGGTCAGCCACAAAATGGACTCTAAATTCGAAATGGCCAAGGCTACCGAGACAACTCCATAGAAACCCACTGAAACGGGAGTAAAATGCAGGTCACTTCTGAGCACAGCTCATCCCAGATATTTTGTGGTCGTTAGAAAGGTATTTCATTTTAAAGTGGAAGCTGGGAGTCAGATGTCCTGTTTCGAAGAGCTGACCCAGGAGCACGCGACCCCACCTTGGGTGCCACGGGGCTCACTCCTTGTCAGATGGGAGCCCTCGCAAGGTTACTGCTGACTGACCCCCATCTGGGGGTGGTCTGCCTCTGGTTCCTCCTCCTCCACATCTGCGCTGTACTCTTCAAATGCGTCGTCATCTGCATCCGGGAGCCCCAGTAACTGCAGGGGAGAGGAGAGAAGCAGTTGTAAGCACCAAAGGGTCCCAACACAGGAAGACCACCAGAGGCATCGACTCCAAATTCAACAGCACTTAACAGGACAGCAGCTACAGGTTTCCCACAGGAGCCAACTACTGTGCAATTACGTTTACAGATGGAAATGTCAGTCCTTCAGCGGATTGGCTCCCAAAGGGCTCTGTTTTGCTGGGGGGCCTGGAGAGTCCCTACTTTTAAGCATCAACATATGATACCACCTGCCAAATACGCACAAAGATGTAATATCTATGCACGCGCATGCACACCTGGATGTTAGCAGTAGTACAACAAACGGTGCTACTGTCTCATCAAGATGTCAAAAATCTGTTCCCCATACTTTCTCCCCTAAAAACACATCTCTATTATTTTATAACATACATCCAGAAATGTGGAAACCACCAAAATGTTCAACAAAGCAGTTAAATAAATTATGGTGCGCCTGGAAGATAGAATCTTATATAGCTGCTTAGAATAGTATTTTAAACAACCTAATGATATAAAAATACACTCATAAGTGTAAACAAGCATAAAATTGTTTACATTATGATACAGATTTCTTTACAAACAAATACACTGAAATAGAAAAGACTTCAGTGAAATACATCCAAATTTTAAGAGTATATTTTTATAGACAGTGTGATTACGGATAAAGTTTTTCCCTTTTAATCTTTTTATATTTTCCAAATGCTCTCTAATGATCACCAGAGAAATTCACAATGATACACAGTAAGCATTTTCTTAAACCACTGGCTAGCCTTTGGTTAGAAACTGAGTGCCATTTGCTGGGCTGGATCAATATGGACAAAAAGCTCTGGACTTGGCAGGGAGCCGTGACCTTGGGCTCAGCTGAGCCTTGTCCGTGATCATGGGCTCCTCAGTGAGATTAGCGGCATGCCGGTGGCCAAAGGACTCGCTCACATGGTGACCCCTTCCTTTGTGGATCACTTGGAGGCAGCTTCACCAAATGGCCCTAAGGCGTGAACTTGAACTGCATTAAGACACTAAAGTAAGATCGACCACTCTGTTTACTTCCTGTTCCCTCCCAAGCGCCCTGCCACCTCCACCTCCTTCTTCCTGCTCCTTCCCAGCTGTTTAAATGAGAAAAGGATGAGCAGAGTCCTGATCTAAATGATGCCTTGACTCTGACATTCTCGAGTGTTTCACAGGCCTGACAGAGCCTAGTGACCATGCTCAGGGCACAATCGTCTGCCAGGCACCGCTGGTCCTGTCACGCCTGTGGCCTGCCAGGGCAGGCACGGCCAAGCGCGGACACAGGCTTTCTCCTCAGAGCTCCGAGGACGCAGCTGTCTCAAAGGGACACCGTCAGCTTGCAGCAGTGGGGCAGGAGTGAGCTCAGTGCAGCTGAACAGTTTGTAACAACCTCGTGTGTGCTTGGGAGAAGGGAGAAGTTCCAGCTCCTTACTCCTGCCGCTGGCTCCCTTCCATGCCCTAGCGGATGGAATAAAAGATAAAATTTGCCTCTAAAGAGAGAGAAGAGATGGTTGGGTACAATGGACGCAGGTGACTCACATTCCAGTGTCCAGTTTTTGTTTTTAAAGTGAAATAAGTCAAGACAGAAAAAGGTAAAAGCCATATGATTTCACTCATATGTGGACATAAAACTGAAAGCAATAAATGAACAAATAAGAAAGAAAAACAAACAACTCACAGACACAGTGTGGTGCTTACTGGAGAGGGGGGGTGGGAGGAAGTATAGGGTAAAGGGGTCAAAGATACGGTGGCAGAAGATTTGACCTTTGGTGGTAGGCACACAATGCAATATACAGATTATATATTACAGAAATGTACACTTGAAACCTATTTAACCGTATTAACCCATGTCACCCCAATACATTTAATAAAAAGAAAATAAAAATTAACTGATAAAAAAAGCTGCTCAATATCACACAGGTGAAATGTGTCAAAGTAGTATTATTCAAATAGCTAATACATTGTTGCCACCCCCACCAACTCCAGAATCACCTAAATGCTCAAAGAGGCATCATTCAACAATACATGTAGCCCCTCACTGCACTGAAGGGGCACCTTGTGAAAGAGGAATGGCCCATGTGCTCCCTCCCCCTTAACAAATCTGACTGGCAGTGGCTGCCCTGAGCCCTGGGCTCAGCCCGGTTCTGAGGCTCAGGCTCGGTAGGAAAGATCATGGTCAACTAGCAATGACTGTCAAAGGTCAAGAGGGCACTCAGCTTTGCAAGCTTGTCCTAAAGAGACTTGCCATTGATTATTTTTTTTCATAACACACTTAGCAACTCTCATGGGCCCAAAGCGTAGGTATCCCTCAGCACCCTCCATCTCCTCGGCTCAGGGTGGGTGGCTTGCAGAAGAGGTTCCAGCTGAGAAGGAGACCATCAGCACCTTCTTTCCCCTCCCTCCTCTTCCTAGCTCCCTGCCTTACCTTTGATGTGGATCCAAAGCCCATAATTGTAGGTCTAGAGCATCAGCCCCATGGGAGGCCCTTCCCTCTAGTGGGAAACATTCAGATGCTACTTTGAGAGCTGCTCACCCCCTGCCCTTGAGGCGGGAGAAGGAAGAGTCCCCAGTGGCCTCCTGGACTTGGATGACACCTTACAGCACGGTCAGCAGATCTGTTGAGAGGCTGGTGGAAAGGCCCTGGAGCTGGTGTGCGGAAGCCAGGGCTCTCGCTGGGGACCCTCTGCAGAGCCACTGCCTTAGCTGAGCCTCGGTGCCCTTCTCTGTCAGGTGGGGACCATGATGACACCTGCCCTACCTCCAGAGAAACTGGGGAGGGCGAATGAGAAAGCAAATGTGGCCATAGGCTGCGGAGCCCCCTGTGAATTATGCAGCTGTGTCCCATGACCGTGCCTCTCATTCGAAAGCACAGCCAGGTCAGTCCTTGGCAGGGAGCCGCTGCTGCAGGGCCAGACTGCCTCCCTGTTCATCAGCACTGCAGGAAGCGTGAAGCCCAGTAAGAAACCCAGTTCTGTTGGCCTCTTCGTTTGATTGTCAGGCTTACACCCAGCAGTCCACGGGACCCATCGATTTTGTCCTATTTCAGATTTAATAATAATAGGTAACACTGGTTAACTTATTACCCCCTAGGCACTGAATGGCTTTTTTATTTAAGCAGCTTTACATATGTTAATTCCTTTTGTTCTCATAATAATGCTATGGAGCAGCTACTATTATTACCCCCATTTTATGCCCAAGACCCGGAGAGGTGAGTAACCCGCCCAGAGTTTCCGAGGTAGGGTCAGGGCCACTGAGCTGCAGACTTCACACATCTAACCCCCGGGCTTCACAGGGTACTCCCTTCCAGCTGTCACGACTGCTCCTGTAGCTGGGGGCGTCAGTGGTCTCCACTGGGTCCCACACCTTTCCGAGAACCCCATACGCAGTGTTAATGTCCACACTTACGAGTATGCATGATTTAGAAGCATTACGGAGAACAGAATAAGCACGAGAACTGGAATCCGCCCGGCATTCCAAATGACATCACAAAGACATGTAACTGCCTAGCATTCCCACCCCACCTCTACTCCCATCTATGGTGGGTAAGTCTAAATTTAACTTCTGGACCCAAATTTTGAACAGTCAAGAGACATATCAGAGACAGGCGTGCAAACAGACTGGCGAGAATTCTGGAGTCCTTGCTTTTACTGCGCCCACGTGTTCTTATAAGGAGACAGGCCAAGAAATCCTGTCTGGTACATTTAAATTACTGCTGACGGTTATAATCATTAATTCTTAATTCAGTAATTTTTTTGCAATTGACTGGAAAAATCTTTATGCTCACTCTGGACCAGTATTGGCATTTCCGGGTCTCGCGGTCCACCAAGCTTCCTTTGAACAACTTAGGATCACGTTAAGAACTTCCAGGGCCCCTCCATCCAGATAGGATCGCACTGAAAAGGGAGCGAGATGCCAACCCTCAAGAATTAAAGTTCTGTAGACCCCAGAGAGTTTCGATTATCTGTTGGACTAACTCAGAGTCTTTTGGAAAGTGGCGTAAAGCAGCTGAAGCCACGTTCAGTTGGCATTTAGCGCCTGCTCCCTCCAAAGGCGGCCGTCACTCAGCACAGTGGGCCAGAGTGTCTTTATAAAAGGGGAGGGGGGTCTGCCTTGGAGAGCACAGCCAGCCAGTGAGGGCTTTGGCGCTTTCAGCAAGTGCCCTGTGGTTACGGAGGTCCCTGTGAGCTGCTTCCAGAGGATTCCTTGAAGCAGCAATCCTCCCGCTTCCCTGCGCACGATTCACACAGGGATCTATCAAAAATGCAGAATCCGATTCAGAGGGCCTCAGGGGGGACCCAAGCTTTTCTAAGAGCGCCCCGGGGGACGGGGTCGCTGCTGGCCCTGGAACTGCACGCTGAGTATCGAGATGCTAACGCACTTGAGGAACGAAGCGCTGATATCTATCCTAAGGGTCCACAATGCTGGTGGTGCCCAGGGACCCACGACAGGCTCCGGGTCAGTCTGCCTTTGACACCAGGGGAAAAAGAGGTCAGTGGCAAGATGGCAGAGGGGTAAGAGGGGTAGGAACCCTCTTACTTTGGGGGGCCACGGTACTTTCTAAAAAGGACAAGGGTTTGAATGTTTATAATGTGAGCAAAAACATAAGCCATAATCGAACTGAAATTGTCAGCTCAACGTCTTTTATTAAAATCCACAGGCACCCATCGCCTTTTCTTCTTGGACTTTCTGACCTACGAGCAGGCCCCACAGGTGCCTTTTTCCTCTTCTTCCAGGCTCTTGAGCGGACTAACAGGGGAAGCGAGAACCGGACTTTCTCTGGGACACCAAGGGCTCTGCTGTAGGGTTTAATCCCTGGCTCTCCAGCTGACAGCGGCAAACTGAAAACATGAGTCCCGCTCAGGTGAGTAAGCCAGGATTAGGGGACTTTTTCTGGTAGACGTGTCTCTGCTCCTCGAGAGGAAACACGTAGAGTCACTCGGCATCCCTGGGGACCAGGGTCAATGACAGCAAGAAAACACGGGGAAACTCGGGCTCTAACTCCAGGCAGCACCAACAAGGTAACAGCCACCAAAACAGCCCACAAAACTGTCACAGCGACAGGTGACTCGGGACCCTCAAGTTCGCAGCGCTAGTAAGAGGAGGAAGAGTTAAAGCTCCAGGAAAACAAAATAAAGCTTTGAGAGAACGTGAAAGGGCAAAGACAGGGTTTCGTTTTGCAGGGAACGGAAACGGTGAGCTCTCCTTTCCCTTATGAACTGGTTTGAGCCAGGGGAAGGCCTGTCGGTTGTCACTAAAGAAAAGGTACAAAAACATGGAGGAGACAAGCAAGAGGCATAGGCACCAATATTTAGAACCGTAACCACCGTTTTATTATCTAGCCCAACCATGTGGCAACCAGCAACCGTCAACCGAGGGCCATTTAAACAAGAAAAGCACAGGGCTCCAGAGATCGTCAATTCATGTTTATCAAGGCTACTGACAGGGATCTCCGAAGTCACTCATTACTGATCGTATGTCACGGACAGACCCGCCTACTCACGTATGGCGCTGACAGTCTGCTTGGTGCTGTCACCTGCATACGTGTACCCTTTGGGGATGACGTTCCAACAGAAAGGGGACAAAACCAGGTACAAGCAACAGTTCCTGCAGAGCCTTGAATGTGGCCACCCAGACTCACGGACTGGCCCAGGAAGCCTTTCCTAACAGCAGTGATGAGCCGGAAACAAACAGCAGCCTAGCGGGGTGGCTCGGCCAGGACAGTCCTTTACGTTTTTAGTGTAATGCTGAAGTTCCCTACGAATCTGCAAGACAGAGAAACCGATACGATGCCCATTTTAAAGATGGGGACACTGAGGTTGAGCAACCAGGGTTCCGGAGGCCACACGGCTTGGCAGCCAGACCCGCTAGGGTGGGGCTGAGCCACCTTCCCCCGCTGGGGACATCTGCCAGGACTCTGAGCTGAGGGGCCAAGGTGGGCCTTTCTGGCCTTTCTTCCTGGCCAGCCCTCCTGTCCCTCTGAGCACATGCGGACCCTGCCATGTCTTCGAGTCCCACTCCCCCATGAAGCCACCGTCCAGCACAGCAGTCCTCGGCGAGCCACTGACACCTGCCACTCCTGGCCCTTCTGACGCCATGTGGAAGCACAGCTTCTTAAAAAACACAACGCAGTTTCTGATCGTACATGTTTTCTGTGACATCATAGAACACCGAGAAAACACAGGAAAGGAGAAAATGAGTATCACCCGTCACCCTGTCACCAGAGGCTCTGGCTCACGCGCCCCTCTAGGGACGGGAGTGTCCACCGGGCCTCCTCTCAGCACTAGCATCCACCACAGGGAGCCGTCTGGACCAGCTCCTGAAGGACGGTTACTATTTTGCCCAAACCGGTGCTGGCAAGCGTTTGACCACAGCACGCCGGTAATACCTCTCTACCTCCTCTAGGTCAGCCAGATGCCTCTGGTAGGTGCGTGCTGAAAGCACTCAGCAAATTGCTTTTTCTCTCCTCCAAGAATCTGAGAGTCCGATATGAAGTGGTTCCCTAAGTCCTGCTCCCTTCTCAACAGCATTTCACCTAGCGTCCCCAGCCACACCAGCATCCTTTGTGTTTATTATGTGTGATGTGATAAGTCCCCCACATGAATTACATCGTTCAATCATCACAGCAACCCTAAGATAACTATTGTCATGGTTTCCTAACTTCACCGCTGATGAAACTGAGAAACAGAGAAGTTAAGTAACCTGGCTAAGGTCACACAGCCATCAAGAAGTGGCAGAGCTGGGATTTGAATCGCTTCCCCCAGAGCTTGGGTTCCTCATCAATAAACTATCCTGATTCCACATAACTGGGGGAGAAGACCATGAACAACACCCAACATTCACACTCACTAACATCCTCTCAGGAAATAGCTCCCCAAAGAGCCAGCAGAGCGCAGTATGCAGAGCAGGGGACTCTCAGCGAGTTCTGCGCAGTAAGTATCTGGCAGAGGTCTGGACCCAAATAACACTCTGTCCTGTAAGGCGGAGTCTCCGCACGTTTCCGTGGCTGTCTCTCCTCCCGCAAAGTCAGCTCCCGAGGGCAAGAGCAGGGCACTGTGCCCGCCCCTCACTCGCCAAAGCCGTGCTGTGGCCAGTGCAGGTGATGAATACATCGGGTTGAAAATGGGACAAAGGAGCAGAGGAAAGAGAGTAAGATGGCGAAAAACAACATTTTTCTTTCCTTTCCAGTCCAACCATGGATTTCTTGGGGGGGAAGGAGTGGCTTTGACTGTGATATTGAGCATTCCGGTGGGGGAAGCCAAACAAGAGAGGTGAGAAAGCGCCGCCTGCGAAGGCTGCTGGCCTGCTCAGCCTTTCAGGCAGCGACACCGAGGAGGGCAGGGGCTGACCCGGCTCTCGGCCGGGCGCGCGGGCGCCGGCAAACTTAATTGACTCTGCCTGCCTGATGCCCCAGAAGGCAGCAGCCCGCCGCCAAAAGACCTGGAGGGACCGCACTGGGCAGGGGCTGGCCATGGCTGGCCATGGGCTGGCCGAGGGGAAACAAGGGTTCAAAGCCACGGAGGAGGCTGTTCTACAGTGAAAACGAAAATATTCCTCGGCGGTTTCTTCGACTGTAAACAAAAAGCAGCCGCCCGAATGGATCAGGGTCCCGGGAAGTTCCAGAGAAACAACGAGCGAGCGGAAGCTTACCTGCTTGATCGCCCAATAGCATTGGGGTGTGTGTTACTTCAGCAAACACTCAGCTGCAGCACAAGACCCCTCCCTGTGTCTTATTCTAAACGCAAGGCTCCCTTATGTAAAGCAGGCGAGGGCGGCAGTGGAGAGAGGCGCACTCTTCAGTGGAGACGGAGAGGGCGCATGAGTCTCCCGGCTGGTCTCCAGCCATCCTTCACCTGGCCAGCAACACTCCCTCCTGCGGCACATCCTGGCGGGCAGAAACCCTGGCCCCCCTGCGCACCTCACCTTCACTAACTCTGAGAAAGCGCCTCCCACGCGCCTCTCCCTGCACGGCCAAACGACCAGGCCACAGGACCAAGCCACGGGGTGCCCAGCACGCAACCCCCACCCCCCCAACCAGAGCGGGGCGCCATGCTAGGTCAAGGCCTCCTCACCTTGGGAGCATCATCCCTGCCCATGACCTAGGGCTCTGCTTTAGAAATGAAGCCGGGAAACCCCACACTAATCAAATCTGTGTGTCTCCATGACATGCGGCAGCTGGAAGTGAAAGAAAATAGCCAACTGAATTGTTTTCAGCAATGCATCTGATTTTGGGGGACTGCATTTCCCCCCCATTTACATGTGAAAACAATCCCATGTGTTCACTTTCCAGGTGTTCTCAGACTGGTAGTGCCCCCAAGCCCTGGTCGGAGGAAATAAAACTCCTCTTTGAAGAAAAGCACCCTCATCTTAGGCCTCCATTTATTCCTATGTATAAACTTACAAATACAACCGCCAACACACAGAGATAATCCAGCACACAAAGAAACCCAACAGCAGGAGAGAGGACCAGTCGAAACAGCTGGTGACAAACCGACTAAGGAACCTTGAGATACAGGAATGGCAGACAATCTGTTATGCAACCACGCCTACTATGTTCAGAGAAATAAAGGGCAAGCTTGAAAATTTCAGCCGAGAAGTAGACACTATTTTAAAAGATTTGAAAAATAAATCAATAGAAATTCCACAGCAACTGTCCTTGTACATGCATAGTACAGTAATCACAGAATTGAACTTGTCACGACACTGATTTTACCTTCCAAATATGATAAAGGGAAACAAGGAATTTTCAAAATCAGGAGGAGTATTCATTTTACATGTTTTTCAGCTTGAAGGCAAACGGTCAGCTCACTGCAAACACACAGATTCCTAAATCCTAAGCGGGGTGGCGGGAAGCAAGCTCTCTACAGCGAGGTTTAAAAAATGAGAAGAGAACCAGCATTCAATGTCACCCTGGTCCTTACCCACGGAGGTGGAGGTCCCTCCAGTATAGAGCCTGCAGAACACTCCCAAGCACTTTGGTTTCAAGTCTACCGGGTGAGGACAGGATTACTCAGTTGTCTCAAAAAGGCTCTGTTTGCTTCCCACCCTATCAGAGATTCTTATCTCAAGCGATGCTAGAAATAACCATCATCCTTGCACCAAACAGCTGTGTCACATCCTGTTCACCCCTCCCGCCCGCCCTCAGCCACCCTCCACGAGCTATCTTTGGGCCACCGAGCAGACAAGAGGAAAACAATTAGTCATCCCAGATTCTGCCTACTTTCCCCACAATCCCTGTCATTCAAAGCTCGGTCGAGGTAGAAAACCAGAGGGCTCTTGAAGCCAAGCAGGCACCTACAGGTCTGAACGACTTGAAGACTTTTTCCAAGACTTCCTGGAGCGTCTTCTTGCCGCAGGAAGAGATGTAGTCCTGTGCTAGCTGCAAGAAAGGCAGGCAGTCCTCGCTCTCGCTCCACACGTGCTGGGCGCCCACCGGCCGGCGGGGGAGAGAAAACAAAGACACAGTCATTACACTCGGTGTGAAAGAGAGAAAGTCAACAGTTCTTTTCCATGACATGAATTTGAAGAAGGCCTCCATTCCCCAGTAAGACTCGTGTGTTCCTTCTTGATTTGTCTGCGCTGAAGGGGATCAGAAAACGTACACCCGGTACAAAACCCACCCTGTGCTTTCATCCTGCAATTCACCTGCCCAATGCGCCATCAGATCTGCTTCTACATTGTGAAAAAGGGCAGTAGGGTCGATGTTCCCTCTCCCGTGATTTCCACTGCCCCCCTTCCAGTGCAGGCTAAGCGTGGCTCTCACACTGGAACGAGGAGAAACCAAGAGCCCACAGGATCCTTCCCTTCGCCTCTGGCATCGTTTGTAACCACCGTCTTGCAACAGGACCTTTTTACCCAGACTGGCCTGTGTGTGTGGAGGGGGGACGGTAAATTTACTTCAGAATGAAATGCATTTCGGAGAACACACAGAAATCGTCACTAAGTCCCTGGAGGGGAAAAGATTTCTTGAAAGCTCACCTTGTCTTAAAATGCTTTTAAGAGGGATCACACCCAAGCATCACCTCACAGCATTAACATGCACCAAGAAGAGATTGGCTTAGGTTTTTAGTTCTTTCTTCAGGCTAGACAAGTTTTTCTTTTTTCTTTTTCCACATGAGGATATCCATTTTAGCACATCTGTGAGACTAGACAAGTCTCTCCCACAAATGTTCCAGGATTTGGAACAAGCCCAAGAAACAGGCTTGAGCTATCTCCACGCAGAAGGGACAGGCACTAGGCTACCAGGATAACGTCAGGGTATCCCTCAGGTATCAAAACTCACTGATTGGAGGGGACCGATTAATGATGGCTCAACGCCAGTTTGTAAAACGTGCAGAGGTGTGGGGGAGAGGATGACAGTGGCAGATGAAAGCAGCGGGGGATGAGACTGCTTTGGAGAAGCGGTTCACGTCAAGCGCATACGTACTCCCCCCGATTATGACTAGGGCATTGCCCCAGAAAGTCCCATGCCTGTCACTCAATAAGCACATTTCACTGCCTTCCTTCTCGTGGCAGCTTTTCCAAGAACTGGGTCTACAGACTTAAGATACTGCTCAGATCTAAGAGAGACTAACGAGGTGCTGAATGGCACATCCCCTTTACAGCCAATTATCTGTGTGGCAGATGCAAAGGTCCCGCCTCCTAATAAACATAACTTCTAGATTCTCCCACTTTGGAGAAGAGCTCAAACGCGATTCCCTATTAATTAGGGACCCTTAAAGCTGTCGAGCCTCTGAAAGGCCATTTGTCACAGTGTCTTCCATGGCACAAAAGCAGAATCATACAAAGTGCTTTTGTGTCCAGTATTGAACTGGATTCTTAATCAGCAGGGATTCAGCCAGAACAATCAAGTCCCACTTTACTGTAAGTTCTGCTCAGCACCCATGTTCACGCTCAGATTTTAAAAAGTGTATTTCCCATTCTTATCCAAGTTAAAGAGGGATTATCATCTAGTGCCACACAATGGAAATCTTTAAGCCTGTCTTCCCTACACTTGAAGATTAAAGTAGTAAGTTTAGTAACTGCCCCGCACAGGGCCTGGCTGGCCCGCAGTGGCTGTTCAATGCATGGCAAACCCAAATGCCCTCTTAGCCTTTTGAGTCTGCAGGAGAATGGGGGTGGGTGGGGTGGGCCTTTCCACCAGCCACCTGGCCAAAGGTCACAGGCTGACCAAATCAGACACTCAACGTGCTTTCATGGAGGACACTACCCAAGGCAACTTGGGTTACGGTTCATTCAGAAGTAGGTGTATCCATGGAAACCTTGTATGCTTTTTTTTTTTTTTTTTAAGTGCATTTGGGCTTTAAATTACAAAGTAAACTAAGGAAGTGGATCACTCGGACACTGTCAGAACGACAGTGTCCCCACCTCTGCTTGGAAATCAGACAGTTTCTTGGCTGCAGTGTTATTAGGGCCTCTCCAACCTCACGAGCAGATGGTTCACACCACAGATTTCATTGCTTCATCTGTGCAGGTGTTGACTTATGAATGTACCTTGGAGAAGGAAGACGTAACACCTGAAAATGGGTTTTCTGTCCAGTCTGCTTAGACTGCCCTCGTTTGGCTAACTCACCCTAGATTCCTTGTTGTGTTGGTTTTGTGGGTTTAAAAAACAGTTGTTACTGAATCCTTTCCCTTGTAAACAGGCCTGGCCACTTGCTGGAACAGGACACAGATTTGCCTCCAGAGACCCGTGCAAAGACAGAAGGCAATCAGTGCCCAGGGACAGTGCCCACAGACAAAACAGAGCTCTTGGGAACTGGCAGGCAAGGTGCCAGAGGCAGGAGGGTTACCTCTTAAAAAAACTGGAGGGATCCATTCCAACCCCAGGGGAGGGCAGGCAGGGTGGCAGGCGGATGCTCCGGAAAATAGGATCTCAGGTCTAGTCTTGTGCAGAGACAAATGGGTGACCAGTGACCAGAGACCGAAAGCCATGCACCCCAGAGCCCGGCCACCGTGACTTCAATGTGGAAGGTATTTGAAGCACGTGTAACCAAACTCCCACTGTGGCCATGAAAACACTCTAACGGAGGCCAGAGAACTCGTGGCTCTGAACAATGTACAGAAGTCCCCTGGCAAATACAAATATAGGTGTGGAATGTCTTGGCTTCCCAGCAGGGCTGTGAGTGCTAAGGCAGATCACAGACCTCACGTGTTGTAACAGGAGAAATGCCAAGCACAGGCTTCGGGAAGGGGAGCAAAGCAGTGGGTCTCCAGCTCTAGTCCGCAGCAGCAGTCACCTGGGACTGTGACAATCAAAACGCACCTGCTGGGTTCCACCTGGGATGGTCCGATGGAGGCAGGGCTGCAAATCTGCATTCCCAGCAGGTTCCCAGGGGATGCTGGTGGGGGGTGGGCGGAGATCTGGGGCCACACACACCTCGAGAACTAGAAGCAGAGCAGAACTTTAACTAACTCCAGATGTGGGGGTAGGGTGGGGAGGAGCACTACATTCAAAAATCGGTGTGTCATTACTGACCAACGCCAAGTCCAAAACTCAGGACAGCGTGTGCCACAGTGAAGCGTGCCCCCTCCACAGCTCCCCTCAGCAGGTTACTCTTTCCGATAGCTTCCTCCCATTAGGAGTTGAAAGCCCCCGATGAGAACCTGGATTTTAGAACAAACAGGCCAGCGAGGCTACCTAGGCCCTTCCTTCTGCTATTATGTTAGGCAGGAGTTTGTTTTCAAGGCTTGCCCAGCTTAAGACAAGGCACCATGTCATCTGCAAACAGGAACGTGAGCGCCTTTCTGTTTTCTATAGTGTAGGTGGCAACACCCAGCTTATCCAAAACTGGCAATAGATCATCAAGGTCATCCAATCCCACAAACAGCTTTTTCAGCACAGAGGGCCGTTGCCATGGGCCTCACGCTCACTGGAGTCCCTGCCTTGAGAATCTTCTGCTGTCATCAGTACCAGGGGCCCATTTTGAGTGCGTGTGGCTTAATCCCAAATGGACTGCTGCCCAGAGAAGTGATGGCATAAGATGAAAGCCACAGGCCACCTCAGGCCACCCGACATATTTCTGCACAGGGTGGGAAGAGCTGGCTGGCCGGACCTACGACCTGTTCTTATGTTGGACACTGATCTTTTTTACCAAGGAAGTTATGGAGGCTCGGAGAGGTTAGGCAACTGGCCCGTGGTCATACAGGGAGCAAGAGGCAAAGCCAGGACATCACCAGGTGCATGCGTCCAACCGGAACCTCAGCTCCTTTATGTGTCAGACACAGAATATAATCATGCTCACAAGGCGGTTACAACGATTACAGGAGATACCTGTAGACTGATTCTCATTAGCAGGGGTCCATTGGCTTGAACTCACATTGGCATAAATTTAGCCTCCTCAGGAGGAACCACTCCATGAATATACAAAGGGCATCTCTTTCTTTCCAGAAACAGTCTCTCTGTGTAAATAATGCAGCCTTGGAGGAAAGCCTTCTGGTCTACCACTATTCCCCACTGAGTCCTCCCAATAATAATGTAACGTAGATAAGACGATCCATATCTGACAGATGAGGAAACTAAGGGTAGAGTTTAAATTAGACAAGAGAGTGCTTTGTCTCAACTCTACCACCACGTAAACACCATGCAATCTCATTTAAACCAGTTACATCTTCTCCAAAATCAAAAGGTTGTTACTCAGTGATAGTTAAGAACACAGACATGCCTAGACTGAAAACGAGGACAGAAGACAGACACAGCCATAAGCACACATAAAACTAAATCAGTTTTTCTATAAATAAAACTTTCCTCTTTAATACTATGACAACTGCTATCTTTGTGTTTATATTGAGGAATGATTAAACTGTACGAAACTTTAGGTCCCAACATGTTTTGATGGGTTGGCAGAAAAAGGAGGGCAACGGGGGGGGGGTCTTCCCCAGGGAGGGGCGGGCAGCGCTTTGGGTTCAGAGAGCCCCTTCCTCCTGGGCTAGGGCAGGAGAGCGGGGTGGGGGCCACCACGCCCAGGAGCATGAGCACACCTACTCCCGTGTCCCTGGGTCCAGCTGGTACATGAGCGGCTGCCCACACCCCGCTCCCCAAACCTGGCGGAGCGCTCAGGACCTTCCCAGCTGGCAGAAGAGGGGAGCGTGCCACCTGTCTGTGACCCCTTGCACTCCTCGCAGGCAGGGAGCTGGCAGCTTCATTTTATCCCGGCACCTGGCCTCGTGGGCCATCCACAGGGAGAGGCCCGAATCAGGGCAGCGGCACGGAGAGGGACAGCGCGGCCTGGATGGCCCGGGAAGTGAGAAGGGGAGAGAGCGCACAAAGGACTGAGGAGCTGCCAGGGCGGAGGGAAAATCAAAGGCAGGTCTTGTTCCTGGGCCACTGGAGCTGCTGGCCTGACCCTGCCTGGGGGACACGCACCGTGCATGGCAGAAAGAACAGGCCTCCGGGCTTGGGCTCAAGTCCTGGCTCTGTCGCTTCCTAGTGGTATAGCCCTGGACGGGCCCCTTAAAAATCACCGAGCCTGTTTCCTTGCCTACAAACTGGGGTAAGAATACCTACTGCACAGGATTTTTGTGAGGCTCGAGGAGCCTCCCTTGAACCCACGGTTTGAACTGGGTTGGGTCCCCAGGTGTCACTCCTGTGCTGTTTTCAGTGTCAGGCTACGGCTCTGGTTCGAGCTGCTTTACCACTTAAAATCTGTGGGGAAGTTGGTAAACCTCACCGTGTTTCCGCTTCCTCATCTGTCAAATGGAGATAATTATCGAGAACCTTGAGAGATTCCTGAGATTAATGGAGTTCATGTCCGCCGGTGTTCAGAACACCGTCTGATATGCGGCAAACTGCACGTGGGTGGTAGTTGTCACCGTGGTTGACACTGTCATTCCCGAAATCTAACCTCTGTCTTCTACACCAGACTGTCATTCATTCATGTATTCTTACAAACACGGACCGAGCACCTATCACGCGTCTGACCCCGTTCCCAGGGCTGGGATACTGTGATGACTAAGACAGACTAGGTTGCTGCTCTCCTAAAGCTTCTAAGTCCGGTGGGGGAGGCACTGACAGAGACCACTAAGTACTAGTGAGCGCCATGGCGAGGCGGAAAGAGGTGAGGTGAGGGAGTATGGGGTCAGAAGGCTTCTCCCAGGGCTGCCTGGCGTAAAGGGGCTCCCCACGTGAAGATGTGGGCGAAGAGTGGTCTAGGCAGAGGGAACAGCAAGTGCAAAGGCCCTGCCTGAGCTTGGCATGTCTGAAGACCAGACAGGCCAGCGTGGCAGCAACACAGCAAGCAAGGGGGTGGGAGCAGTGGAGGAATGGTCGAAGACGAGGTCAGAAAGGCTGCAGGAGACAGACCCCGTGTGGGCCTGCAGTCAGGACAAGGGCTTAGGTTTCGCGGTAAAAATAACGGGAAGGCAGTGCAGATGTGGTGGGGACAGGACCTGGATTACATCTGAGATAGATCCTAAGACTCTGCCTTGACTCACTGACATCACCAGACCCATTTTAGGCGCTGCTCCGAATCCGCCGGCCGGGGAGGTGCTAGGGTTACCATCCCCGTTGCACGGATGCGGAAACCATGGGAGACAGAGATTAAATAACTTCCACCACGACGTACGGCTGGGCGTGGTGGGTTGGGTGCAAACCCAAGTAGCCTGACCCCAGAGCCTGTGCGCTCCTGACCACTAAGCCACACCACCTCAGATGGCTAGACCCTGTTTTTATTCTAGGTAGCCCTGGCCTGGTGCAAAAGTCAGCCCTTGATAAATACTTGTTGGATAAATGATGTGAAAACACTTTGAGACATGTTATGTAAATATTATTAAGAAATCCTTCAGATTGTAGCAATTCCAATGATTTCAAATTCTTTTCAATGCTTAACAGATTTTCCCGGGAGAGGGAAAAGAACAGAGTTGGGACATTTACTTCCTGTCTGAGCTCCTTGAACTAGAGGCAAACAGTGGCTTGCAAACCTGGCCGGGGCAGCCGCCTGGGCTACGAAGAAAACTCCAGCAGTTGGAGTCTTGTCCATTAAGGTCTCTAGAAACTTTGAGAAAGTGCCAGTCTACTCAAGGAATTACTTTTCTCATTTTCTTTCTTCCTTCTCCTATTTCATCGAATTGTCAGCGACTGAATATATTCAAGCATTTTTATTCTCACAGGTGAGGCATTTACCACATAGGCGGCTTTAAAAAGGCCTGACAGACATTCTAAACGGCTCAATATACATATTCCAGCAAGACAATGGCCTTGCATTTTCTCCCCCCACGGAATCTCCTTGGAGTAATTCTGGAGTCTCTCTCCTTCGGTTCCAGCAGGAAGGCTGTGTGGCTTTCTCCCCATCAGAGCCTCCGCCTCCGGAGATTCGTGCCCCAGGTCACACAGTAAGGAGTGGAAAGGCCACTGGGAGCCTGAGGAAGGGCTGGGCGGGACTCCTGACCAAACCCTACCTTGCCGGTTAGTTGGGTCCCGGTGCCCTTTCCACTCCACCGGCGGGGCTTTCTCACACGGTCACAGTGGTGTGAGTCCCCTTTCAACGACCTCCCACTCCTCTCTGTAACAAGTCACACTTATTTACTTATTCTAACTACAGTTAACAACGTTCTTACACACATTTATAGCTTGATCGCTCTTCGCAAGCACCTGTGAGGGAGGCATTCCGATGCACCTCATTTTACAGGTGAGAACACTGAGGCTCTTTAAAAAGAGACAAGCTCTAAACTCAGGGAACCCCAGATCCAACCTCTGGTCCAGAATTTGTGGGGCTCTTGCTGTGAGTGGAGACTGTCAGGTGCTGCCTTATCTATCCAATCGCTGGGGCACTGGTATCATACCCATTTTTTTGGATGTGTAAAGTGAGCTGGGTGACCGCAGCTGAGCAGTCACAGGGCCAGCACTCAAATCTGGCTGTCACCCAAGGACATCCCTCTTTCAGGATGTCACAGGGCTAGGGTCCGGGTGGGTTCTTCCTCCCTGCGGGGTGGAGTGGAGGTGGTGGGAGGGGGTGCTTTATTGCCGGGACCACTTCTCTGGGACCAAGAAGGGCGATTTTGCTGTCTCTCCAACTCCTTGGAGAACTTCCCAATGGTGGTAGGGGTGCGCCGCGGGCGCGGACCTCAGCCCAGCTCTGCCTCACCCCACCTGAGGAGCCAGGGCCAGGCAGGCTCGCGGCTCCACCCTACCTCCGTCCGCAAGGGCAGCAACAGCGCCAGCTCCAGGCTCAAGCCGGTGACCACACGGTAACCCGAGCCCAAAGCCGCCTCCATCTTACATTTGGGGGACCATTATTTTTCCCTGTCCTTACAAGCACTTCACAGAGCGCCATTCCGGCCCAGTCTTCCTGCCTCCCACCCCAACCCCCCGCCCTCCGCATCCCCTTCCTAAACTGCCAGCGCCAAGATCCCAAGTGGGATGCAAAGTTAAAGATTTGGCACAGCAGTTTCAGGTCCCGGTTCCTCCGAGCCCGCGTCAGGAGCAGGGATGAGTAATTCCCTTTCCTCTGGAAAAATCGAAGGGCTTTTGGGGGCCGCGGCCGGTGCCTCAGCCGGACAGAACCCACTCAGAAGCTCATAGAAGAGCAATGGAAGCACAGGGGATAGGCGTGCCCGTGTGTGTGTGTGTGTGTGTGTGTGTGTGCACGCGCACGCGCGCGTGCGTTTTTAAGATCCTGGGTGTAATTCCGCAAAGAAGGTCCAGGAGATGGGGCACAGCTAGTGTGGACAGAGGCTTTGTGTCCAAACACGCAGCTTAAGGAATAACCTGGGGGGGGCGGGGGGTTCCCCAGGCGGGGACAACTGGAGGACTTGTGTCTGCTCATCGGGAAGGAAACGGGATTCCTTATCCAGACGGGACGCCTGGGTGTAGGAAGCTCCGGACTCTGGATCCTGCGGGAGGGTCCGTGCGCCCCCAGCCGGGCTGGTGCGACGCGGGATACCCTGGAGATGCTCCAAGCCAAGCATCGCGCACTGGCCTCGGGGTCGCGTCCCCGAAATAGCCCGCCCCAGCCCTGCTCCCAGGATCCTAGGGGCGCCCCTGGCCGCCGCCCACCGGCCCCACCCGGAGCGCTGACACCGCCGCGCCCGGCCCGGGGGCTTCCCCCGCGGAGAGCGGAGCAGCCCCGTGTGCCTTGGCGAGCGGTTACGCCCCCCCCACCCCACCTAGCGCCCACAGCCTCCGGAGCGGGCCGGAGCTCCGGCGCAGGGTAGCGGCCGCGCGGCCACACTCCCTCGCGCGGCTGCGGTCCCTCCCACAAGCACTCACAAAATTGTCCCCGCAGCCGTTGTCCGGACACAGCACGTAGAAGGAGACGCCAGGGTCGGCGTAGAAATCCATCCTGCGCTCGGTCTCCTCGGTGGCAATGAGCTCGAAGGGCGTGTTGGAGCACCATTTCTCCGCAACGTCAGCTAGCTGCTGGAAATCCATCCTGGCCCGCCGCGCCCGCCGCGCCCTCCGCTCCCTCAGCCTCCTCTCCGCCGCCCCGCTCCCGTTCCCTCCGCCCCCCGCCCTCCTCTGCTCCACCGCCCTCCTCCCGGGCGGGTAGCGCGCAGCTCCGTGGGCTCTCGGGCAGGCGGCGGGGCCGGGCTGCGCGGGATCCCTCCAGTCCCGGGGCTCCTCCCGGCGGGCTCTGTTTACATGCTGTAACGGGGTGGGCGGTGGCCAGGGACCGCGCTGCGCCGCGCCCGGCTCCTCCTCGGTCCGCCTCCCCGCCCGCCCCCTTTCGGGCAGCCCGGGAACCTGGCGCGGGCTGCGGCCGGGCGGGGCAGGGCGGGAGGAGCCGGGCGCTCCGCGGGCTCCCCAACCCCTCCCCCTCTTTTTTAAATAAAGGGACTGGGAGCATCCCGGGGCCCTCGCGCGACCGGGGCCACCCCAGACTGTGACGTCATGGGCCGCAGCCAATCACCGGAGTCTGAGACCTTCACCCTGGCTTGCGAGCCGGGTGATGTCACAACGTGGACCCAACATCCGCGACTTTCCTGGTTGCAGTGAGGCGGAGAAAGCTGGAGTCTCTGTTAGCGTTTATCTGGAGGTCGAAGGCCAGGGAAGCGTTTTCCCGAATGCGATTTAAATGCAGGGGACACCACACAGAATTGCAGATAACTTGTCCCTTGTCTGAAGCTGGCAGTGGAGGAGCTTAGAATATCTAAGGGGAAATGGAGCTTTTCTTTTACAGGATCAAAGCTCTGCCCTCCAGTGGATGTAAAGAACTGTTTCCCCTAAATGTGTTTACGAGACACTCATATGAATGTCCATTTGGAAAGGAAGATGAAACACTTGTGTTTTTTTCATGAACATAAAGCTGAGTATTACTTAAAAAGAAGCCCCTCATAAGACTGTCTTGAATATTATTCAGCTTCACTTCATATTGGATAACCTAAAATGACGAGCTGCTAGTGCGGAAGAGGAGAAAGTAAAGTTTAAAAGAGCAGTACGTGGCCCAACGATTGCACCTGTTGAATGCTCACTGGCCGCGAGGACGCAGCAGGCGTTGCCCGATTCCGGAAAATGCGTTGGGCACAGCCCTCGCCCGCGGGAACTGAACCACTGCCAGCAGTGACTCGTTAGAAGAGCAGTCATTCTACAAACATTCGACCGGCTTTTATCGTTAAAGCTTGTCTTCTGAAACAGGCACCGTGCTAACCTAGGAATATAAATATGAGTAACATGTGGTTCCGCCCTCAAAGAGCTGCCAGATTAGCCAAGGGAAGCTCAGGACACCATGAACCCTTGTGAGCACGCCATTTACTCAATACTGTAGATGCGATTCTGGTTAAGTTTTCTCTTGCATATTTCTGGAATAGGAATTCTTTTCTCCTCGACTTACCTTAATAAATCAAAGCTGCCTTCCTACAGTAAAAGTAGAAACCGCACTTAATCTTTTGGTAAATCAGAGGTCGGGATAGTGATCAGCCCAGAGGCATCCTGGGCGCGGCATTTGATTGGATCTTTTTTCCTGAAGGAACCACCCTTACCTGGAAGTTAATGCTCCCAGGTAGCAATTTCCTGACTTCATAATTTCCCAATTTCTTTAAAACAACTCAGTTCCGTGAAGATTTATGAAACAGCTACTGGATACCAGACAAAGATGGACCAAGTCTTTTTTTTTTTTTTTTTTTTTGCCATCAAGGAATTTACATACTATAAACTAGGCAGGATTCGAAGACCTCCCGAGATCCCTGCTCTCCTGGTGTACACACGCTCCCAATTATTCAATTGAACACTAATGTAGATACTGCTCTAAGGGATTTTGTCCCGGTAATTAAGATCTCAAATCAACTGATCTTAAGATAGGGAGATTGTCCTCGGTGGGCCTGACCTAATCAGGTGAGCCCTTTGAAGGAACTGGGCTCTTCCTTCGAAGAGGTTCAAAGCACAAAGTAAATTTATCATCAAGGAGATTCTCCATTAATAGCTTTGGAGGTGGAGGGGGCCACCTGGCAGGGACCAGAGAGCAGAGCCTAGGAGTTGAGAGCAACAGCCCGCAAAAAAACAAACAACAACAACAACAACAACAAAACGAGACTTCAGTCTTAAAACTGCAAGAAAATGAATTCTGCCAAAGACAAGAATGAGCTTGACAATGGACTTCCACCGAGCCTCCACACAAGGACTCAATCTGCCTGAGACCATGATTCAGCCTTGGGAGACCCTGAGCAGGAACCTCAGTTACATTATGTCATGTCATTGGCTGTGCCCAAACTTCTGACTGCAGAACAGTGAGCTAATAAATGAGCATTGCTTAAATTGCTAAGTTTGTTTTAATTTGTCATGCAGCAGTAGAAAACTAAACCATAGGACAATGGAGGAGACAAAAACATGAATTAAAAAAATTCAATACATGCCCTGGCTAGTGCGGCTCAGTTGGAGCCTTGTCCCATAAACTGAAAGGCCATGGGTTTGATTCCCAGTCAGAGCACATGCCTAGGTTGTAGGTTTGATCCCCAGTCAGGGCACATTTGAGAGTCAACCAATTTATGTTTCTCTCTCACATCAATGTTTCTCTCCCCTACCCTCCCTCCCTCCCTCCCTTCCCCTCAGTGAGCATGTCTCTGGGTGAAGATTAAAAAAAAAAAATCAACATGCTATTGCAAATGTTACAAAATATTGCCTTTCTTTCTTTCTTTCTTTCTTTCTTTCTTTCTTTCTTTCTTTCTTTCTTCTTTTTTAATATAGGGACCTCAAGATAGAGCAAGCTTCTTGCAGTTATACCTGGTTCTGTCATTTAAAGGATATGCATTAATCTAAAGTTCCAAAAATGAAGAGATTCCTTAAATTTGAGACTGAACTATAGAAAATACATAGTTTTTCTTCTTTTTGGAAAGGAGGGAGTTTAAAAAATACATCGGTTTTTAAATCCATGGATCAAATTTGTCCAAGTGATGGATGACCATAATTACAAAGTTATATTTACTCAACAAATTCTTTTTGTCAGAATATGAAAAATAGAATTCGGTGTATAATGCAGTTGCTCAATGAATTGAATGAACACTGTTGTTTTTCTTAGAAAGGCAATGAGCTAAAGAGCAGAACTTTTGCTGTTTCGGGTTCATTCCTAAGTCTGCAATGTCAAGTTTCGGTACATCTGCAACTTACTGAATTGCCCCAAGCCTCATTTTTCTCTTCTGAAAATGGAGAGAACAGTGAGATAAAGTATGCAAAGTCTTTATTTCAGAACCTGGCACATGGTAAGAACTCAGGAATCACCATTATTACTCTTCAACTGCCTCTTGGGAATGATTTGTTAGGGACATTGGCTGATTAACTTTAAAAGTTAAATTCCCGAGTGACCTGAGGGTGCTAGCATGGCGAGGACCAGCTGCAGATGAAGAGCCATCTCTCCCCCCCGACCCCCCACTTAGAAGAGCAGGGTTTCTCAACAGCAGCACTGTTGGTATTTGGAGCTGGATGATTCTTCCTTAGTGGCATGTCTTGTGCATTGTAGGATGCTTCACGGCATGCTTGGCCTCTACCCACTAGCCAAGAGCATCTTCCTCCACTCCCCCCACCATTGTGATACCCCAACATGTCTCCGGACAGTGCCAAACAAGTGTTCTCTGGAGGGCAACACTGCCTCCATCTGGGAACCACAGATTCCGAGAAAAAGGTCTTGCGTCGGCTCTGTTTCAGTCCTTTTGTTAACGAACGGAGAGGGTGTGTGACCAAGGCCATGGAAATCAGTCCTGGGACGCGCACCTGCAGACGTTGCTTGGACCTGGGAAAAGTCAGTTGCTCAGACAGAAAGACCATAAATCGCTCTGCCTCCCTCCCGCTCGGGCAGGAGGGCAGAGTCCTGCGAGGCACCTCCTGGAGGGATGGATTAGGCTCCAGGAACAGTTTGTTCCAGAACTTCAGTCAGGTCTTTTGTGTAGCCTGAGGGTGAAGAAACATCAGGGCTGCCTGGATCCCCCCCCCCTTTTTTTTTTGCAGAGGGGGAGGTTTGCCTTTGGACATTGTTTGGAAGTAGAAAGAAATTAAAACACATCCCCCTGGTGGGCAGAGAGTTGTGCAGTCTTCACTGGCTTTAGAAATGTTTCTCCTCCTTTCTGTGACTCTAGTCTCAGCTCTCTCCGAACCACTGTTTGGCTTTGGGAGACATGGGTCCATAAGAAGAGAAGGACTACCGGAACCCCACGCAGGCTGCGAGGTCTCCGGAGACCGATCTGGCATTGCAAAGCCCATCCTAGTTTCTCCTGCTCACGTCGGTTCTTCCACTGACCCCGTTCCCAAGTCCTCTGTGGCTTTTATTCTAGGGTGACTTTAACATATGATTTTACCTTTTATTTATGGTCACATTGAGTTCTTTTAATTAGCCCTGCCCTCGGTAACTCTGCTCCCTCCACGCAGCCTTGAGGTTCAGGGAATTAGACAGAAAGGGAAGTGCAGCGGCTGGCCCAACTTCCCAAGGTAGTTGCCTTGTATTGGAGGGGGACTGTAGACCCCAAGGACCAGGAGGTGGTGGGCAGTAAAGAAGGGTGAGATTTGTCAAGGAGGTGATGGGCGAGGTGATAGGACCCTAGGATTTGGAGAAGCAACACCAACCAGGGCAACTTAGGAGGGATGAGTGCCATCCACCCTCCCTCTCCCCTTCCATGCACACTCAAGAAAGGTGCCACCTGGAGGCGGGGAGGATAAATAGCAGGTAGGCACCTGAGCTAAGCTTCTGCTCAAGTTTGTTTCATTGCCCCTGGAGTTTGGGGGGTGGGGGGTGGGGGGGGGAATAAATAAATTGAAAGACCAGCAAAAATCAAAAATCTACATACCTAAGTCGTTGTGACCCAAGTACCCCATAAGGTTCAGGAGGAGGATTTACTTCAGCATTCCTGCCCCCTGGCCAGAAAAATCCGTGTTGAATTTTGTTTCTGCATCTGTCAATCTTCGTGTAACAGAATCATTTATTTTTTCCTCTCCGTCTCAAAGGCTTGAATCTAGAACTTGAGCAAGTACTTACTTTGGCTACATTTGCCATCAAAACACGCCCATCCACCATTCAGTTTGGTAAACATTTCCTTTTTCTACATGGCCAGGAAACAGAAACAATTTGATTTGCTTAATTTCTTTTCTGTTCACGCCAACACTTCGATATTCTACGCTGTGCAGTCATTGGCCGCCCTGCCCTCACCGTTCACTAGGATAGCTTCTAATCACACTCCCTGTTTCGAACATTTTCATTGCCTTCCTTCAGAACAACTCGCAAAACTTCCTTTCCAGCAATAATGCCTCTTCGGTGCTGAGAGAGAAACACAGACTCCAAGATGGCAAAACAAGTGTTTGAACATCTTTCTCTGCTCCCTTTGTGATGATGTTTATGGTTCTGCCTCTCCTTTATTTGTCTGCTGAGGCTCTTTGGGACCCCGTTACATTGACTCATCCTCTGGAGATCTGGAGAGCTGTCCCAAGAGCGCAGGCCCAGGACTCCAACAAAGACGGGATTTCCTCTCAGGGAACAGGCGTGTAAGCAGGTCATTTGCTAAACCAGAAGCTGCTGTCGCTAAACCAGACAGGCTGATCGCTTATGACACGTCTGTCTGACCAGGTGCGAAGATCTGGGCGACAGCCCCCGCGGGTGCTCCAGCGTCACCCCTGTGGGAGAGCGTGCGCGTCCTTGGCCACACGCTGGGAAAGCAGCTGATCGTAAGGGTGCAGGGAAGGCCTGTGACACAGTGGACTGGGTGTTAGAAAGACTTCAAACCCTGACTTTGCTACTTATGAACTGCATGATCTTGGGAAGTTTGTCTAGACCCTGTGAACCCTAAAATTTCCTCATCTGTAAAAATGGAATGAAGGGATAGATGTTGTGAACTTGCAAACGTATAGTAGGAGATGGTGCAAAGAATCAACAAGAAGTTTTTAAAAATGTGAGAAATTTGAGTACGTATCCAAGGTCTTCTAATAGTGGTTCTTGGCCTAGAATGTGGACAGAGATATTGATCACTTTTAGCTATTGTTAATCAAGTACGCATGTTAAAAGGTTTAAGTGTATCAGTTAGAAATCTTACCCAGCTAATAAAAAAAAAATCTTGACCGAAGTGATCTCCGTGTCCCGTGAATGAAGTCTGCAGGCAGTTCAGGGCCAACTTGGCCCCTCACTCCCTGGAGCGTGGCGTCCATCGCCAAAGTTGCCTTGTGGTCCAAGACAGCCTCTCGCGGTCCAGCGGCCACACCCACATTCCAAGCAGGACAAAGGAGGGATGGAGGAAAGAACAGCACGGGACTACTGTCCTTAGTACTCTTTTAATGAGCACCCCCCACCCCCAGAAGTCCCAACCAACAACTCCTTGCCTTTATTGTTTATTCCTGGGAGGGGAACTCAGAAATGTCCTTTTCCAGCAAAGCATACTTCCTGGAGTTTCACTGCTGAGGAGAAAAGGGGGAATGGCCACCATGGAGGCTTCTAGCAGGCTCTGCCACAGGGTAACCACTACGTGTTAGAGGAAGAACGAGACACGTCCCATCAAGCAGGAAGGAAAACGAGGAACAAAGACAGCTCCATGAATCCAATAGATAGCAGGAAAGGAATAAAAAGAAGCCAACAAAAATCAGTATAAGGAAAGCACATACGCTAAGATAGAATAAATAATTCCAGTTGAAGTTTAGTCATGATAAATGTGAATGAACTTCACCCACAGATGAGAATGAGCATAGATTGTGGAAAAATCAAACCAAACTCATCTGTTTATAAGAGATATGCATTTTATCACAGAAAGTGTGAAAGCAAAGGAGTGGGAAAATATGAAATAGGCAGATATGATAATAGGCAAAATATTCTTTTAAAGAAAAAAAGTCATAATACTTGTATAAATAGAAAATGAAACATTGAAGACTTTAATTTGATTCAACTCCTTTATTAAAGACGGAACCGGTAAGATGCTATAAAGGAGAATTCAAAGTACTACAGTTTGAGAGTTGATGAGAATGAATGCACAAATAGATGTGAAATTGGTTAATATCCACAGGGTGATTATCAACTGCACTTCACTGGAATGGTAGTATATTCTTGGTATATTAGGATACAATTTTTATTTCTCTGTACAAGAATAACTTGTATTACTATCAGCTTTCTATAAAGCAGCCCAAAGAAAATGAAGGGCACAAATTATAGAGTCAGAAAACAGAACGGTGTGTTCTCAAACAATGCCTAGTTTTCCACTGAAGACACCAAGTAACCTTTTGGTCTATTTCAAAGTCTTTCACAATTTTTCCCTACTCTCCTCTTTCCTTTGGTGATCATAACAATCTCAAAGAAAGATTATTCTTAAGTTTAATGGGCAAAATCCAGGTTCATATAGCAATTTTACCAATTACAAACTGACTTTCTGTCTAGAAGTTTTCATAAGGATTCCCAGGATTATCTTTTAAAAGATTGGCTCTCTTGTGGCTAGAAACTCTTGCTGTCAAATTTCAGGCAATGCGTGACTAGTTGAGAATGTGATGCACAGTTTTCAGCCATTGTCTCAATCTTAATAATTGCTCTTTCCCCTGCTGCAGCCTAGACACAGAAAAAAGAATACCTACCCTTGAAGCGCTGCCGTCCTAACTAACTTTGTGCCACTGATAAATGCCTTACATTTAAAGCAAGATGATGCTGTATCTCCTCCGTGGACCTGATTTTCACTGCATATTCCAAGTAACTAGTTATATTCTGACTATGTTGTCTGGTCTTCACTGTGCTGCAACTCCTGTTCTGTGGAAGGCGCTGTTGCATGACCGTGTGAGCACAGAACCTGGAACTAAACGGCCAGGTTCAAACCCCAGCACTCGCACCTATTAGCTGGATGGAACACCTATTAGCTTGCTTTCCTGCCTCTTACAATTTCTGGGATTATCTCCTCTCTGATGTTCATTCTGCCTGGTCACAATCCTTATGTCATTTTGGTGAGTCACAATAATTCTGTGCCTCAGGTTCCTCCTCTGGGAAGTGGGAATGTTGACGGTACCAACATTGATGGTGTATTGTGAGGATTAAATGTATGAATGTATGTGAAGTGCTTAGAAAACTGCCTGTCAAATATGTTCTGAATCCATGGACTAAAGACAGACTATCAGATATCAGACACAAAAGCCTGACCACACGCTCTTCCTAATACATACACATCAAATCTAAAGTCTCAGAAAGACTGAATGTAATGGAATGGCAGAAAGAATTATACCAGTTAATATGAATTTAAAAAATTGGTAGCACATGACTCAGTAGCCACACCAGAGGCCAGAAGATAGTGTAATTATATGGATGGCAAACAAAAAAAGACTTTAAAAGTTTTAAAGTTTGGAGGCATAATGAAGGTCGCTGCCACACGGAAACACGACTTCACTAGGATTATTCAACAGTTCTGAGGTCCTATGCACCAAGCAGCACAGCATCATTGAAAGAATGAGATGGAGAACAGACAAATTCAAGTTCAGAATGTGGCAGACAAAAACAGAATATGGAAGATTGGAACAATGCAGTTTATATTGACTCAGCATTTACTGAAAAAGTCAACGTTTTCTGACTACAGTGTTCTACCACTGGAAATTAGTAAGAAAAAAAAAACCCTCAAAAACCATAAAAACACACTTCTAAACAGTTTATGCGTCAAAAAAGAAACACGGGAAGTAGGTACAAACTTAGCTCTGAAAGACAGTGACGACACCACGTAAAACACAGGGTGCAGCTGAAGGAGAACTCGAGTCCTTTTCAGCCTTAATTGCAGGCATTGGAAGAGAAGAAAGGCTTAAGAGTAGTAAGAGAAATATCCATTTTCCAGTTATAAAATAAATATGGTAAGTCCAGGAAATAAATATGGTAAATATGGTAAGAAGCAGGAAAATAAAATAATAAAAAACAGAAATGAATGAAATAGAAAGCTAAGAAAAAAGAAAGAAAAATCACAAAACTAAAAGGTGTTAAAATGTAAAAGGTAAAATACACTGACAGAATAGTGAGAACAATCTTGGGGAAAAAAGGTTGGAGAACTTAAAACTTGCCAGCTTCAAGATTTACTACAAAGCTATGGAACTAAAGACACGGTGGCATTAATAAATTGTTGACATCAAAGGTCAACCAATTTTTGACAAATGTGACAAGAAAATGCAATGGGGAAGAACAGGTTTTTTTTTTTGTTTGTTTGTTTGTTTTTACCAGTGGTGCTGGGAGACTAGATATTCTCATGCAAAAGAATGAAATTGGACCCCTACCACACATCATATAAAAACTCACTCAAAATGTATTGTAGATCTAAAATTATGAAACTCTTAGAATAAAACCCAGGAGCATACCTTCATGATCTTGGGTTAGTCAATGACTTCTTAAATACAATGCCAAATGCACAAACAATAAAGTAAAAAAAAATGATAAACTTAGCTTCATCAAAATAGAGACTTCTATGTTTCAAATTATACCATAAAAAAAGAAAGACAACCCATAGACTGAGAGAAAATATTTGAAAGTCATTTATCTGAAGTCTTATATTCGAATATAAAAAACTTTCATGACTCAATAAGGAGAAAAGAACTAAGTTAAAAATTGAGCAAAGGATTCGAACAGACATTTTGCTAGGGAAGATATACAAATGGCCAGTAGAACATAAAAAGATGCTCAACCTCATTTGTTGTGAGGGAGATGCAAATCAAAACCATGACATACCATTTCACACCCACTAAAATGGCTTTAACATTTAAAAAAACAGAGAAGCACTGGTGAGGATGTGAAAAAGTTGGAACCTCCCCTCACTGCTAGCAGAGTGCAGAAGACTGCGTATTCTCCAATTTCACTCACGGCGAGGTCCAGAAGGAAAAGTCCATAGAGAGAGAAGGCAGGTTGGCGGTTGCCTAGGGCTGGAGGAGGGACAACAGGAAGTGGCTGTTTAATGGGCTCAAGGTTCTTTTTTGGGTGATAAAAATATTCTAAAATTAGACTATGGTGAAGACTACCCAACTTTGAAAATACAATAAAAACCATTGAATCATACAGTTTAAATGGGTGAATTTTTATGGTACATAAATGTTACTCAATACAATTGAATTTTGAAAAATGAAATACGATGCCATTATATGCGGCGTTGTATCCTGATTGAATCCTGGAACAGAAAAAGACATTAGTGGAAAGACTGGCAAAACCTGAACAACGTCTGGGGTGGAGCAATAGTGCTCGTAGCAAGATATTTGTACTAATGTTAATTTTTAAACAAATTAAACGTTATGTGAGATGTTAACATTATGAAAGATGGGTCAAGGTTACACGGGAACTCTGTATCACCCTTGCAACTTCTCTGCAAACTTGAAATTATTCCAGAGAAAAGTGAAAAACAGCCACAACAAACCTTCAGTGCACCTGGTGGAGAGAGACAGAGACGTGCAGAGAGAAGGCACAGACAAATAATCGGGAATGACACATGGAGATTTAAACTACAAACTCGTGGCGATGTAACTGTAACACTAAGAACGGTGTTGTGCTTGTGCTGGGCAAGGCAGTTTCCTGCATTTTCACCACCTGGCAGTTCTCTGAGCTCGGGATGAATTCCACAGTGTGACAGGGTTTGAGATAAGAAATAGGCTCTTGGAGGGGTGACCTACAACCTGAGGGTCAGCGAGAAGAGACACAGTTGGTTCACTGTCCCCTGTGGCTGCATGGTGGGTCATGTCAGCATGTGGGTGGGGAGCTGGTCAGTGTGCACAAACAGGCTGCTGGGCAGATCTGGATACCAGGGCTTGGTGTGTATAGCAGTTGCTGAGAAAGCCAGTTGCTCAGCACCTGGGAGGCTGTGGGAAGATGAAGACCCTCCTGGCAACAGAGGGGAGCTACTGGTCCCAGGGGAAACTGAGTCTGAGTGGGGGCTCTACCTCCAGGAGAAGGTGGGGTCTTGTCCAGTCTTCCCAGAGTAAGCTCTTGTGGTCACGTGGGCACAATTCTACTTGATGCACATAACCAGTAAATTGCAAAACACATCAAATGCACAATTTCTTAGAAAAATACAACTTCATGAAGCTACTCAAGAAGAAATATAACTTTTGGTTATGTTTATTACTTAAATCAGAAGGTTTCGCCCTGGCTGGTGTAGTTCAGTGGATTGAGTGCAGGCTGGGAATGAAAGGGTTGCCGGTTCGGTTCCCGGTTAGGGCACATGCCTGGGTTGTGGGCCAGGTCCCCAGTAAGGGCCACATGAGAGGCAACCACACATTGATGTTTCTCTCCCTCTCTTTCTCCCTCCCTTCCCCTCTCTCTAAAAATAAATAATTAAAATCTTTTAAAAAAAGGTTTAAAATCCACCTTCCCCCATCAAAAAAAAAAAAAAAAAAGAATAAAATAACACAACCCACTACATCCAGATTTTTTCAGTCAGACCCAAACTTCAAAGAACAGATAAAAGTTATCTTAAACAATGTGTTCCAGTGAACATGAAATGAAGGAACACTGCCCACCTCATTCTATGAAGTAAAATAATTCCGATGGCAAAATCAGATAAGGACAGAACAAGAAAGTAATAATTAAAGGCTAATCTCACTTCTAAGTATAACTGCCAAAACCCTAAATTAAATATTAGTTGACTGAATCCAGAAATGCCTATTAAAAATACATCGTTACTTAGTTGGATTCACCCTAGGAATGCAAAGATGGTTAAAATTAGAAGGTGAACTAATGGGATTTACTGTATTAACTGGTGAAGGAGGGAAACCATTGTGATCGGATCAATAAATGTAGAAGACTTCTGATAGTACTCAGAACTGTTTCATAATTAATACCAATAGCAAACTAGAAGTAGAAAGCAAATTCCTTAGCCTGGTAAGTGGCAGCTACCAAAATGATAGGAATTTTCAAAATTATATAGCAAAAACTATAGGTAATTGTAAAATAGTGAAAACATTCCCTTTCAGAGCAGGAGCACAATGATCTGTTCTATCACCATTTCTGCTCGACACCATACTGAAGCTTTTCACTAGTGCAATAAGACATGAAAAATAATTAAAAATTATAAGAATTTAAAAAGAAAAAATAAGAAATACAAAAAAACTGTAAACTACTAAGAAAGAGGTTTATCAGGGTTGTTGAATGCAAGACAGATGTAAAACCATAACAATGCTATTTACCAGAAACAAAAGTTATAAAACTTTTTTAAAGAATATATTTTTCAATGGCAACAATAAAATATAAGGTACCCAGAAATAAACATAACAAAAGATACATAAGACTTTTACCAATGAAATTATAAAACTTTACTGAAGAACACAGTAGAATACATAAATGGATGGACATATAAACCATATTTTTTGGGGGGAAGATGAAATTTTATAGCCACAGCAGTTTCCCCCAAAATCAGTCTCATAAATTCAGTATAATTATAATAAAAATTCCAAAACGATCTTTTTCAAAGCTTGACAAGATCATCCTTAAATTCATACAGATTAAAGCATGAACAGCCAACTCTTTTTAAAAGAGGAAGCACGGGGGAGGGGAGACTGATTCCAAGAGACACCATCACTTTCTTTAAAAAAAAAAAACAACCAGTGTGGTATTGGCCCAGAGAGTGACAGGCAAATGGAGTAGGACAGGGTCTAGAATTAAACTCATTTCTGAGAGTCACGGCATTGAAACCATAGGAAAAGGACAGCGCCATTGGTGTGGAGACAAGTGACCAGCCCCAAGGAAAAGATGAAATCAATCCAAACCACAGTGCATTCAAAATATTTTCCAGATGACTGAATGACCGAAAGGCAAAAAAAAAAAAAAAAACTATTACATTATTGGAAAAAAATATCCCATGATGTTTTAGTGATATTTGAACATGCAATTATTTTCTAAACCAAACCCAGTAAGCACTAATCATAAAGGAAAAATGGACATTTCCTTATGTTAAAACTAAGAACTTGTTTTATAACAAAAAGCATGAGACACAAAGTGAAAAGACAGGCTGCCATCTCAGAGAAGATATCTATGACTCAAAAATGAAAGATAACCCAAGAGGAAAATAATAAGAAGTTTGAACAAGGAATACCCAGACCACACCCCAAGGTCCAGGAACACAGGAAACTACCCTCACCAACACGCCCCCTTTTTAGCCATTTGTAGTTCCTCCTTGGCTAGTTGTCTAGCTGTGTCCTTTGTAACTTTTTCTGTTTTCTGCGTATTTTCTAACCGGTGTGTGGCAGTTCTTCACTTTCTGAACTTGCTCTTTTGATCTGGCTAATTCTGACCTTACAATGTGGACCCTGCTGTTTTTTCACCTTGTTCCTGAGAACATGTTTTTTACTTAACTTTTTAAACTAAATTGGTGTTTTAAGAAATCTGTCTACCCCAGATTCACAAAGATATTGCCTTATGTTTCCTTGCAAACCTTTAGACATTTGTTTTACGTTCAGCTCCATGATCTACTTTGAATCATTTCGTGTGTGGTGTGAGGTGTGGGAGGGGCTCCCCTTCTCCCCACTTACGTGGGCAGTAGTTCCGGAACCTTTGACTTCCTTTCCCCATTGAATTGCTTTGGCACTTTGACCAAAAACTAATCGACTATACAAGTGGGAGTTTATTTCTCAACTGTCTTATTCATGAGTCTTTATCCTCTTGGTTATTACAGCTTTATGGGAGGTCTTGTAATTAGCTAACGTTACGACGACCTCCAACTTTGCTAACTTTCAATTTTGTTCTGGTTGTTCTAGGTCTTTTACATTTCCATGTAAATTTTAGAGTTACTTCATCAGTTTCTACAAAAATCCTACTAGAATATAAAAAAGTTTTATTGAGATAAAATTCATATATCATACAATTTACCCCTTTAGGTATACGAGTAAAGTATAAAATTCAAGTATACAATTCCAAGTGTTTAATTCAGGCAATGATTTTTTGTATATTTATTAATTTTTAAACCTTGTGGTAAACTACATGTAACACAAAATGTGCCATTTTGATCATTTTTAATGAAACAGTTCAGTGGCGTTAAGCACATTTACAGTGCAGCACAACCAGCGCCAACACCCGGTTCTGCAGCCCTTTCATCATCCCAGACAGAGATCTTCAACCAGTAGCGGTAGCTCCCCATCCCCCACCTCCCAGCCCCTGGTGGTCCCTACTCTCCTTCCCGTCTCTACGAATTTGCTTATTCTGGATATTTCATATAAATGCATCCACACAGGATTTGTCCTTTGGTGTCTGGCTTGTTTCCTTTAGTATAATGTTTTCAAGGTTCATCCATGTTCAGCATGTATCAAAACACCATCCTTTTTTCATGGCTGAATAATCCGCGGTTTGTGGAAACCACGTTTTGGGCACCAGGTCATCTGCTGACAGGTACTTGGGTTGTTCCCACCTTTTTGGGCTGTTGTGAACAACGCTGCAGTGACTATTGGCACACGAGTGTCTGAAAGTCCCTGCTTTCAGTTCCTTTGGGTCCATGTCTGGGAGTGGAACTGCGGGGCCATAGAGCAATTCTACGTTTAACTTTTCAGGAAACTGCCAAACTGTTTCCGTGTAGCTGCTCCGTTGTACATTCCTCCCAGCAACGTACAAGCGTTCTGATTTCTCCACATTCTCACCAACACTTGCTATTCTTTGTGTTTTGTTTTTTCTTAGTCATCCTACCAAGTGTGACGTGGTATCTCATTGTTGCTTTGATTTGCATTTCTCCAAGGACTAATGATGTTTGGTATCTTTTCTTGTGTTTGCTGGGCATTTACGCACTTTTTTTGGAGAAATGTCTATTTCTCTTTTGCCCATTTTTAAATCGGGTTGTCTTTTTGTTGTTGAGTTATACATGTTCTTTGTATATTCTGGATACGTGTCCCTTATTAGATACACGGTTTGCAAATATTTTCTCCCATGCTGTAGTTTATCTATTCATTTTTTGGACAGTGTTTTTGATGCACAAAAGTTTTTAATATTGATGAAGTCTAATTTATCTATTTTTTCTTTTGTTGCTCATTCCTGTGGTGTCATATCTATGTGCTAGTTATTTTTAATGGACTGCACTGAATCTTTAGACTAGTTTTGGGAGAACTGATATTGTAATATTATTATTTATAATGAATATTTATTTGGTCTTCCATTTCTGGCACAGAGATGCTAAAGTCCTTAGAATTTCCTAACTTAAAAGAGCAATAAAGGCATCTTGATATTCACAATGAACCTCTTTCAACCTCACCTGAGTTTGTTAATGAGGTGGCTTTCGAAAAGCACCTAAGGGTGGTGGCCGGTTGCTAGGGACACAGCCATGTGTTTGAGGCGGTGACATTTTTAGTCCCGACCCCTAAACTCCAGGAAGGAGGTGAATTGGTGATCGAGTTCAATCACCAATGACCAATGATTTCATCGCCCTGTCTGTGTAGGAGTGAGCCCTGAGCCTGTGGAACCTGATACCTTCCCAGGTAACAGCGTCAGGATGTAACTGAGTTGATGTTAGGACTCCATTTGGCGTCGGAGAATTGCCTGGTGGTGTGAAAATACAAAAAACCAAACACACGTCGGAGACCTCCGATCACTATCAGACCTGCTAATTCATGAACATAGTAGATCTTTTACAATTATCTTAGGACTTCTCTATCTTGTCTCAGACACAGCCTAATCTATCCCTAATGATCTTCAAGAGACCCAACCTACTGATATTCCACTGGGGGTTGGAGTTTCCATGCGTGCACTTCGGGTGTTCACAGCAGTGATACTCTCTCCCGGTGTCCTGGGAGAATACTCAGTCCTGGGGAAATCCCAGGGGGCACCTATCTGAGAGCGAACGCCCACTGCTGTGGTCAGAGGCAGCCCAACCAGAACTCAGAGTAACAAAGGGACAGTCCCTTTGAGAAATGAGTGCGCAGAAAAAGGGGAGAGGAGACCAGGGCAGAAAAATACATTAGATGTCTTCTGAAGTGGGGCGGGAGGGCTCCTTCGGAAAGTGTCAGGTCCGCCCTAACGCCCAGTTAGCAGAAGAATCCCAGCTGGCTCTAGGGCTGAGGTAAGGAGAGGGAATGTCTCCATCAGCTGGAAACATGATTAAGTGGATTAAGTGAAGGTCTTCTCCTTGAAGGTGGCAAGACATTCCGCGCAGAGCAGGGAGCCTGCCCTAGGGGCAACAGTGAATCCTCCGTGAGGTCAGGGGCAAGTGGCCCAAAGAAGAAAACGCATAGTCAGCAGGGAAAGTCCAGGCATGACGGAGCTCTACTTCCCTTTATAACATTAACAACTATTAATATGACTGCCACCGCCATTCTTGGAATTCTTACTCTCTGCTCGACACTGCGCCATGCACACGAGGCACAGACCCTGACCTGAGGTTTTGGCCATAGCTACTATGACCTCTACAACAGATGGAGCCTTCCAGCTCTATAATCCAGTGATTCTCTTTTGATACTAATGGAGTCAAGGATTTGGGATTCCACGGAACTCTGTGTGACACAGAGGGACAGAGGGTCCCGAGTTGCTCCCACACACGCCCCAGTAGAATGTTGGGCTTCCACGGGTTTCCACAAACATAATCCTGAATGTCCTTAGAGCAGACCCTCACTGAGTACACGGAGCGCTGCCGTCCCTCCTCTGCCGCGGCTGCAGCTGGGTTTGATCAGCGTAAGCTCGTACTGAACTACAGCTCTACTGCCCAGCAATTCCACTCGGGCAGAGAAGGGCTGACATCTCATTTCCAAACTCACACAAGCACAGAGAAAGAACCCTTTCAGCTCCTCGGATGGAGTGCAGCCAGTTCACGTGCAACATTCCCTTGTTGCTGAGGCTTTCTGGCTTCCTCTGCTAAGATGACTATCAGCCAGCCAGTCCAGAGAGCTGCTTTTTCCACCTTCCCATTAGTTTCAGATGTGCTGGGCAAGTCACTGGGTCTCACACGGGTGTTCAGTTTTTCCGGTGAGCCATAAACGAGTGCCACACGTACAGGGTGTATACGATGGGCTGAGTGATATTTTTGTGTGGGTAAAGGAACAGAAGCTTCTGAGTGAAAAGTAACTAGTGGAGGAAAAAGGGGAGTGTGGCGAGATCAAGTTAAACATTTAATGGAAAGCAAATGTCATCACAAGGGGCAGCATATGCCAACAAGCGACCAACACTATACAATGCTTTTTAACTTTGGTGTTTGAATACCCGCCCCGCCCTACCATGCTTTAAAATAAAAAGATAGCATGGTCATAAAACAAGTCAAGCAGTATGGTAAAGTTCAGAGAGAAGAGTAAAACAAAATCGATATCACTTAAAAATAACCATCACTAACTTTAGGTGAATATCATTCCTGATTTTTTCCCAACATTCCTGATTTCTCTTCTTTGGTGATAAAAGGGTAGAGGATATACATTTTTTTATAAACAGAGACATACTTATTTTTATTTGTTATTTTGCTTGTATTTAAGATAAGAAAATAAACTCAAACAATTACTAAACTTAAAATATTTCTTTATCCCAACAGGTATTTATTTAAAAATGCATTCAAGTTTTTTTTTTAGTTATCAAAAAACGAAGGTTAGTTATTATGTTTTTCTTTTCCTTTTTTCGGTCATATCAACTTTGCTATAAAAATGAGACTGGCATTCTTATAACCCCCGTCCCTCACTTCCAATTGCCATCAGATTAGTGAGGTTTATACTATTTGTAACACGCATCTATGACCCTGATTCCCAGTTCAGTCTTGGTTCTTTGTAAATTCAATGCTCCCGCCAGCCCTTTCACTATAGGCTTCTCCATTACTGAGTTATCTGAGTCATCTCCATCAAACGGTTTCCTTAAGAAGGGCTCATGGGTGCTTCAGTGTTCCGGACATTGAATTTGACAACTTGGCTGCCAACAATATACTTAAGTCACTTTCTTCCTACTCAGAACTTTAGGTACATTCCTCCACTGTCCCCTGTCATTAAATCTTGTTTCGGAGCCTTTGGTGACCTGCATTTCCTGCCCGAACAGAGAAGAATTCTCTTTTCATTCTTTTAGTCCATTCGATTTATCAGGATACATTTTGGTGTCAGGATGTGTTCAAGTGCTTCCTGTCAGATTTCCTAGAACATAGGGCACTTTTTCAATCTGAAAGTTAATTTCAGGAAACTTTTCTGCGTTTTATCTTTCAATACTTCTTTAGTTCCTTTCTTTGTCACCAATTACACGCATGTTAGAATATCTTTATCTTCCTATACTTAACCTCTCAAGAATTAATTTAATCTTTAAAAAATTCTTTACCCACTGCAGTCACTCAAGTCTTTTCTTGTTATCAGTTCTGCGTTTGACCGTGTTTCTTGCTATTACTAATTCATTTATTTGTTCTATAATAGGGTTATTTTGATCACGTTGTTTCCATTAACTGCCTTTTTCTCTCATTCCCTTGTTAAATCGCCTCATATTATGAGCTCTCGTTTTACTGAATTCATGCTCTTCTGAAGTTCTTTGAGAGCACAATGCCACCTTCGGAATTTGGCTTCTTAGATTAGCTCTTCCTCCCCATTGGTTTCATCTGCTCATCACTCGGTTCCCTCTGCTGGCTGTAGCATATTTATGAAGCTGCCAGGTCATTTTATTCACACTTGCTTATGTTTAAGACCATTTGCCCTGTTCAGACCATTTATTTTAATAGCCAGCGCAGCCATAGCAGTGTCTGCTGGCCAAACCCGACCCCTGCATGGGGAGGGAGGAGGAGCCACGTACACAGGCTTTTGTTCCAGGGGCCGGATTCTGCTCTGCCTTCTGATGTTTGCCGTGAGTCCTGCACCGCAGTGAACTGCAAATGGAGAGGAGACATATGTGCCCTACCATGGGGAGAAGATTCTTGGGATTTAGGTGTTTCTCTCAATTCAGGGGCGAGCAGGGGTTTTTTGTCCTGTTTCACCCATCTCTCCCCAGCAACACTCCCTCCTCCAATGTGCACTCACGAACACACACACCAGCCCCACTCAGAGGAAGGAAGAGATGAGGCTACTCGTCCTGCCTAACGCTGAGGTTTTAATGAGAATTCTGGATTTTGCAAATTCCCCGAATGCGAGGCAGGATTATGAGCTCGCTTTGTTCTCACTGGGGAATCTGGTCTTTTCCTTTATTGACCATCTTTTGAAATTTAAAGCACAGTGACAAGGGCTCCTCCCCTTGCTTCACTGCTGGTGAATTTAAGTGGTTTTCACTTCTTAAATTTTAACATATTTTGATAGTTCATTTTGTAGGCTTTAGGGGAGGGAAGTTCTGTGATGTGGACTTATTTATCTTAAACTACACAGAAATCTTTGAGAGAAGCACTTGATAAAATACTTTAAAAATAAGTTTATTATAACTAACGAATATAAAATCTGACAGATGTTTTTCAAACATTTTTGCAAAAAAAGTACAACCCTCCCTCGTTCCCCCTCCCCACAAGTTACAGAATAAGAACTTGGACAGAGTTTTACATGAAACACTAAACATGAAATCTTCATTAGCTGATTGGTCCTGAAAGGCTCCAACACATTATGCTCTAAGTAAAGGTCCATTAAAATTAAGAAATCAACAAACCACTTGACACTTGCTTTCTTCTGTCATTACGATGCGGAGGGACAAGCACAGGTAACAAAGACGGCCTGCGACAGACATTCAAAGTGCACGGATCTACAAGACCACCAACATTCGAGATGAGGATACTGGGGGTGGAATTCAGCACTGATTTAAAAAAGTAATCCAAGGAAACCTATGTACATTGTAGCCTTTGGCATCTGCTCTAACGTGTTTCTTCTGTATAGAGACATCATTTTGTTCGATCTCTTAATCAGATCGAATCGGCTTGAACACGTGTCCCGCCCGACGCAGATTGTCCACAGCCAATTTCACATGAGGTAGTTGGGCTGTTTACTGACGTTCGAGTGAAGCTGTCACGACACGGACACACAGAGCAAACACACAGTGGGGCTGGCTCATGGGCCTTCTGGGAAGCAACAGACATTACTTCTAGCTCACCCTCCTTGTCACCCCTGCCTCCATGTATACCCACAAAGAGACAGGCACACAAGGGTCTGTGTGGATGAGGCCCGCTTTGTAAGGGAGACCCCCATCCCAGGGTGGCATCTGTTTATAAAGCCCAGGGAGAAAATACCAACCACACCTTAAAATGCAGGTCACAGACAGAGAGGATGAGCTTAAAACAAGTAAGATCTTTCTTGTGTTCTCACGTGAGTTAGCTGAAAACAGGTGTTCACTCTGAAAGAGAAGTGACTCAAAGGGCACCCAGAGAATTTTGGGACACTTGCATTACCGAGTAGTGGTGTGTGTTCCCCTTTTCATGAAAGGCTGTATGCGGACAGTGCAGGACAGAGATCAAAGCATGCATCAGCGGTCCTGTCAGTAACCTCGAAACCGTGCCCCGGCGCCCCTGTGTGGCGGTGTGCGGAGACACCACACAGACGACCGTTGTGCACAGGGGCACGGATGGACTGCAGCAGGATGCACGGGGATGCTCAAAGACGGGCTGGCGAGCAGCGTGCGCATGCGGCTGTTGGAAGGACCCCTAACGACCTTGTGCTAGCTAAGCAGTCTTAAAATCCCATCAGACAGCTAGTGAGTATTTTGTCATTACTGTGAAACCCCTGAGTAAGCAACTGCAGGTTACAAACGGATGCCCGGAAGCAGGACATCTCTCTCAATAACGAGCCCTACACGCGCGTCCTAGGACGCAGGTGTACCGCACACCGACGTCCGTGGGTGGGCTGTGCAGGTCACCGAGCGGTCGAAGGTGGCGCTTTCTGACCAGACATGTCAGCTCAGCTCGCAGAACACGGCTTAAAACGTACTTCACTTATAAATGCTAAATCTGAAAGTATGAAAACGACTGATATGTTCACCTTGAAAGGAAATGAACCACAAGTGGGGGGTTGCTAAGAGGTGTAAAACCTATGACTAAAATCAGAAGCAACCGACTTCAGCCAGGGATTCTGAAATGCACCATCGAGTCACCGAGTTCTTGTAGGACATGGTATATAGTTCAGTAGAAAACACACACACACACACACACACACACACACACACTGCTCCTTCAGAGTTTCCAGAACGTCTCACATCATCCTAACTGCTCCCAAACCCCTGGCGCTCTCTCCTGCCTGGAAGGTACGAGCCCCACGATCAGATTAAATTTCCTTAGTAAGATACCCCTTACTTCAGCTCTTTTACTTACTTCAAATTGAATAAAGAAAAATGTACTTTATTTATTGGTCCCCATCACATCTTTTTAAATAAAAAAACTTTTCCAAAAATATAAAAGTGAGACCATTAACTTTTTGGACATACACGTACACACAATTAATAATTAAGAAAGGAGACTGCAAACTCTCACCCAGCCTGACGAACACAGCCTTTCCAAGCCAGCCCCCGATGCAACCTGCCCGCCATTCCCGTTCCGAGCCCCATGTCCACAACTCCCTGCAGAGCTGGGGATCACCTCCACCCCCAGCAAAAGGGCATCCCTCCAACGTGACGTTTTTTCAGCAGGATTAGTGATAAGCAGCCGAGCGCATTTTCAAAGGACAAAACAGTTGCCATCGCCAACCGGGTTCCGTCAGGCTGACACACTGCTCCCCCCCACCCCCCAGCATCAAGCCTGGTTTCTCCATGGGAGGGGTGCAGACACGAGACAACTGCGTGCAGGAAGCGCCCTGGAAGGGGTCAGCCAAACGTTGCAGACCGCGTCTCCCAATACCTGGAAGTCATATTACCTTTCCCCCGGGATCTCCCTAAAGGCTGCTCCTGAAAAGGGACCCTGAGACGTTTGAGCAACGACAGCAGGACACCTGTCTCCTCTGTGCTCGCTGCCTGGGCCGGCAAGAGCCCAGGCGTCTGGACATCTTGGCAGGTTATGGTGAGAAAGCTTTACTATCTTTTCTCTCTGTCCCCTTCTGAAGCACTGGCTGCAACTTAGCACGAATCAGGATGTGGACTGAAACAGGGAGCAAACACTGTAGATCCGGGAAGGGCTCTGCCCGTGCCCAGCTCCAGGTCAGGCTAACCTTACCGTCTAGTACGAGGTTCAATTTCTAGTTCTCTTTACTGAAGGGCTCTCACAGCTGTGCACATCTGAGGCAAACCTGATACGCTCCAGGGAGGAAAACACCTAACAAGACACATTACATTGCCCCTTCCTGTAGTGTTGGAAAAAGGGCGAGGAGAAAACGGAGCTTAGACAAATCGTCCTAACGTGGGTTCCCAATGATCCCAGATAACATCAAACCCTTCTCCCCAGAACACTGGGTTGGCTAACCCAGCCACACCTATTTAAACGTGAAACGGCCACGCTGAGCAGCTTTCTTCGAGTGTGTTCACAGAGTCAAGGGCAAATGAGGTATATTCCGGGGGCCCGCTCCCTCCCCACACGAGTTCACCTGAGGTGACAGGGAGCACCAGCAGGTGAGGAGAGGGTCCTGCTTCGTTCGCTACACTCACAGTTTCCTGGCTGCATCCCCTCCCAATGACGGGATGTCCGATGTGTCTTCCCTCAAGGCACAGGCAAAGGTGGGCTGTTTTTTCAAGCTATGTCAAGGGCAGGAGCCCCTGGGGCTGCCCTCATTTGCAGACCAGCCAGAGAGGGAGAGCCACACCGACTACTCGTGGGAGGGGAGTGAGCACGCACACACTCCTTTGGAGATGCCAACAGGAAGTGGTAAAATACAAAATAATCAGTGTCATTTTAGCATCGTTTTTCTCTCCAGTCTTAAAACATTTGATATTGCTTTTCTAAGTTTTAGCCTTTTCCGAAAGTCCCTGTGTGAGCAGAGTAGCTGATTCATTAATTTGAGCTAAATTAATGCCGATTTGTCTAAAGACAGATGGGAGACAAAACCAACACTGCTCCCGACATTATCCTCTCTGTCTAAGGAGGGGCTCCCTCCTCCCTTGGACCAGCATCCTCTGGGGCTGCTCAGGTAGCACTCACCTGTGCTCCGCAAAGGGGCTCACCTTCCACCCTGGGGAACCCCTCATGATGGAAATGCCCTTCCGGCCACTCGGAGGAAGCGGCCTCTCACGGGGAAGGCCTGGGGCACCTCTCACACGCCTTCTTGGTGATGTGGCCTCCTGAGACCAGGGCCACCGTCCCCCGTCACTCTCTCCAGGTGAGTGCCTACACGAGGTGGTTTTATGACAGGCTGACGTCCCAGCAGTCAACCGTGGCCCAGTCCCCTAGCTCATGAGATTGACAAGCAGCGGCATTTGGCTTGCTGCGCATGACTGGCGACTAAACCAGGGCTGCTCCGAGAGCGCACAGGGAACCATGGTGCCTGCCTGCAGCCCCGGCTGGGCGCCGTGCTGGTTCGCTGAAGAAGGCTGCCGAGTAAACCTGGTCCTTCTCCTTCTCCCTTTAACTGTTTTGCATCCGCAACCATCTCTTCCTCTTTGAAAAAAAGGACACATCATTGAGTTCATGCGGAAGATTGGATATTCTGTAAACTAGAATTTAATCTCATGGTTCTTCAAGTCTCTGTGCACAAGAATCACTCGACAAGTATTCAAATGCAGAGTCCTGAGTCCCACCCACGTGATCTGGTTCTGCAGGTCAGGGCGAGGCCCGGGGATCTGCTTTCCGAACAAGCACTCCATGTGCTTTGACGCAGGCGGTCCGGGTCCCACCTGTTTGTTCCTCTAGTTGGAGGCTGTGTCACGGTGAGCACATAAATCCCTCACTTTCGAAATCGGGTAGCAATCCCTGAACGTCACGGCTTTGCTGTGCAGCCACCCTGCGACATGCATGGGAAAGCAGGGGAACAAGAGTGGGCGCTGGCGTGCACCTGGACCCGCAGGCTCACATCACCCACGGAGCCACGAGGAAGGGGTTCTCTGAGGGACATCTAGGGCCAGCAAACTTGACCTTCAACAGCTTCCATGGAGGGGCTGCACTCCCTCCGGATCTGTAGTCTAATTCTGAGGCGATGGAAACACTGGCTATGAGTTGTCGTCCTTGGTACAGAATTTGCTCACCTGCAGCTTGGGTTTGGGTGGCCTGCTAAAACTCAAAGCCAAAAACACAAGAACACAGTACCAACAAATTCGCTCGTCAAATCTGCTCTTATAACTTGCTGTGCAAGTTGATACAACAGCTATGATTTGGTTTCCAGGAGGCCCTTTGAACTGAAATATATAGCACCTTGATTTTCAAACACACAAAACACATACAAGCATTTTAAAAATTATACATAAAAGCACTAGGCTTTGCCTCCTCCTCTCCACGCCCCCAGGTAAGGGAGGAGAGGGCGAAGCTGCTGCCGGAAAGGGAGTGGGGCGACAACACGTGGCGGCAAGCTCGGTTCCCTGAAGGCAGGCGGCGCCGGCGCCGCGGACATCATACCACCTCGTCACTCTCCAGTCCGTGCACCTCATACAAAGTGTCCAGGATTGCCAGCTGCTTCTCCATGGCAGGGAGGTAGAGGCTGAGGTCTCTCTGCATCCCAGCACCGAAAGCCGCTTTCTGGTGGTCGCCCTCCTTGACGCTCAACGCGGCCACAAAATCTTCATAGGATGGCGCTGCCCTCAGCGCTAGCTGCAAAAGAGCGGCCCGTGAGAGTGTGCAGCATGCCTCGCATGCACACTTTCCTCTTATGCACAAGTGCACGCGCGAACACACACACACACAGTGCGTACAGCTGAGCAGAGCAAAAGAAAAAAATAGGAATATACCCTTCGAATTCATGGACTCCAAAATTTTTCTGAAGCACCAAATCAAATAATTTTAAGGGTTGAAGAAGCACATATGTGCTTGGGCCATCTTGAGGATGAATAATGCCTTTAAGTCAGGAAATACAGAGAGAACAAGTTTAAGAAAACTCCCTTCACTCACAGTGTGATCCGGAGTATTGCCTTTGAACTGTCAGAATCTACCTGTGTGCACGCTGCTACCACAGTCCGTGCCCCCACCTGGCCAGCGTTCCGGAGCACCTCTCTCCTACTGGGGCCTCACCTTCACACCTGCGTGTCTCTGTGCGTCTCCCATTTTCCCCCACGCGGATACCGTCTCCTCTGCACTCTTGATTCACTGCTTTCTAAAAAAGGAGGGAGCGCACACTTGTTCGCTTGTGAGCTGTGCTTTAATGCACAGCTGTACAGGAACCCTGCCGAGTTTCTGTCCCTATTTTACAGATGAAGGTCACATCGCTAATGAGGGACCAGGCCGGGACCTGAGCAGGGGACTGCCTCTGTGCTGTGTCAACCGCACCCTCACACCAACCACCTTGCTGCCCTGACGGGAGATTTCCGGGGCCTTTTAGAACTCCCTTCCTTTGCAGACCACCTGTCCCCTAAGCTCACTTAAATCGGCCTCCTGGTGTCCACTGGGTCGGCTGTGCTGAGATCTAGGGAGACTTTTTAGAATCCTGAATGATCATTCTACAGTTTCTTTCTGATCATCCTTAATACTTTGAATTTGAAAAGTCTTTGACAATCAACCGCCCCCACACCCACTCCGCTACTTTTTACAACTGGAGAGGGGCTGGCAGTTACCTTGCACCTGTCCCAGCACAGGGCGGGTCAAGAAGACCTGGGCTTGACTCTCGAATCCTTCCCATGTTAGCTTGAGGAATTTAAGCAACATGCTTAACCTCCTAGAACCTCAGTTTCCTTGCCGGTGGCAAGAGAACAGATACCACTTCCTTTATTCGAAGGGCTAATGGGGCATGTGCTCGTACAACGTACTTAATCCATTGCCAGACACGTAGTAAATACTCAAATAACGGCAGGAGTACAAGGGGGAGAGCAGAGAATGAAGAAAAGGCCATTATCCAGAGTTAGGATGTGAGAAAATCTCCCAGAACTGACGGATATGAGAGTCCAGATTCAAAGACCCACATCAGGGCTCGGCGTGATGATGCCAAAGAACAAAAGGGGAAGGTCATAAAATTTCAGAATGTGGGGATAAAGAAATGATCCTAAAAGCGTCCGGAAGAGGATGAGGAACAGTTTATTAAAAATGGAACAGGAGTTAGAAAGACATTAACTTTTACAGTACTAAGAGTGGAAGATAGAGGACAATAGACGTATGCCTTCAAAAATCTGAGGAAAAATTATTATTAACTTACAATTCTATACCAACCAAAGCCTCAGTCTAGGGAAAAAAGGGCAGAATAAAGACATGTTGGGCACACAGGCACTCAAAGCTTCAGCACCCTGCGCCTTCCCTTAGGGAGCTGCTGGAGAATGGACGCATTGGACTGAGACACAGGACCTGGGGAACGAAATTAGGGCGAGGGGGGTTCAGTGCAGAGAAGCCTGTGAGGAAAATCCTGGGTAAACGGCAGCACAACAGGCCTGAGTAACTAACCCACGTTGGGATAAGAGTTTAGGAAGTTCTGCAGTGGAAGTCTCCAAGAAAAAAAAACCCACGTAATTCTCCACTTGGGAGTTCAGAGTGATGGTGATTTGAGAGGTCTGACGGTGCAGGAAAGAACAACAACAGAAGAGAGCCCCATGGGATTTTGGCTCATCGTCACCACGTGCACTTGGGATTCGCGGGATCGGGATGGTGGCGGCAGGGGAGGTAAGGCAGGGAGCGCTCGGAGAGCTGACTCCTAATCTCTAGCAGGAAGGGGACCTTTACTAACTAAAAGTGATAAAGCCACAATGGACAACAAGTGTGCTCAGGGCCGCAGTAGTTGAAAGTGGCAGCCTCTTTGGGTGAAGTCTGGGAAGTAGGGAGCAGAAGAATCTTAAATACCCGCAACTTTAAAAAAATTATCGGCAGTAATATCAAGAGCCTTCAAAATGTTCTTGCTCTGTAACTTTGGATGCATCACCTCCCCTCTTGGGCTCTCAGTATTTTCCTCTACGAGTAGGGAAAATAAGAGAGCCTGCCTCAGGGTTGAATTAATAACTTTACGTACGTAAAGAACCCAAAACATTGTCCAGTGCATAGTGAATTGCTCAAATCCTAAATTGGCGGTTGTAATTATTAGCATTAGACATAGCAAGTCTATTTCTAGAAACCCATGACAAAATAAGAGGTCTTTTTAGTAAAAAATGTGTATGAACACATGCTGTTTTATCTGTAATAACAAACTTAGAAACAGCTTAAATTTCCCACACAGAAGGGTGAGCAAATAAATTACGGTATCTCTATAGTAGGGAAATGTTGTGCAATCACTAAAAGTAATGGTTTTCAATTATTTAATGGACTCATGGCATTTTAAAAAAGGTCACAATAGAATCTATTAAGTGTGGGGGGAAGAATACAAAATTATACTACAAGCTACATATCAAAACAATTTACATGTATGTACAAAGTATACAAAGTGAAGATAATTGCGTATATAATATAAACATGTAGATATAAAATAAATACTTGTAAGTAGGTATATATTTAGGTAATACAAAATTAAATGGAATACTCAAATATATAAAATATCCGAAGAGCTAAGAAGGTAAAATGCAAACATGTTAATAATGGTTATTATGGAGTGAAGAGAATATGGACAATTTTAATTTTTTTCCCTTTCTATTCTTCTATAATTTCTATCAGGTACTACGATGTGTCTAAATTCCTCCATATGGGGGGAAATGCCATAAAGACTCAGGCTTGCGATAAATTTTCTGCTATAGCTGCATTTGTGTTGACAACATCTCTTTGATCATGACTATTTCAGGATGTAACTTGACCTTCACACCGACAAGTAACACACTTATGTTTCCTGCACACGCGGGGGGACTCGATCTCCTTACGCTCTGTCATCTCAGCGGGCGGCGTGGGTGTCAGACACCCGCAGGCCATCGCAGCTTCTGCTCAGGGAGGCGACGCAGCAGCGGCGTCCGCGATCGTTCCACCGCGGAGGCTGTGACGCGGGGCCTGGGCACAGGCGTGTGCAGACCGCGTCTGAGCTTGGACCTGGGCTCTGCCTCAGCCTCACCGGGGACTCTGGGACAGGGATTAGCGGTTCTGGATTTGTGAAATAGTGGGAGGCAATCCCGAGCGTTACCGGAAACAAGAAGCATGAAGCGCCGAGCACGACGCCCAGCACACAACCGCTGTCCCAGAGCTCACGGTGGTTATCGCCGTGGCCGCTGAACACGCACGGAAGGCAAGTGGGGGCAGTTTGTAGCTCCCCTGGCCTGGCTCCTACTTACCTCTGTGCTTTCAAAAAGGATTTCATTTTCACTAAAGTGTGGTTTCTTCCACTGTAAATTCTCCCCACCTTCTTTATTTGCCTCCTAATAAACCATAATCTAACAGTTCCTAAAGTAGGCAAATGATGTTTCCTATCCTTCGAATCAGTAAAAAGCACCACCTGCACGGCTATTTTTATCCCCCCGTTTTCCAAAGGACACCCCTGTTCTACGAGGCTTCCTAGCATCCCCCCACCTGAGCCTCTTCCTGGCTGCGTGGGACGGAGACCGGCCTCTCCCGGGTCGGGGAGCCGCAGCGCGCAGGCTCCGCCGCTCCACACAACCACTGAGGGAGGGCTCCGCCTCCCAGGTGTGTGCTCATCCCAGGCCAAGGTGCTGGGAAGGACGGAGTGGTGCGCACAGGGGCGGAACACTCAAACACAAACACCTTCACGATGAAAATAATTGGGTAATAAGAGAATTCTGGCCCTAGCTGCTGACATACCTGATTCAGTTAGTATGCAATGAAATTCAACTAAGGAAAAAAAATCAAAATTTGAGAATAGACAAAACCGAACGCAACGGGCAGCAGACAGGCTGAGCCTGTGGGCACCACCTGCTTCCTCCCCTCAGGGGTGAGCACTGGGCGGCTCCTGCCTCCTGTAACAGGTGTGGAACGGGGTACAGAACGGGGTGTAGGCTAAGAGCCCCCGGCACCCGGGAATACAGGAAACCCCTCTGACTAACCCTGCTAGGGCTCTGGGGAAGCTTGTCATGCCCGCCCAAGAAGCAGAAAGCCCCATGGGAGATGGGAGCTCAGGGAGAATATTTAAACTAAGGGCAGGGCCAGTGGCTCCTTGGCCATGTGGGTTGAAAGGGTGTAGAACCCCTGCCTCCCGCCAGGAGGAGGTGCCACGTGGTTTTGGATTAAGAGCTGGAGAACAGGGCTTCACGCGGATGGAGCTGGGGATTGTGGGGCCAGTCCAGCCAAGCCCGGGTTAATGGGGGGTGTCTCAGGTGCTGGGCTACGATCAGCAGCGTTAAGCTGAAGACTTCTTTCCCTAAGAGATGGTATCTGGTTGGCATATTTTGAAACCAGCTTGATTTAGTAAAAGGGAGGCAGGACTATGTGTGTGCGCATGGGTGTTTAAAAGGGAGTGGGATTTAATGGTGAAATGCTGCCATTATTCTAAACCTGTAAAACTTTGAAATAAATAATTCCTTTCCTTTTTACCAAACTCGGAGAGCCACAGATGTTTTCGGTGGCGGGCAGCAGAACCCAGTGGTTCTGTCACGCTGCCTCTGCGCCTCCTCATCGCTTGAAAGGCAACCGCCTTGGAGGCAAATCTTCGCAGGCCGCTGGAACTGGATGGGGCAAAGCAGACTCCGTAACAGTCTTTTCTGCTCTAGACTCGCCAACATTTCCACGCAACAGAGACCAATGGAATAAATAAGCAACGCATTTTTGGAAAACAAAGTACACGGAGACAGCACGCACACAAAACAAACAAAACCAGCTCTGCTGTGAGCCTCAGGATATCAGGAGGCCGAAGGGTTACTTACCGCAAAAACCCCTCGGACGACCCAGCCGTGGTGCTGCCGCAAGGTCTTCCCGTAGGCGTTATCTTGAAAAAGAAGAAGAGCCCCGTGAGGGACAATTTCATCCGAATTTGACGTGCTGGCTGTACCACGTCCCTTCTAATGTGCGCAGGAGCATGGTCCTGCTGGTGTGAGGAGCCGATGAAAGACGTCCACCTAGGAGATCGTGTGCACCAAAAGCCTTGAGTGGTACAAGTCCCAGCACCGTGTCATGAACGCTGAGGTTTATCACAGGATGTAAAGACATTTTAAAGTATAACACGGGTGGGGGGTGCTTCCGGGGCGCAGCCAGACTTGGAGGACCTTTGCTGCCACATGAAGGATGCTGAACCTCTCCCCTAAGGCCCGGTGGCAGTTTCCTAAAAATATCACTTACTGCTCTTTTCTGATTTCACAAGCAATGCATGTTCATTGTTAAAAATATGGACAACGCAGAAAGGGGGAACTGAAGAAACCAGTGCAGCCAGGCCGCTCGGAGGTCACCCCCGGGGGCGTTCTGCGGTGGACTCTCCTAGCCTTCTGCCTACACGGAGGGTTTACTTCCTCTGACTAACAGTCACGACCAGTCTCATTTGGGGCCATGGTACAGAAGTCAGAAGGTGAGACCCCCTATCTTTACAGCGCACTGCACATGTAGCCCCCGCCACCTGGTCCCTGAGCCTTCAGCACCAAGCCCCCCCCGGCTGGACAAACTGCCTGTTTACAAGGGCTCTCGACTCGGTCCAGTGCTGTGTCAGCCTCAGAGCCTTCGTACCTTCCCTACACTTTGCCATGTACGTCCACCATTCAGAAAAGCCCAGAAATCTTTCTCCACATCCTCCAACAGGGCAGCCGGAGAGCAAGGGTGCCGGGAGTCTAAACAACGTGGGCGGGAGCCTGGTCTACGGAAGAGGGAGTGTCTGCAGAGCAGCGCGGTCTGGGTCCCCCTCCTGGCCCCCCCCGGCTGGCAGCTATTCCTTATCAGGTCCGCACCCTGACAGAGAAGAGTCCCACCGGGAAAGACGTGGGCCGGGGGGCCTAACGGGGGAAGACAGTGGCAGAGAACGTGGGCTGGGGTCTGACTCAGGCCCAGCAACATCACTGCTACCATTTAACACCAACAAATAAAATTAAAGTCATTAAAAAAAAAAGCGCCCAAAGTCCTTAGCTGACTTCTAGGGCTGCAAATATCCCTGCCACATGAGGCTGCATTAAAATAAGATGAGGTCTAAGCCTGACCCATTTTGGCTACCCAGAGATTAGATAATGAAATACATTAATCTTCACGGTAATACCCATTCATTATCATAATGCGTGTTCTATAATCTGCGAGTATTTTTGGCGTCTGAAAGACATAAATGATACCCTTCTTCAGTCCTTTGAGACATGTCACTTCCTCAGAGACTGAGTCAAAATTCCCGAGCAGGAAGCCTTGAGAAGCAGTCCCCGTGCCCAATTCTCTTCCTTTACAGATGACGGGACAGAAAACCCAGAGAGAGGGTGACTTGCCCAAGGTCACAAAGCTGAGAGCGATGAGAACTTGGGCCATTCTCATCACACTGAACCATTCTGCCAAAAACTAATGCTAGTCCTTTACATCACAAAACAAAACAATAAAAATGAAAAACAGGCCTTTTCCAGCCATTTCCTAAAAGCACTGGGACCTCATTCTGTTTATGGAAGCAATACGAATGTGATTTCTTTATAAGTAACTCAAAATCTTGCTATGAGGTATTCAGAGATTATGAGAACAACCTTCCCATTACTGTGGGCGGACAACCATTCTGTCCAGAAACCGAATATATGAGATAGCGTTTCCCTACCATAAATCCATAATTGGTAAGAATTTGCAAAGTTACTTTGCGTTGTAGTGAAGACAAAGAAGACATGCAAGTCTGAGGCTGAAGAGAGCGCTGAGGAGGCAGATGCCAGGGCCAGGAAAGGCAGACTGACCGGTCACAAGCAGCAAACAGCAGCGATCGCCCGGGCTGTGCCCGGCGAGCCCAGGCTGGGGCGGTCCGTAGGGCGGAGTCGGGAGCCAGGGAAGGTTGGAGTTTAAAATATACACCCAAATACTAGAGACTGTTTATGGACACAGAAACATAGAGTAGAAGTATAAAAATGCGCATTAAACAATGACAAACAGCAAATTCCGGAGGAAGATCTTCTCTGGCAAAGGGGAGGAGCCGAGGGGCCAAAGGGGTGGCACAGGGGCGCTGTGCTGGACTATTTATTTTACGTGTTTGGTAGACATTTGTTAAATGTTGGAAAGACGTAAAAAGTACCGAGCTGCTAGGAAAATCCCCTCTGAATTGTTTATAGTGACTAAGCTTTAGGCAGAATGAATTTGTCCAGCAAAACGTCGACTCGGTCAGCAGGGGCAGAGGTGAGAGAAGTGCCCGGGCACCTACGGTGACTTCGGGCACCATCAGGACGGGAACGGGCCCTGAAGCGCGCTGGGAGGAGTTTCGGAGCGAGTGCAGCTTGGTTCACGCTCCACAGTGTTTTCAGAATAATTAGTCTTGTTACAATTTGACACTACGTATCTCCGAGTATGTACGAGTCTGGGCTTTCTCACGTAGCTCTCCTGGTCCGTGAAAGCCTTTCATATCAGACACATAACGGAGCACGCTGGAGCTCTTGGTGGGGTTAATATTCACCTGACATTTATGGGACCATTCCGAGGGGAGGGGGGCGCCGACATGCTATCCTGGGCTGGGGGCGCAGCGCAGAGCGCGTAACATTTAGTACAATGGAGCATGAAATGCCAGAGCAACTTGCCTCCCTTCCTCTGATGAGGACGCTGTCCCCGAGCTCTTTGATACAGTATCTGCGGACGGAGGCGCTCAGCTACAGGCTGGACCGTTACACATATCCGCCTTGTGGAGCCGACTCTTTCCGAGAATGACCTCTAGAGAATGTCGCACGCAGGACACTGGGAGTTCACAGCAGCTCTTGGCATAAGACTACTCCCCAACCCCCCTTTAATCATCACTATGGGGAAGCCACTCGATGGCTCAGTATGAAGGGCACCAGTGTACATTAAAGCCCGAGGCTCCCCCCCAGCCGCCGGGGACTCATCCTCGGTCACAGAGCTGCGGAACAGTGACTGTCCCTGCGCTTTCCTGGGAGTGAACAGGTGCCAAGGCTTCCGTTACACCACCTAGGGCTTTTACATATCATCTCCCAGTTTCAAGGCCAGGAGGATTACACACATTTCAGGAACATTTACCTCAAAACCTTTCTTAAGTGGTGTCTTTACATTTGGGAGTGCCATTCAATAACTACAGGTTTATCTTTAATTTATTCCTGTCTTGCTGTTGTAGCTTGGGAAAAATTTTCAGTCATCGGAGAACCAGCTCATCACCATGAAAGGAAGGGAAAACTGACGGATGCGGAGGGTAACTAAGGGAGCCTCCACGTCCTGGCTCTGCAGGAGCGGGTCACACTCCAGCAGGGATAGAATTGCCTCCAAGAGTTGTTAACAGAGATGGCTGGGCTCCACTAGACTCTCCAAGTCGGCGGGTGTCAACTGGGGCTGGGAAGTCTGCATTTCTAGTAAGTTCCCAGGTGATAAAGATGCTGCTGTCTTTGGTCCGCTTTGAGAACCACTGATCTAGATCTGAGAACCTAGGGGCGCCACCTGCCCTCTCCACACCTCGGTTTCCTTGCTGTGAAGGGGCAGTACTGGGAAGAGGAAATGACGTGTTTATCAGGAACCCGCTGTCACACCTGCAACGCATGCTCTCTAAGCAGTAGCTGTTATTACAGTAACTCAAATCTAACTTTAGAATTTAAAAACATACAAGCTGATTTGCCTACATATGGCATATAAATTGACATATGCTTTCTCTTACTCATGTACCCAAGCTCCCTCATTTAGGGTAAGATATCAGTACCACCTCTGAAGGCTGTGATTTTGAAATGAGAAAAGAGAAGCTGTGAACGCAGCAGAAATATGCATCAAGGAGCCTATGGGCTATAAACAGCTAACGTGGAAACATTTCTCATAAAACTGCATGTGTCTGCACAGAGGAGGGGCGGGTGGGTTGGTTAGGGAAGCCTCTCTCCGCATTAACCGGGAGCAGGAAACTAGGGATCCCGTAAGGAAGATATGATTTAAGTCACGAAAACCTCTATAATAATTCTGCCGTCAGATGCACATCTCAAATTGACAGCTCCCTTTCCTTCCCACCGAAGACCACGCTGAAGGGGAACAGAGGAAGGGAAAGCGGAGATCCCCCCGTGAACTATTTCAGTTCTGAAGCAGCATCTGCTCTTCAAAGTTGCCTCTCTTCACAGAGTCAACACTGCCTGGGCTACTGTCACCAAAAGTGGGGGAGAAAAGGGGGCCAACATAGGGGTGGAGGCAGAGGCGGGACAGAGGGGGTAGCCTTCACTTCCTGCCCACCTCTGGGTGTGAAGCTTTTCTTTGCACGTGTAGTGTTCTGCAGGCAGCTGGGTTCTCTTCCGCCCCCGACCCCTCAATGCCTCCCCCGCTCCAGCAGAGGGTAAAGGAGATTACCATTCCCCTCCACCCCTCACAGACAGCCACACAAAGCATCCGCACCACGTGACAGGCCTCCTGCCAAATCCAACGCTGTCTGCATTCCCTGCAGGTGGAGGAGTCTTCCTCCCAGCATGAAATGTCCACACTCTGAGGAGGAATTTGTGGTTTGGCACCTAAGCTTTATACACTTTCCATTTCTGGTTTGAGACCAAGAAACCCCATTTCCAGGCAGGCTGGTCATCGGCTTCATGCATCATGATGATAAGAACATGAATGACAATAGAAGCCAGACTCTATTAAGTGCTTATTAGGCACCACCCTTCTGATCTTTTCACATGCATGAACCCATTTAACCTTCACAGCAACTTTGGTAAGAAAATGGTATCATCACTCCTCAGATGAGGAAACTGAGATGCAGAAAGGTTAGTAAACTAAGGGTACAGCACTGTGGAGTCAGTGGTGGAATCCGGAGAGCCGTGGTCTGAACCGCTCACCCCACAGGTCTTAGAGTTCTATGACACGGGTCAGGGGCGTGAGCAGTTATGTGGATACACTTCTAGTGCTGAAATTAGGACACGCAACGGGGAATGCAACTGAGACTGTCCTGGAAATTCAGGGATGTGTGAGAAACCCCGAAATGCAGTTGGCCCCAGGACGGTGGACAATTGTCGGGGAAATGAGGACTCTGGAGGCAGGAGCCCCAAAGTGACCCTGATTCAAACTCTCTCTGGTCCTGGCATGTGTGTTAGTCTTTCTGAATTCTGGCTACCTAACCTGTACAGATGGACTGATCTGGGGGTTACGCTGTCTAAATTCTTCATAGAGTGTTCCAGAACATCAGCTTTTACTGTTTCGTGGCACATCGGCAAGTTTCTAGACAGAAGAACCTGGGCAAATCACGTGGGGGCAGAATCCCTCAGGCCTCCTGGCCCGGAAGGAGGACTGGCAGAAGGAGGTAAGATCCCCGAGGCTGACAGAATGCTGCAGGGGACACTGGCCCCTGCTGCCCAACAGAAGCGGCCACTGTATCCATTTTACCATTTACCATTGTGGCTACTTAGAGCTTGATCCTGGGCTGCTTCTCTACACCATAACCACACGGGACTTCAAAGTAATAGGTGCACTCTCCTACTCCACCCCCACCCTGCCCCCAGGCCTCAGGGCCCACGCTGGAAGAATTTCCCATGGGTCAAACGTGAGAGCTCAGCGACTCTGTTAGGAGCACTATGAAGATGCTTCCAACATTTAAATGTTTTTCAAAACCGACTCGATAGATACATGGATTAAGCACCATGTTCTAGTCCTTTGACCAAGGCCCTGACCCCAGGCCCAGCTCTACCACAATAATGGGGCGTGTGGGCAAGGGAGGAGCACAAGATTCACCTCACCCCAGAGCGAATTCCCAGGGTTCCCCACCCCTCCAAAACTAGCTTCTCTTTGGATATTTTAGGGGACTGTACTGCATTTGAAGATTAATTCAGGAAGAACAGACTTCTTGGAAGTATTAGGTTTTCCTATTAAGAGATGGCTCTGTTAATTTAGCTCTTCTCTAAGATGCACTAATTTTTCTAAGTTCTAGGTTGCCAGGTGACTATCTCATGGGTTCTTTTTAAACAAAGCATGTAAGAAAGAAATGATGAATAATAAAGGACAAAAAAAACAAAACAAAATCAAATCCTGAAAAGCAGGAATTTCCCCTCCATCCTATCTCTCGCTCCAGGGGTCTCCACTCCAATCCTGTTCAACTGATCAATCAAAACGTAGGGAACACTTACTCAGGGCTGTCTGGATGTCCTTTTCTCCATTTTTCACTTCTGTTAAAAATCCCTTCAAAAACTTAAGGCCCCTAAAAACAAAAAAAAGAGGAAGAAATGTTAGTTTCAAAATTCACTTCTGTTCAGTGGGTAGAAAGACAAAGCAGGCCGCAGTTGCTTCTCCAGCAATACCTCGGGCACGGCAGGGGACAGGTGATGCCACGTGGCTGTGTTTTCTGCATTTCGTCCCTGCCCTTGCCCTTGACCTTGCTCTGGCCCTTCTCATCTGATACGGCTCAACAGTGGTCTCCCAAATGTGGTCCCCTGATTTAAATTAAAACCAGTCAACTTCTTTATGTTTTAATCTTACGTACACTGTTAACAATACTTATCACCATCGAGAGAAAGGCAAAAAAACCCCAGGACCCCCAAAAGGTGGTCTTCTTTTCATCAGACCCTCTAGGAAACGCTGTGCAGTGAGGTCAGGTCCTTCACTCAGAAGAGTCTCCTTGCCATGACGCCGGTTTTGCAGAATTTTAACCGCGGCCCCTCCCTCTGCAGCAGCCTCACCTCTTCAGCCACAAGAGGGCTTCGGTGGCCGAGTTCCGGACCTGGGCCACGTCCGCCTCCACCTCGTGCAGCACGATCTCCTGGAGGGTGGCAAACTTGTCCTTGTTGGTGATGTACTTCTGGTTCACTTTCTGCAGGCAAAGCAGGGGGCGATCTAAGCTCGACATGCTAACGCCACCAAGCACATCAGTGTGGCCACCGAGACTTTCATGTCCGTCAAACAGGCCTCTAAGAAATCAAAATAAACGTGGCCTCTGTTCCTTTCTTCCCTGTGTTTGCAGGCTAATGTTATTTTTGTTTGAGAATTCGTCAGAGGCTTAAGCTAGAGTTAAATGGTTACTTCTCAGGGTTTTAAAGTAGTCTTTTCAGAGTGTTTTTCCTGCCCGGGACCGTTCACACAGCTGTCCCGTACCATGCCTCCGTACTTTCTATTCTGAGATCAAACTCAACAGTCATTCGTTTCGGAAGGAGATTTCACACAACTGCTTCCTCCAAGTTCACACTCTCCCCAGAGACCAGCTAGTATACACACCTTAATATTTCCAACGAGATCCATTTTAACAGGAGCAAACACCGTAGGGCCAAGTTTGTCTAAAAGAAAAAATTAAAAACAGCTTTGAACGAGCATTTTTTTTTTCAAGTGGAAATATTTTTTTATAGTATCAATAAATTTAGCAGGTTCCCCCCATGGGGAAAAAAATCTTTTATGTTTTACTTTTAAATCATTTTCTAAACATAAGCTTCAAAGGCTTGTAGGATACTACCCTGAGGTGAGTAACTATACCAAGGCCCTAAGTGGCAGGTGAGGATAATCTTACACACTTAGAATACACAGTGTAACCCTTAGGGCTGCTCCATCCCATGCGAGAGCCGTTACATTTGTGGCCACTCAGCGCTTGCAGTGAGCTCGTCCAAACTAAGATGTGCTGTGAGTGTAAGACAGCTAGATACCAGAGTTCGAAGATTTAATGCCAAAAAAGCATGCAAAATACCTCATTTTAATGATTCTTTTGTATTGATTACATGTTGAGATGGTATTTTGAATATTCTGGCTTAGATAAAATAAATTATAAAAATAGTTTTATGTTTTGTTTTGCTGCTTTATTTACCTGCTAGAAAATTAAAAATTATACATGTAGTTTGAATATTTCTGGTGGACAAGAACAACAAGTAACATAAGTGGGTATAGCTAGAAAGCCAAAAGAAAGTATAATGGAATTCTAAAAAATACTTGAGAGATCCAAAAGCAAGGCAGGAACAAAGATAGGTAGGTAAAAAGCCACAGGGGAAATGAAATTGAATACTAGAAAATAACATTAATTAGCTAGAAGTCAAGAAAAGAGTAAAACAAGGAAAAAAAATAGATAGGACAAACACTGGGTTGGCCAAAAAGTTCGTTTAGTTTTTTCCATACGATGGCTCTAGTAGTGCTTAGTTGTCTTTAACTTCATTCGAAACAATTCTGTTAGATTATATTGTGACAGCTGTCATATCAGGGTGCATTTAAAAAAATCAAAATTATTGAATTTTGGTGCAGCCATTTTAATATTGAAGATGGAAGAAGATATGAAACATTTACAGCATATTACGCTTTAGTATTTTAAGACAGGTAAAAATGCAACTGAGATGCAAACAAAGATTTGTGCAGTGTATGGAGAAGGTGCTGTGACTGACCAGACGTGTCGAAAGTGATTTATGAAGTTTCTTGGTACTACTGACGTTTTGGCCAAATAATGTTCCGTTGTGGGGCTGTCTATGCGTTGGAAAGTGTGTAGCTGCACCCCTGGCCACTACCCGCTAGAAGCCAATAGCAGGAGATTGCCAACATACTCAAAATATCCAAATCAATAAAGTTATTGGTGAAAATGAAAAGTGTATCTTTTATCTTATGGAAAACACTAAGCAGAATTTTTAGCCAACTCAATAGAAAATAAATAACAAGATAGTAGACTTATATTCACCCAAATGATATAATTCACTGCATTAATACAGTGCAGGGTGAAAAAAGCACGATTATTTCAATAAATGCAGAAAATATATTTTAAAATTAACTCATTCATGATTATCAAAACTCAAAGTACAAAAGTTCATGGCATCTATAGGCTATCGATGAACAATTGGAATATAAAGTAGTCTTTACAATGGCATCAATAACCATAAAATTCCAAAAGTTATTCCTAATGAGATATGTGTAAAGCTTCTACACTTAAAAAAGATAGAAACATTGTTTTGACACTGACAGACGCCTGGGTGAACGGGGGGACAGAGCATGCTCAGGGACTGGAAGACTCAGTGTTTAAGGAGTCAATTCCCTCCTCCTTGGCTTACAGATTCAGAGTGATCTTAACCAAAATACCAACAGGCTTTTTAACAGAAACTGAAAAGCTAAAACTTATCTGGACATGCAGAAGACCTAGAATCGCCAAAGCAATCTTGAAAAAGAAGAACGAAACTGGAAGACTTTCATCACCTGACTTCAAGCCTCACTGTAAACGCAGAGTCATTAGGACCCAGAGTATCGGCTTAGGGAACACTAACAGGTCCTTGAGACGGGAGAGACTCCAGAAAAAGACCCACACTTAGGTCAACCGACTTTCAGCAAAGCTGCTAAAGTAGTGTAAAAGGGAAAAAATGTCTTCCAACAAGTGGTTCTTGAACAACCGGACACAAGAAGAAAAATAAAAAAAAGAATCTCAACACTTACTTCACACCATGTACAAAAACTAATTCCAAGGTGACCGACAGACGGAAACAAAATCGCATGAGAGCAGAAGACAGCACAGGAGAGACTATCGTCACAGCGTGGGGGCGAGCAAAGCTTTCTAGGACACTGAACACACTGACATAAAAGAAAGAAAGCAGATCAACTGGATTCCGTGAAAATTAAAAACCGTGCTCTTCAAAAGACACACTTGAGATACGGGCCAATGCAGCTGGGGAAAAAATCCACAACGTGCGTGTCCACGCTGGCATGTCACTCAGGATGTATGAAGAACTCTTAGAAGTCAGTAATAGAAAGAAAATTAACCAACTTTTAAAAATGGATTAAAGATTTTCATATAATTATAGGAAAAAGTGCTTAACATCATTAGTTATCAGAGAAAAGCAAACTTCAGCCATAAGATACCACCAAACCCTCACAGGAATGGCCAAAACCAACAATACTGACACCACCAAGTGCCGGTGGGGAACGCGAAGCAACCACGACACACACACGCTGCTGTGAGAAGCGTGCGACTGCGCAAGTGACACACACACACACACACACACACGCTGCTGTGAGAAGCGTACAACTGTGCAAGCGACACACACACACACGCTGCTGTGGGAAGCGGGCGGCTGCGCAAGCAGCCTTTATAAAGCTCAACATACGGACCCGAGCAATCATCAAGTCCACGCCCCGGCACTGGCTCAAGAGAAAGGAAAACGTACTCCCACGGACACAAACACGCTCAGAGCAGCCCCGTTTATAACAGCCCCAAACAAAAAACCACCCAAACAGAAGAATGAATAAGCAAATTCTCAAATTCACTTAATAGACTCCTCAGCATTAAAGACGAATGATCTGCTGACACAGGTAACAACGAGGCCAAAAACATCAGAGTGAGAGGAAAAGCCAGCCGCAAAGGGGCGCATGATGTGGTTTCACACGCGTGAGATTTTAGAGCAGGTAAAACTAATCCACGGTGGCGGAAGGCGGCAGAATGGCTGCCTCAGGCTGGGTGACGGGCTGGGGACGGACCGGCGGAGGGACCATTCTCGGTCTTGTCAGAGACGTAGGTTACATAAAGCAGGTGCATCTGTCAAGACTCACTAAATCGTAACACTTGAGTTATGCAAGTTATACCACGATTAAAAAAAAAAGATGCAGAGTTAAATGGGTCATGTAGCAAATTTTAACACATTAGCAATTCCAGTACTCCTGACTCTATAAAAAGTAAATGGAGTTTGAACTTAAATAAATTTATACCTCTATATTGTTTTGATCTTTGAAAAAAAGTTTTAACTGGTGAAATTCTTCACATAGTAGCAATGGATTTGAAGGTCTGTTCCTCAACGACTTTCACTTTCATTTTTAATTTTGATTTCTAGAAAATGGAATTCCCCTTTTTTCGTTACACTACCTGAAGTTCAATATTTAATCATGAAATGAGAATGTGCAATAATGCTTCAGGTCACACACTGTCACTGCACGTGGCTGGTGACATGAAGAGGCAGCTGGGAAGGGCCACCTGGCTGCACGTGCGGTTCGGGCTCTCGACGTGAAACTGCGACAGTGAGACAGGTTCTGGAAGCTGACGAACTTAAGGCTGCGCAGCAATCTTACCCAGTACTGGAACCACAGCGTAGCACGACGCCAAGAATGCTTCTGTGGGAATGCCACCGTCTTCCACAAGTTCAATGTCGCTAAAGCTAAGCAATGTGGTAATAAAAAGGAGCAAAAAAAGCAAACACAGCGTTAGCACTCCGTGCCATTCAGAGGCAGTCATGAAACAGCTGCCCCTGAACAGGGCACACCCCATGGCCGGGTTGCACACCTAAGCCCCAGCGACTGTTTTTCTATTATAACACAGTCTCATGAGAACATCGTTTTCCGAAGATCATCCTTCAGAACAAGCTAAAATGTGTTCACGGAATATACTCTCGCACTCCAATGCCTTCTCACCCTCGGCGTCAGACAAGGTAAGCAGCAAAGCAGGGACCTGGGCCCACCATAGTCTCTATCCCGCCAGAACACACCGCCCCTGAAAGGAGCCTCAGCGTGGATCTTCCGGAAGGCCCCCAACCTCGGGGTTTTAGAGAGCACAGCATACCTGGTGTTCATGGTACTAAAGAAAGTCGGGATGACTTCTTGGCCTTCTTCCCGGCAGGACTCCGGAGAGCTCCCCGAGGGGCTGGACCCTCGCCGTGCAGCGTCATCGTGATTTCCCAAGTCCCCTTCTCCCTTCATGACTTCATCTTGGGCTGCAAAGTAAAGCTCCTTATTACTAACCCATTACTTATTACAAAAATATGTATGTATTCATTGTCAAACATTTCTAAAATGCAGAGAAGTACACAGAAATAAAAATCAGTGAAATACTGCACACACACACATATACACATATACACACAAACAAATTGGGTTTAAATATATGTCGATTTGCATCTTGCTTGTTTTCACCAATGTACCAAAAATATTTTCATCATCATTAAATGCTCTGCAAACCATGACTCCAATGGCACGTAAAACTGCAGCATGCTCGTGTGGAAGGCATTTATGTGGTTTCTAGAATCTCACTTTTAGAAAGAGCCAATCCTCACCATCAGCGTCTTCCAGCCTTGTGAGTTGGCCTACTTGCGAAAGTTCATCTGTCATTCGAAAACCAGTGCTTCCAGCACTTTTGCAGTTATTTGTGGACATGTGCAGAGTGGTGAAAAAATGAGTCACCTGATGTATACATTCCCAGCTAAGGATGAACAAGGTGACACTCTGCCTTCTTATTTCAGCTCCCATGCTGCACACAAGGGTTTTTTTAGTGCCACGTTGTGTGCATTTTGTCGCTGACTTCACTGTTTGAAAGGGCCCCCGAGGCTGTGCCGTCTGGTGTTCCTAAGCACAGGAAGGCTGTGACATGCCTTATGGAGAAAATCCGTGCGTTAGAGAAGCTTCGTTCAGGCAGGAGTTGTAGAGCTACTGGCCATGGGTTCAATGTCACCGAATCAACAATACATACTACACAAGGTGTCTTTGACTAGAAACACCTAAGACAAGACTGTGTATTGATCGGTCGACAAAAGTAGTCGGCAGAGGCTTTGCAGGAACCTAACCTGTATTTCCGCTCAGAGCAACGGTTTGGCATCTGCTAATTCAGTGTCTGCAGTGACTGTGGGACAGAACTATCATGAATAAGGAGAACCGAAGGTAATGTCATAAAGAACATCCCTGTCCGGAGATTTGTCCTTCAACCTGACTATTCCCTATGAACAAATTCCTAGAAGTAAAATTATGGGTCAAACAATAATACTGTTTCAAGAGAAATTACCCGTTTTTATTATTTACCCAAGGGATAAGATTTCAGTGATGGGTGGATCACTTCCTTCTATTAACAGTTATGAAAACACATCTTCTTTTTCCCCAACTTGTCTGGAAAAATGGGGTCTCTTTCTTCCAGGGAAATGAGGAGGAAATTTTTTTTCACTTTATTTTCAAAATAGTTATCAAAAACTGATAACACAATTAAAAGCTCTACTACGGCTGTGGTTTTGAGTGGTTGGAGCCAATGGAATTAGCAAATCGGAAAGGGACTGTGGCGTGATGAACACAGAGAAGGGGGGGTGAGGGCCAGTGAACCCCGACAGAGTCAGGCCTCACTAGAGGCCGGGAGGATGGAAACCTGACCTGCCATAACCTGACACACTCTTAAGTCCCATACCATAGTCTAAGCTCGAAGGACTTGGAGACTCAGAGTAGGAGACCCAGTGAAATAAACACGCGTGCTCTCTGAAAAGTCAGTGCAGGCTGCTCTGCGCACGGCCACCCACGGACGTCTCGGCCAAGACCAGTGAGCGGAGAGTCACTTTTCTTCCTGCTCTTCAGCATCTGGTCAGACAGTGACTGACAGGTGACCTGTCATCCAGCTAACACATCTGCCCCAGGAGCTCCTTAGTATGCGGCCCTGAGTTCAATTCCTACCAAGCGTCCCATGATGGACAATGAATCAAACCACCAAACTCCTAAGGTTGTTCAAAGGTTTGCTTCAGACTTTAACTTTGTTTTTACCTGTTACATTATCATCTGTATTCTCCTCACTTGATACACTGCCATCGATCTCTGCGGATTTCAAATATAAGGAACTCTTGTTTTTCATTAGGATTTCTTCATCATCATTTATTTCCATAGTTAAAGATCCATTTTCACAATTGTTTAACTCCATTTGCCTGGAAATTTTTTTTGGAAAGAAAAGGTCAGAAAGTCCAATTATTTGGTCAAAAACAGATTGTTCAGGTAGATCTTACTCTGAGGGAAGGGGGAAGGGTTTACATGGATTAAACCCTTAATGGTTTAGGATGATTCAGTAAAGGCCAGTCTCCCCCCGCCCTGCCCCCCAGGCAGACACCTGCCAGGCACTGAGCAGGCCTGTCTCCAGGCAGAAGCTGAGAAATCAAAGAGGCATTCACAGCTCTTCCTGCACCCCTCTGGGGCTCAAACTTCCTGCTCCCCACCAGCAACAGGAAGTAGCCATTGACAGGCCTTCCTTTTCTACAGGTACCACGGTTTACACTTTTCTCATGCTCTTCCGCCTCTTCCTGAAAGGTTTCTTCTCTCCTCAGCTCTCAAATCACTGGCCACCTCCAAGTGTTTGCCTAGCAGCTAAGGTCGGGAAGCCACATGCTGTGACCAGAGCAGAATTCTCCTGCTAAGTATGTGTGACAGATAAAACCTGGGAGGGCAGATGACATCTTGAGGATCTGCTGCTCTTCAGGGCAACAGAAAAGGCAATGTGACATACAAGTGGAATAACTGATTCTCTAAGAGGGACAAATACGATGCCTTATTATAAGTGCTTAGGATCAGCTAAATTAGAACAAAAATTTTCTGCTAATAACAATAAAGGGGAAGGGTCCAAGCTACATAATGACTCCAAGAAAGACATTTATTTTCTAAAGAAATATCATATTTCAACTTAGCAAGGAAAAAATGTACATTAAGGAAATATCTCAAAAGAAAAAATCTATAAAATTCTCAATAAAAATATTTAGGACAGGAATAAAAATTTTAATAACCAAGTTGGGGACAATCCTGTACTAAAGAAGCAAACTATAGTATGTAAAGAGATGAAATATTATATAGTAACTTTAAAGACAAACATATCAACTAAGTCAAAACATGGGAACACTTATATCAAATAACTGAATAAAGACCCCAAATAATAGGAACATAACTATGTAAATGTGTCCTTTTTTAAATCAAAGGAGTATTTTGAGAAAGAAATAGTTTAGATTTTGATATTATGTTCTTTTCTCAACCTGTAAAGCTACCTAAGACTTTTATTTTTATACAAAACCCCCCACAAACCACTGTCTTTCTGGATAAAAGCACACTTGGATCAAAGCTCCGCTCCTCCACAAGAGAAGCAGCTCCAGCCCTCAGTTCACCAGTGACTCTTCACTACAAGTGACGGGTGAGAGCCTTAGCTGTAGCCGAAAATGCAAGCGCCTTCCCTGGCAGTCGCTGCTGGGTGGGAGGAAGGTCTGCAGCTGCTTCAGGCTCCCCCAAAAGAGGAAAACCGGGTGCTGTTTCCCTCTGGTATCATCTTAAATCATGAGAAAAAGCACCAAACGATCAGAACGCTCTTATTTCATCTTTTTCTTTTTTAATTTTTAGAAGGAAGAAAACCCCAAAATGTTACTGTACCTTTCCAATGAATTATGAATCGGTACGATAGGATGTTTCACCTTTAAAAAAGCACAGAAATGAAATTACATGTTACACTTCCAACAGTGCACATTTAATTCGACCACACAGGAAACTGATAAATATGACCATAACACGCACCACTCCAGTTTTAGGACAACTTTAGGTCCTCCCCAGGGAAGGGAGACATCCTTCCCAACCAGCCCTTCATATTTATTCGAGTGAGGGTGTCCAAATTTCTAAGCAAAACAGGAGATGGTCTTTGAAGGACCTAATTATCAGAGCCACACCCTTAGCGCTTCACTCCCTTATGATTTCAGTTATGCTCATGAAGCATCAGTAAGTACCAAGGGATGACACGGCCCCGTGTTAAACACTGGAAGTTTAGAGGTAAACAGCACGGGGTTCCTACCCTCCAGGTAATTTCACTGTAGAGTAAGATCGAAATACAGGTATGTAGAGAAGAGGAGTCCTCAGCCCAACTTAGGGATTCAGGGAAGAAGAGATCAAATAATGAGGGGTGAATAAGCGCTAGCTAGGGGAAGAAAAGGCATTCTTGGCCCCCCTCACTGGAAATGGCACCCAGATGTGGGGGGCGCTACGAGCAGTTAACACATTCAAGCCAGATACTGACAGCAAAAGAGACGGCTGGGGATGTGGGAGGGGCGATGAGGGAGCCTTGGAGAGGTCCGGGAGAGGGCTGCAATGTACACTGTGTGAGTGGGAACACCGCCCAGCTGCCTGCGAGGGTCAGCTGAAGGTGGCTGGTTAGACGGCTACCACAAATCTCAAAGCGACTCATGGTCAAGGGGCTGGAGAGAAGAGGCTAGCTACAGGGACAGGTTTAGGAGGTAAAACACCGAAAGGAACTGCCTGGACAGAGGGGACTGAGGGCGGGTATAAAAGTGGATACAAAGCAGTCCACCGAAAAAGTCTTCATCAGTCACCAAAGGGAACACGGCTCAGTACATGGCTTCTCAGCGTTTCCACTTTTCATTCACCCTGCTGGGCGCCGGCTGCACGGGCTCTCACCTTGCTGGATTTGAGCATGGCCAGCTGCGGGGACCCTGGCGGAGTGCGATAGAGCAGCTCGGAGGTGAAGGCCGCGTTCGCGATCTGCATGCATTCTTCCAAGGTCTTCAGAAAAGTATTGCACGTTGATTTCAGCAGCGTTCCCACATCAATTCCCTCCTAAGAAACAAGCAGAGTGGAAGACTCCCTTACCTTGCCAAGAAAGAAAAAGCCCAATGGTGGAACATCCTTAGAGGGTTTTATCCACAGCATCATAACAATGTTCCCACCTATTCTGCAGGACAAATACGTGCATCGGTTATAAAAGAAAGGGCCTGGGTGAGTGCACTTTATCTATGAACCACCCACGAGCCTTGCCCTTGGTCCTACCCTTCACACTCACCCAGCACGCCGGCCGAGGGCAAGACTATGTGCCCGCACAAGTGCTGGGCACGGGGCCCTCATGAGTTTCCAGTCTACAGAGGTGGCGGGCATGACAGAGGGCATCACAGAGACTGAAGACCAGTGGGATCCATGGAAAAACGTCTCCCATTGCCTGAGTAAAAATGAGGTTCTAACACAGAAGCACGGGAAACCACGAATCATGCAATGTTTGCTTTCAGAATGGGCTTTCTGGCTTTTAGTTGAGAGGAGTCTAAGAGGTTTCGGCAACTGTAATTGTTTTGACTATCTAATCATTTTTTCCTCTAAGTTATTTTACTTGTTCAGTGTGTTTTTCCTCCGGATATTGATATGAACGTGCTGCTCAGAAAACCGAGGTGACATCCGACCAGAGTGGAGTAACCGCATCCTAGCCATGTTAAAGCCACCAGACTGGGCCCAAGATGGAGTTGCTCATGCTACCCCTCAGGGCACCAAAAACTTTTAACTAAGTCTCTGTGCTGGGCTCTCCCAGAACAACATCTCCAGACATCGCCAGATACCTCCTGAGGGGCAAAACTGCTTCGACAAAGAGAATAAGTGCGTGCATTTCAGCCTACGGAAGCATGTAACTCTCTAGAATGAATCCAGAATTAATTAATTGCTAATGATTAATTGCTCCAGACCAGTAATTTTCAACCCGTGTACTGCATGAATTTTTAAAACATGCAACATCTGACTATTTAGTCAGGGGCACAGACCTCTTTTGCCTTAGACTGTCAAATTAAAAAAAAAAAAAAAAAAAGACAACAGCCAACACAACAATAGTTGTCCATTGTGAATGAATCGAAATTATACTTTTTTTTGGTCAGATCGGCAAAATATATATTTTTTGGTGGGCCGAGGAATTTTAGTAATTAATTTATGTGCACCATGAGATGAAAAAGGCTGACAATCACTGTTCCAAGGACAGAACTGAACATTTTTTTGGTGCCCCTCCCCTTCCCTACCCCAGCAGAGTGTCTCGTACACGATGGGTGGTTGCTGGATGAGTAAGTGCCCCGAAGGAAGTGAGTGAAAGTGAGTCCGATCACCCTCCCTGGGAAAACGACCAGCACGCACACTCCCGGGAGCCCAGCGTCGGAGCACAGTGTCTGTTACGTAGCACAGAACTACGCGTAACAGAACCACCAGCTACAACCTGCAGAGCCTTCGTTTCTCGGGCCTCGGTTTGGGTTCCAACCTCCCCGAGGGCAGAGAGGCAGAGACCCGCTCTGGTGAGTATGAGCTGTTCGGTCCAGAGCTTAACGCCGGGGAGGCCTTTTCACATATATTTTAGGTGGGTGAACGGTCTCTTTACTAATGCACGCGAGAAGTCGCAACCCTTGCTGCTGAAGAGCGAACAAAAGCGTGTCTCCGTCTTTGAAAGCACTGGTCTGTCTTCAAGCACGCCAGTCACCAGTGCCATCGAGGGTGACAGATCCGCGCTGACAGACACCACGGGGCTACGTGAGTGGCCCTGCTAGGCAGGCGCTAGGAGGTGCTGTTTTAAAGAGCGACACGAGCTGGGAGCAACGTATTTGAGGACATCAGTTCTGAGTGTAAAGGTCCCAAACGTTGGCAATTAATTGATCCTGGATTCATTCTAGAGAGTTACATGCTTCCATAGGCTGAAATGCATACATTTATTCTTTGTTAAATTTGACCATTTTTTTCTCTGAAAAACAGTAAAATCCAAGCTGGTCAGGGATTATGTGACAGTAAGCATCACCCGTGTACAACATTGGGCACCACTTCCCTCGTGGGTGAGAGAAACAACATTTTACCTCAGAATTGGACACACCCACTGTGGTCACTTCCTTCGTTTTCTCCACTTGCTGCACAAGGAGGTCACAGTAGAGTCTTAGTTCCGACATTTTGGTTTTCAAGTTTTCAGTGTTTTCAGCAAACTCTAAATAACAACATGATGATGATGTACGTCATTACCGAGATGAATAAATGATCTACCAGTTGGTACGCCATACAGAGAGTAGGGTGTGTAACCTACGCCTGGGTTGGAAGTGGACAGTGTGGGCACAGCCAGGGTATCAGTGAAGACGCGGAGCAAGAGGAACAGAAAGGGAGGCCTCCTGTCTGTCCGAGGGGTCCACGCTAGTGCTCGAGCCAACCATGGCCTGCTCAGCGGTCCAGGGAGGAGGGGGCAGCGTACTTCTGACCCACGTGGCACGGCTGGGAGCAGACACTCTGGTTTCCCTCCAGATTGTATCAATGTTCCGCTTTTGACAACTGGGAGCAGAGTCCAGGGTTCCGGGCTTTAGTCTCACCTTCACCCCAGTTCTCTGCATGCGTAAAATGGGGTCACGGCTATCCACCTGCCAGCACAGTGCCCAGAACTGGGAAGCAGTGTTATGCAACGTGCAATTGCCACCCATGGGGTGGCTCACGGACTCCGAGGACCGGGCCGGCAAGCTGCCTGAGTCCAGGTCAGGACTGAGAGCGCCGTCTGAGCACCTGCTGCTCCCTGATCCGCTCGGCACTCCAGCCGCCCTGGCACTGAGGGCTCAGCGACGATCGCTACCGCCTCTGTTTCCTTCTCCACAAGAATGCTGCATGTTACCACCGGATCTGAGTCAAAGCTGACAGCGTTTAGAATTTAGTCCCAATTTAGCATTCAAAGCCACCAACGAAGAGGCCCCTTTACTATCTCTACCTGAAGAGGTAGGCACATCCGCCACACCTGTCATGAGAAAGGTGTCCTGAAAGACTTTTCCCCAGAGGCCCTCCTTGCTCCCCAGTATCTTCAAGTGTATACACGGAGCTAGTCAGCTGGCAAGGTGGCGACCGGGGCTCAGGTAGTAAGCCCCGGCACCTGTGCCCCGGCACCCGTCCACGCGGAAAGCTGTGCCGTGCTTCTCGGACCTATGTGTCGAGGTCATGAGCGGTAAGCAGCAGCACCTGACCATGAAGGCCCCGTCCTGCCCCAGGGAAAGGGAGGAAAAGGGGAATTACTGCAGAGAGCCCCTGATCCCAGGCTTCGCTGGCTCAGCTGCTCTTTGTCAAAGGTGAGCTCTGCCTGGCTGCGTACTGCAGGGCTTCCTGTGATCACTAACGCGTGTCGTAATCCTTCTAATGTAGGTCACTGCCTCTTTTTAAAATATTAGGGAACCGAGGACCAGAAAGATTAAGTGGCCCACGCCGAGGCCAGAAGGAACCTTGACTTGAATGCAGTGCTACTCTGCTGTGCTGGGACTGAGATGGAGAACGCGGTTTGCATTCCACTGGATTTTGTATCATCTGCACGATACCAGAAGCTGGCCAGCTGGTCAGAAGCCAGAGAGTAAATTCGGGACCCAGAGATGACAGTGGGTGATGCCCAAGGTTCTCAGACCAGAGGACAGTCGCTACTTGCCTTTTTCCTTCTGGGTCCTACTGTCTGTCAGGCAAGCCTTGGCTGACCCCAGGGCCACCAGCCACCGCTGCCTCTCCGCCACACTTCTGGCTTTCAGGTAGAAATACTGCTCCCCGGGGATGATCAGGTCCATGCGCGTGTTATCTACAGAATGGACTGGGGGCGGGGCAGAGCGAGGTCAGAGACCCGGGAGAGCCCACCCCGGGGAGCCGCCACCCCACCCAAATTCCTGAGCTCAACTGGCGCCAGTCACTGCAGCCTTACTACCTCCCCCAGATGCCTCCGGCGATGGCGAGGGAAAACCCTGCCCCGGCTCCCAGGTGTCACACTCAGACTTTGGCCTTAAAAAAAAAAAAAAAAATCATCCAACTTTCCTTTGGGTCTTTTATCAGAATAGAGGAAGCCAATTTCCTTTGGCTTGTGTGTGTAAAGTCAGCTGCTCTGAGGTCGAAACGACCTGTGTGCCAACCAGCAGGAGGGCGCTCTTTATCTCCTTGGGTTTACTGGAGAGCAATCAAGAACTTGAAGTTTTTCCTTCTCTACTTCCCTTCGCAAGTCAGAGCGAAAGCGTGAGAATTCCTTCAGAGCCCTCAGAAGAAGAACCGAGCAAACCACTCCCTCCTTCACCCACCACCCACCAGCCTCCAACCCCCAAATTCCCTTCTAATCCGCTTCTGAACCACATCTCAGTATGTCTCACGATTCCCAAAACTGAGAAGTAAGGCTATTTGCAGGTCTGCTAGGTGTTTGCTTGTTTTGTTTTGAGTATCTGGTGGCGGCACGGAGTGTGTGTGCGTGTGTGTCTTGAATCAAACATGGAAGTGTCCGATGCTGCAGTGAAAGGATTTAAATAAGCTTTGCCAACAGCCACTGGCCCCAGGTGGGCAGGTGACTGAGGCATGAGCTCCAACGTGTGGTGAGGCCCATTGCTCTCATTTGACTTCCTCTTAACCAACACTTCATACAAATTGCCTGCAGTTTTAGGGCTTACTGCAGAGCTTTCTTTTGGGACATAACGCTACACATTTTTTTTCCATGCTATAGGAGAGGCAGAGACAGGCATGCAGAGAACAGTGCTTTTTTTTTTTATTTTGGTGAGGACAGAAGGAAAAATAAAACCTGCAGCTCTCTTGGTTTCTCACCTTGAATTTCGCACACCGCCATCTGGATGCTCCCTTTGCAACCTTTCCAGGCATCTTCCGGAGAATCGTAATAGGATAATATCCCCCCGCAGAGAAGGAACCATCGAGGCTGCCAGCCTGCAAACAGAAGACCATGGTTTCAATGATGGCCCATGCTCGAGGTGCCTCCCAGGACCCAGGACTAGGACCTAACTGAGGACGCTGGGGCCCCGCTCCAAGGAACGCACATTCCAGGGGAAACTAAGGGAAAGAGGTAGCCCAGGAAAGACCTGGATGTTTGATCCCATTTTTGCAAAATTAAAAACACCACAGAGGCATATATTTTTTGGTCATGTAATGTATAGGAAAAGTCTGGAAGCGTCAGCAGCAAATGTTGTGATGATTCTCTAGGCAATGGGATTACTGATGATTTTGATTCCCTTCCCCCCTGAAATTACAGCACAGTAATCTGTGGTTTTCAAGTGTGTCCTGAACATTACTGTCATCACACACGCATTCTCCTCCCCTCTGGTTAAGAAAATTACCCAGACTTAGAAATGAGGCAAAAGACTATGCAGCCCTTCCAACATCACAGACTGCTAACGAAGCCTGCCTAGGGCCGTAGGACCACCAGGAAAAGATAACTTGGACTCACTGTTTGGTCCTGATCCCCTGAAATGGAGTGACCTCAACACATTCACGGGCTCAACTACTTTTGCTTTGGAGAATTTCCGGGGACCGACCATGCCCGGTCACAACGCGTACCTTACCGAGTCCTCTCCCGCAACCTGTGCTCCCATCAAACCAAACTCAGTCGCTGCATTCCTGCTTCTGGGCTTCTGCTCAAGCCACATAGATCTTCTCTGACCTAAATGTCAGTCAGGTTTATTTTTTTCTTTCTCTGGAATGCCATTGCCCTTTAGGGACACATGTCTCTCATGGGACTTGCTCTGTGGCGGGGGCAGCAGAAAGAAAGTGGCAGGGGATTTGGGCAGAGCCTGAGGGGGCTCGGGTACAGGCATGGGATGATGGGCCCTTGGGACTGATTCACACAGACCATGGCTGAGACACCCATGGTGTCAGTGTATTACATGACAGCTGGTCGGTGCACCTGCTGACGCTCCCCAGCCTCAGATCACGGCACAAAGACCCATGCAATCCGGAGGCTAACCGGTCGCACTAACTCTAAGCTCAGCGCACAGGGTGGGTGGCAGGCATGATGTGGCACTCATTTACTTCATCAGGGTCTGCTTTTCTAATTTATTTTTTAATTAAATTTATTGGGGTGACATTGGTTAATAAAATCACATAGGTTTCAAGTGTACAATTCTTCAGCACCTCATCTGTACATTATGTTGTATGTTCACCACCCAAAGTCAAATCTCCTTCCATCTGCTTTTCTAGGAACGGAAATGCTCAGGCCTGCCAGGTTACCACGTCTCTCACTTCCATAAACAGAACAGGATAAGTACTAATTCTCAACACCCACCCTCTAGTAATTCATAGCAGTCACTGAAATATCCTGCCACACAAGCCTTTCTCACTGAAGATAAGTAGTCTTCTCTACAACTATAGCTTATGCTGGTCTTGTTACTCTTTTAAACTGAGGACTTGCTTCCCAGGGAGGCGCCTAGACCCTTTACTGAATGTAAGGAGCCCCATGGCCTTATCTCAACACAAGTCAATTATTGGCTGGCAAACCTCTTGGGATTGACTCATTAATTTTTATTTCAGAATCTGATGCTTCCTGACCTTAGCTACAAATTGTATGGAAACTTGAACTTGAAGGCCACTGTTTTTCATATTACAATCCAGGAAACCAAGCTGATCATCAGACTACGTCTTGATGAGCAGAGAATCAGCACTCCTGGAATTAGACTTTACAAGCGATATATTAGAACCCTACCCTGGTACAGAAGAGTAGCATCTTCTCACTTAAAGACCACCTCCCGTGACTCTTTGGTGTGAACGCTCCCCAGAACCACCATGACTTCTGAGGAGAAAGAACTGAGGACATCCACAATTACAACATTTTATCAGATGTAGAACCCCATCTGTATTAGGGTTCTCCAGAGGAACAGAACCAATAGTACGTATACGTGTCTCTCTCTGTCTCTCCATACATATACACTTCTGTAACGACGCAGACTGAGGAACCCCAAGACCCGCAGACAGCAAGCCAGGGGCACAGGAGAGCCGATCTGTAACTCCAGCCCAAAAGACAGCAAGCAGGCTCGGGATCCAAGAAGAACCAACGTTTCAGTCCAAGTCAGAAGGCTGGAAAAGATTAATGTCTCAGATCAAGGTTTCCCTCTTAGCCTTTTCGTTCTGTCTTTGAATGAGACCCACGCACGTTAGGGAAAGCAATCTACTTTACTGGATCTGCCAATTTGACTGTTACCCTCACCCAGAAACAGCCTCGCAGACAACACCCAGAATGAGGTCTGACCAAGGATCCGGGCACCCCCCGGCCCAGGCAGGTTGACATATAAACTTAACCACCACACACCATCAATTTTCAGACATATCATTATTTTATGTGTCACAGGAAAGGAAACCCCCCTGCTTATTAAGACATGATATAGCATTGATGCTCAGATGCTTCCTGATTTCAGTTATTAAAATGTGAAAAAAAGTCTAAATTTTTTTAAAATACTAAACTAGGCTGATTTTACAGTAATCTGAAAAACGTTACTCCCCCCACCACACACATGGATACACACATAAAGCCCAGCTGCAGCAAGTTCTGAAAATAGCTAGTAAACAATTACAGTGACTGAAACCAAAACCTCCCTGTAACAGGTTCGGTATTTATCTAGAAGTCACAGTTGTGCTAGGGGAAGTTCAATTATTGTTTTCTGTAGATTGTAACTACAAAAACTATGACCAAGAAACACTTTCCTTTAGAGCATAAAGTCCCTGGAATTTCAGCAGGCACATGAAGAGACCACAGAAGTCTCATTCTCATTACATACATGTGCCACTTAAAGCAGCGCAATGGAGAGTCCCCTGTGGTATTGGGACACGCTGCTCTTTCGTGATGCCCGGTCCCAAGAAGCTCAGCTACAGCTCAGGAAGGACGAATTGTAGGAGAAAAGAGGCACGGATGATGCAGACACCATCCATCCTTGTCTAGCTTTAAACTGCAGCTGCCTTGGTTGGTATACGATGGTTCCTTTTATGTACCCAATGGACCGTGCTAGCCGATGACCACAGAGCCGGTAAAACATCATTTCTAGGTGTGTCTGTGAGGGTGTCTCGGGGAGAGATCGGCAGTGAACCAGTGCGCTGAGTGAAGCAGATGGCCCCACCCGTGCAGGTGGGCACCATCCAGTCCCCATGGGCCTGAGCAGGACAAGAGGCAGGGTAAGGTCGAACTTACTCGCTGCTTGAAACAGAGGGAACTTCAACCTGATAAACACATCTACAAAAACTCCACAGCTAAATTATAATCAATGAGAAAAGACTGGGTACAAAATAGACAGGGGGAGGTTAAGAATAGTACAGGAAATGGAGAAGCCAAAGAACTTATATGTACAACCCATGGACATGAACTAAGGGTGGGGGGGATGTGGGTGGGAGGGGGTATGTGGGGCAGAGAGGAATAAAGAGGGGGAATGGGACAACTATAATAGCACAATCAATAAAATATATTTAAAAAGAAAGACTGGATGCTCTGACCCAGTATCAGGAACAAGACAAGGATGCTTTCTCCCCACTTCATTCAGTATTGTATTGAGGTTCTGGCCAGGGCAATTAAGGTACAAAACGAGATAAGAGGTCTCCAGATCAGAAAACAAGAAGTAAATCTACCTCTATTTGCCAACATGCTCTTATATATTAAAAAGGAAATTAACCCTAACTAATCCACTAAAACATTATTAAAATAAATGAGCTAGTAAGACCACTGCAAGATATAAGACCCATATACAAATGTCAACTGCACTTCTATACAGTGGCAATGAAAAGTGGAAAAATGAAATTAGGCAAAAAAATTCCATTTACAATAATATAAAAAATTAAAATACTTAGGAGTAAACTTAAAAACAGTATTAAATTTATAGTCTGAAAACTATAAACATTCAAAGAAATTAAACATCTGAAGACTTTATTCCAAAACTGTTACCACCTTATTCTTTTCTCACATGGTGCAAATGTCTTTCTTTACTTGATAGATATTGTTTGCAAAATTCACCTTTTTCAATTCAACTAATGTTAAACAATAGATATTTTTCAATGAGCATAATTTTCTTCAGAAAGCACACTTACATTTCAATCTAAAATGACATGGATCATGTTAATTTTGCATTCTATGTCCTTTCACATCAGCCATGATTTTTAAATCAAAATTTCTATGTAGAGTTATTATTATTCCTTTGAAGATCCAAACCAGATTAAGTGACTACTTGTGAATCATACCAATATCTGACTAAAAAATACTGACACTTCCTTCTTTTATTACTCAGTAGCCTTGAGGCAAGTAGCTCATCCGAACACATCATTTCCAAGAAAAAATGCATTCCATTTAAAGACACTTAATTTTTTTTAAATACTTATTTTTTAAATTTACACACAGTAAATGTCTTCTTTGGTTAACAGTTCTGGGTTTTGATAAACACAGTTATCTAACAACCACCATCATCATCAAGACACAGAAAACCTCCATTATCTTCCCCTTAAAATGCCCTTGTGCTACCCCCGTGCAGTCAGGGCCCTCCCCCAAAACTTCACCCCAAACCGGCCACCGTCGTGTTTTCTTTTTAAATGGAAAATATTTTCTAACTTTCTTGGAAACTTCCTCTTTGGGTTACTTAGAAGTGTGCTAATTTAATTTCCTAATATTTGAGTATTTCCCACATCTTTCTGTCACTGATTTGTAATTTGCTTTTATTAAGGACAGAACATTCTTTTACATTTGGCAGAGTTTCTACCACCGCCCACGATATGGACGATCTTAGTGACTGTTCAGCGTGCATTTGGAACACGCTCAGTGTTTTGCTGCTCTTTGGGGGATTTGTCTCTAAGTGTCAATGAGGTCAAGTTGGTTGACAGTGCTCAGATCTTCTATATCACCGGACAATTTACTGTCTGCCTGTGCTACCCTTACTGAGAGAAGGTTGAAGTTTGCATGTATACATGTAGGTCTATTTCTCCTTCCAGTTCTGTCAGATTTTCCTTCATATATTTCGACGCTGTTTTTAGATGTACACACATTGGGGATCCCCGTCTTTCTGATGAATTGATCCTTCCGGAATTATGCAATGTCTTCTTTATCACCTTTTCCTTGTGCTGAAGTCTACTTTGTCTAATATTAATAGAGACAATCCAGTTTTCTTTTGAGTAGCATTTTCATGGTACATTTATTTCTTATCCTCTTACTCTTTAAAAAAAACTTTGAAAAATCCTTTAACTCTTCAGAGCAGTGCTAGGTTTAAAACAGAACTGAGAGGGAGGTACAGAGACGGCCCACAGGCCCCCGCCCTGACACTTGAGTAGCCTCCCTCGTTATCGACATCACTCACCAGAACGGTATTCTTTTTTATCATTTACCTTGACACATCATAATCAACCAAAGTTCATAGTTCAAAGTTCACTCTTGGTGCTGTACATTCTAATGGCAGTCATTTTCAACCTTGTTCATCTCATGGCACACATAAACTAATTATTAAAGTTCTGCCCCTTTATAAGGGGCAGAGCCTTAGGTATTGGTGAGAGCGGAACAACCCACTTCACCCTGTTGTGGTGCCTTATGAGGGCAAGGGCTCACAGAGGGAACAATGCGCTTGCTTGGCTCTCGCCCCACTTTCAGTCACTTCCTTGGTACCTGCAAGCAAATTGGGCCCTTCTGGTGTTGATTACTGGTGGGTGGGCTTGTGTACATTCTAGGCCCCCGGGGGTCCCTCAAACAGACTCTCCTGTGAGACGGGCAGTTTCTCCCACTGCCACAACCCCCACACAGATTTTTATACCCAGAGGTTTTGAAACTTACTTTTTCCAGCACTGGATCCCTGAGTTGCGTGGTCTGTCTTACTCCCCAGTTGTTCCTCCCGGTTTATCCCCACACGAAGTGTGGGACCACCTGGTCCACTAGCTGTGACCTTGTGCGTATCTCCTCTGCCCTAGCTGCCCACCTCTGTCCCTCCTACCAGTCTGGATGTTTCCTCTTTGATTCCTTGGTTGTCAGACTTCCATACAGTTCACTTTTCTGGCAGTTCTGGTTGTTTTTGTTTTTAAATTGGTTGTTATTCTTCTTTTGGTTGAAGCAAAGCATATACCTACCTATGCCTCCAACTTGGCCAGTCGCTCCTCAACAGTTCACTTCTTTTAAGCTTTGAATAACATTTCACTGCCTCGATGGACCACAGTATATTCATCCATTTACCTACTGAAAGACATCTTGGTGGCTTCCAAGTTTTAGCTATTATGAATAAAGCTGCTACAAAGATCGTAGTGCATGTTTTTGTATGGACTTAAGTTTTCAGCCTCTTTGGGCTAAATACCAAGGAGCATGACTGCTGAATCCTATGGTTAGAGCATGGTTAGTTTTATAAGAAACTCACAAACTGTCTTCTAAAGTGGGTGTTCATTTTACAGTCCTATGCGCAATGTACAAGTTACTCTTGACAACATCCTTGTCAGTATTTGGTATTATTGTCCATGTTCTGGACTTTAGCCATTCTAATAGGTGTGTTGTACTAGCTCAGTGTTGCTTCAGTTTGTGTTTCCCTGCTGATATATGAACTATCCTTTCATGTGCTTATTTACCATCTGTCTATCTTCTTTGGTGAGGTGTCTATTAAGGTCTTCGGCCCATTTTTCAGGTGAGTTCTTTGTTTTCTAATTGTTGAATTTTAAGGGTGTTTGGTATATTTTATTGTCAGATCTGTCTTCTATAAATATTTTCTCTCAGCCTGTGATTTGTCTTCTAATTCTTTTGATATTATCTCTCACAGTGAAGTTTTAAATTTTAAATGCAGTTTATCAATTATTTCTTTCATAGATTGTATCTTTTAAAAAAGCATCAAAAATACCCAAGGACATCTAGGTTTTCTCTTATGTTGTTTTCTAGGAGTTTTATAGATTTGTACTTTACATTTAAGTCTCTTCCCATTTTGAGCTAATTTTGGTGAAGAGTGTAAGGTCTGTGTCCAAACCCATTTTTTTGCATGTGGATGTCCAGTTGTTTGAGTACCATTTGTTGAAGACCCTATCTTTGTTCCATTGTACTGTCTTTGTTCATTTGTGAAAGTTCAGTTGATTGTATTTATATGCGTCTACTTCTGGGCTCATTATTCTATTCCATTGATCTATTTGTTTAGTCTTTCACTAATACTACACAATGTTGATTGTTACAGCTTCAGAGTAAGTCTTGAAGTCAGGTAGTGTTACTGCTTTAACTTTGTTCTTCTCCTTTATATTGTGTTGGCTATTCTGTATCTTTTGTCTCTCTAAATGTACTTTAGAATCAATTTGTTGACATCCATAAAATAACTTGCTGAGATTTTTGGCTGGGATTGCAATGAATTAATAGATAATTTGGGAAGAGAAAGTGACATCTTGACAACATTGAGTTTCATATCCATGAACATAGAATATCTCTCCACTTATTTAGTTCTTCTTTGATTTCATTCACCAATTTTGTAGTTTTCCTCATATATATCTTGCACAGTTTGTTAGTTTATACCTAAGTATTTCATTTTGGGGGTACTAATGTAAATGGTAAATGGTATTGTGTTTCAAATTTCAAAGTCCACTTGTTCATTGTTATGTTCATTGTTAATTGCTATATAGGAAAGCAACAGACTTTCCTGCATCTTAACCTTGAATCTGCAACCTTGCAATAATCACTTATTAATTCCAGAGTTTTTCTGGTCAGTTCTTTCAAATTTTCTACACAGGCGATCATGTCATCTGTGAACAGAGAGTTTTATGTCTTCCTTCCCAATCTGTAAACTTTTATTTCCTTTTCTTACCTTATTGCATTAGCAAGGATTTCCAATTCAATGTGATGTTAAAATACTGGTTAGAGGGGACATCCTTGCTCTGTACCTGATCTTAGTAGGAAAGCTTCTAGTTTCTCACCACTAACTATGATGTTAGCTGGAAGCTTTTTGTAGATAGTCTTTATCAAGTTGAGAAGGTTCTCTTCTAATCTTGGATTACTGAGTTTTTATCAGGAATGGGTGATGTGTCTTGTCAAATGCTTTTTCTGTATCTATCCATATGATCATGTAATTTTTCCCATTCCTGATTTTAGTTTGTTGATATATGAATTACATTGATTTTCAAATGTTGAACTGGCCTTGCATATTTGGGATAAATTCCACTTGGTTGTGGTGTACAATTCTTTCTATACACTATTGGATTTGATCTGCTGATATTTTATTGAAGATTTTTACATCTATGTGCATATATCCTTTTATATTTAATCTATAATTCTATAATTAAAGTAGGCTTCTCATAGCACATAATTTGGCCTTGTATGTATCTATGTGAATCTGTGTCTTTTAATTCATTTGTTTAGACCACACAAGTTTAATATATTATTGATATGGTTGGAATTACAGCCATTGTTTTATTATTCATTTTATTGTTTCTTGCTGTCTTTTTTTCTTTTCTTTTCTTTTTTTTTTTGCTCCCTTTCCTGCTGTCCTTTGGATTATATAATTCCATTCTAATTTATTTATGTACTTTTTGCTATATCTCTTGGTATTTTTCCAGTGGTTGTTCTAGGGCTTAGGAAATACATACCTAACTTTTGAGTCTACTGAGAATTATTTAATCATTCCAAGTCCTTTTAGCCTTCCCTCTTTATGTTATTACTATCATTTGTATTACATCTACACAAAGGAAATACCCCCACTGATGTTATAATTTTTGCTTCTAGTAGTCATACACATTTGAAGAACTTCAGAGACAAAAATTGTCTATTATATTTACACAGGTATTTATTTTTGTTGCTCTCCTTTAATCCTGATGTTCTAAGTTTCCCTGTTATCATTCCCCTTTAGGTTAAAGAACTGCTTTTAGACATTTCTTTATTATAGTTTTCTTTTATCTAAGGATATTATTTTACCTTAACTCTTAAAGAACATTTCATTCAATATAGAATTCTGTGCTGACAATTCTTTTCCTTGAGCACTTTAAAGATGTTGTTCTTGTCGTCTAGCCTCCATTTTTTTCTGGTTAAAAAAATCCCAGATATTGAAATAGTTGCATCCCTAAATGCATTGTATTTTTCTACTCTTGCTGCTTTTGAGATTTTTTTGTCTTCAGCTTTTTCATTATGATGCATGTGGATATATCTTTGGGGTTATACTGGTCGAAATTTGCTGAGTCCCTGAATGTGTAACTTTGTAGTTTTCACCTAATTTGGGAAGTTTTCAGTTGTTATATTTTCAAGCCCCTTTTCTTTACCAGTGTCTTTCTGCTTTCCCCTTCTTTCTCCAATGCCCACAGATCCTGTGGTTTTATTCTCTTTTTCCCAATGTTTTTTCTCTGCGTTCTTCAGACTGAATAATTTCTACTGATTTGTCTTTAAGTTCACTGATTCTTTGCTGTGCCATCTGTATTCTTTTGAGCCCCTCCACTGAGTTATTTTGTAAAGCTTCAAATACCATACTTTTTAGTTCCAAAATGTCCACTTAGTTCTCTTCTAATAGTATACATTTTCCTTCCGAGAATCTCTACCTCTTCATTTGTTTCAGGAGTGTTCATCTTTCTCACTCAAGTTGGTCGCTCAAGTTCTGTCTTCCCTCCACAGTCCGCCGGTTACTGCTCATTTCTCAGAGCGCTCCAATAGTTGTGGTTAGCCCTCTGTTCAGAGTTTGTACTTTTAATCAGTGGAAAAAGAGGCTGCAGTGGACTCCTCCGTCTCGGCCTAACTATGACACTGTTAAACAGAACCACCAGGAGGATGCCCACTAAGTGAGATGCCAGCCGGGGGGGCACCACTCTGCCTATAAACCCATCAGGGTTTTCTCCGAACTGCGCCAACTGGTTGTTCGGGGAACCAGCTTCCAATACTACTGTTGAATAGAATAAAAAGAACACATTAACACACTGTGAATTTTTAAAAACCCGTAATGGAATCCTGCTGGGTAGAACTGCAGAAACACACGAGAAGGGGCTATTTAAATCCATTCTTAGGAAATTAAGCCAAAAGTAAAGGAAAAAGTGAAGGAAAGGTGCTTTTTTTTAATCAACCCAAAGAGAAAAAAATAGTAAACGTAATTCCGCAGGTACAGAATGGGAGAAGCAAAAGGGGTGAATCGTTCCCCAACTTATTTCGGCTTTAGTTTCTTTTTTTGCGGATTGACCACATGAGCTTAACAGGCGTGGGTAGTCTCGGCTGGCTTTCAACGCCTGTAAATCTCTACCTTCATACAAAAATAACAGGAAACTCAATTCTTTTACAGAACCTACTTCAAGAGAAAGTAACTAATGTCAAGAAAATAAAGTGAGATTAAGTTTCTTGACAGGATTGGCAATTCTTCTGAGGTGATGAGTCAAGACTTAATTTATTCACCATAAATTACAGTTACTTGTGTTCATAACCCACGCACATTGTATGATGGCTACAATTCACTATAGTATGGATGCTATGTAGACATGTTTGTAGTGAAAAAAACAACCCTACTGTTTTTAATAGAAGCAAGGCTCAAGTACTGACCCCTGACCTCCACAGCCTTGGTGTTTCCCAGGCCAGGCCCTGGGTGCTCTACCTCCTAAGAGCCCTTCCCCATAACTCAGCTTCCCTGGGGGAGCTCCAGACAGGGCAGTAGGGTCACAAAGCCTTGGGTTCTTCTGCCAGGTCAGCTGGTAACAATTTTGCTGCAGGTGGGAAGCAGGGAAGAAGAGACACCTCTAATTAGTAACAGATAACAACCAATCATTAGCTAAATTATAATTCCTTAATTTACCGTTAAAATTAATTCGCAGAGCATTTTTTGAGCACTTACAATTTGCCAGGCTTGGCAATTTATAGAAAAGGAGATCCCAGCCCTCAAAGGAGGACAGCCCACTGGGCCGTCTGCAAGCAGACGGCGAGGAGGCTATCATTACGATGCATTGAGTCAAACTCTCTTTAGAACCCACTGGGAGAGCCTGCTGCAAGTCACCTTTCCTGTATGCTTTAAGCTACTGACCTGGTATTTCTTGAATTTATCTGTTCTGGGCAATGCCTCTTCTATATCCCACCATCACCTTACTCAACAGACTAGTCAGAAAACGTCGGTTCAAGTTCGAACTCCTAACATCCAGGTGTGTCATCTCGACCACGTCACTCAGTCACTTAATCCCTCTGGGCATTATTTTCTAACTTATACACCAAGAGAGATGGACTAAACTCAGTCTCCAAGGTTTAACATGTCCTCTTCCTTCCGACTATAACGTGTCTCTTATCAAATCCAGCACCCTCCTACCATCCTAGCACCACGCCTGCAGGTCAGTTCTGCCTGCTCCCAGGTCAGTCGGCCTCATCTCCAGCATTCCACGGCGCCTATACTGGGGCACAGAGCATGAAGGACGCGAAGTCAGGCAGACCTGGCCCATTATTTGCTCTATCGTTCTAAGTTGCTCATCTTGTGAGCCTTCATTTTTTCATCTGTGAAATGGGAGATCATGCCTCCCTTCTCCCCTGCCCTCCTCATCTTGCCCCCATAATTCAGCATGTCCTCTTCCTTTATCATGTTTCAGCCAGCTGAATCCTCCTTGTTTTTTTTTTTTTTTTTTTATAAAGATTTTGTTTACTTATTTTTAGAGAAAGGGGATGGGAGGGAGAAAGAGAAGAGAAACATCAGTTGGTTGCTTCTTGCATGCACTCTGTCCAGGGACCCAACCCACAACCCAGGCATGTGCCCTGACAGGAACCGAACCAGCGACCTTGCGCTTTGTGAGACGACGCTCAACCGAGCTACATCCGTCAGGCTCCTTAGGTGGCTTTTTAAAACATGCTCTTTCCTCCTATTTAGAAACCCCAAGTGACTCCCTACTGTACCAATTCTAAATTCTCAGACTTGGCTTGGTTTACTAATCTAACCCCATCCGAAAATCACTCGCTATTTCCTCCTGCTCCCAGACAAGAACTCTCCTTTTTAGTCCTGCTGGTTTCTTCACTAAGGGTCACTTCTGTTCCCTCACCTTCCCCATTTTGTCCAGGCCAATTCCATCCATCCTTTGGTCTCACCTCCTCCATGAAGGTTTCCAGGACTACACCTGAAAAAGATTTGCTACATTTTTCTTGACAAAGGTATGCCTGCCTGTTTTGACCAGTTTTCTACCTTCCTTACATTCTTACTTTCTTCTCTCCTACTTTCCAGCTGCTTATACCAGTCTCAGAAGTTGAATGGCTGGTCTCCATCCAAATAGTACCGTTGGCCAGCGGAGGCAGAGAAACACAGGATATCGGGGATAACAACCTGGTGACCAAAGCCTTTATTTAACATTCCATCCTGTCAAGGGTGCCCCCAATTTGCCTTTTAAATTCCAGGAAAGACACCAGAGAGTGACAGGCCACACCTACCTGCACCCAGAGACCAGTTATACGCAATGTGGTCCCTCTAAGCTTTGTCAAGCCGCAGCCTTGGAACAACCACATGAAAGCTTAAAGGTCGAAATCACGAATTTAGCTGGGAGAGCATTATTGCAGTTGAATAGGATTTCCACCAGATTATGACCTCCCCCGAGAGCAAGGACCATGCCTTACTCAAAGCAGTATCCCCAACACCCCCGACCCCCCCCCCGCCCACAAACACACAGAGGTTCGGGTGAACTCTGATGCTCAGGGTTACACGAATGAATGAACGATTGATTGGCAGACTGGGGACTGTCAGATGGTGTTAAAAGTAGATTGTTAAAACCATTCCTCTGGTAGTTAAAAATCAAGGCAGAGCCATCCTTGTTTTGGATACACAGAACAATTCTATCTGAAGAATCCAAAGTAGATTCCCAAGTGAATGATATTTTGCTCCCTTTGATGTGATAGAAATACTGGGAAAGGTCAGGCCTCTGTCTGGCTAACTCTACAGATACTAACCCTTTCTCCACCTCTCCTGGAACTTTCCCATCCTCCAGAAACCGACCTGAAATGGACCCAGAGAAAGAAACGCCCAAGCACCACGGCATATTTTTGGCCGACCCTCCTGGCTGTCTCCCTTACCCGTCTTCTGTCCAACGACAGCTCCAGTGCCTGTTGGTTCTTCCGCCTGTCTGCCTGCCTCAAATCTATTCCTGACGGAGTGTAACTGGCTCTGGCTCAATTCTAAACAAGAGCAAAGTGATGGTAACAGGAAGTGGCGAAGATTAAACACTGAGAGCACAGTCTAAGAACAATGGTTCTCAGGCTTCTTCCATCCACAGACCAACTCCAATGACACGAGACCCCGTGGATGACTCCTAACACCTCCAACCACAGCGCACATCCAAATCAGAGGTGCTGCTTTTGATGGAGTGCCGACAGAGCTACAGTCTAACATCTCTTGTGCTCCTTAACAAATATTCATTAGTTTTTGCTGGAGACCAAAGTACAAACCAATGCTACACAGAATTACACGATCTGTTCTCATCATTCACCCCGAAAGACGGCTGTCAGAGGACGACAGAGTCAATTAGAAAATTTGGATGGTTTATGTGCACCTTTTCCTTTAGCATTTATATCCATCCAACTTCCAAAAGGAGGATTCAAGGAATTCAAAATACTTTTACTCTCAAAAGCCACGAGGAGCCACAATTTGCAGACAGACAATACATATACACTGAATTTCTCTGGTATTATTATTAATCTACCCTTAAGTGAACTATGTGCCAGCAGGTTCATATATGGTTTTTCATTCCATATTAACAACAAACCTAGTATGGCTATTATTCTTGCTGTCATCTTAAAACAGAGGCTTGGGGTGATTACGTACTTGCTCAAGATATCGGCACTAACAAGTAGCAGAGCAGAGGTTTGAACTCAGGGCTTTCTGACTCCAACCCTTGCACTTAGGCATTCAAATATACTGGGCCATGGCCCTGTCCCTGAAACCATGAATAAAAGTGTTTACTACTGGATATCTGTGTACAAAGAATATACCCTTACATCATGCACAAAAATTAATTCAAAATGGATCTGATATAAATATGAGAGAGAAAACTATGAAAACTTTTGGGAAAAAGCATAGGAGTAAATCCTCATGACCTTGGCTTAGGCAATTTTTAAAATATATTTTATTTATTTATTTTTAGACAGAGGGGAAGGGTGGAGAAAGAGAGGGAGAAAAACATCAATGTGTGGTTGCCTCTCACACATCCCCTACTAGGAACCTGACCTGCAACCCAGGCATGTGCCCTGACTGGGAATCGAACCAGCAACCCTTTGGTTTGCAGGCCAGTGCTCAATCCACTGAGCCACACCAGCCAGGGCAGGCAATGGTTTCGTAAGACCTCACATTAAAAGTTTACACAAGAAATAAAGGAAAAATGATAAACTGGACATCGAAATTAAAAACATTTGTGCTGCAGCCCTGGCCAGTGCGGCTCAGTTGGTTGGAGTGTCGTTCCACAAACACAAAAGGTCCCGGGTTTGATTCTTCGTCAGAGCCCACGACTAGGTTGTGGGTTTGGTCCTTAGGAGAGGCAGCCAATCCGTGTTTCTCTCTCACATCGATGTTTCTCTCCCTCTCCCTCCCTTCTCTTTCTCTCTAAGGTCAATAGGCAAGTCCTTTGGTGAGGATTAAAAACAAAACAAAGCATTTGTGCCGCAAGTGAAAGACAATCTACAGAATAAGAAAAACATACATGCAAATCATGTTTGGTAAGGAACTCCTATCCAGAATAAAGACCTCTTACAATTCCACAATGGAAAAATAAACTCAATTAACAAATGGGTAAAGGATATAAACAGATACTTCTCCAAAGAGGATATACAAATGGCTAACAAGCACATGAAAAGATGATCAATGTCATTAGTCATTAGGGAAGTATAAATCAAAACCACTTTGACTCACTAGGATGGATATAATAAAAAAGACACAGAATAACAACTGTTGGTGAGAATGTGGAGAAATGGGAATCTTCTTCATTACTGATAAAAATGTAAATAGTGCAGCCACTTGGGAAAACAGTTTGTAAGTTCTCCCAAAAAATGGAGCAACTGAAACATCCATCAAAGGATGAATGGATAAACAAAATCTTATCTCCATATAATGAAACATTGTTTGTTAATAAAAAGGAATGAATTACTGATACAGGCTACAACAGGGATGAACCCAAGCAACATACTAGGTAAAAGAAGCCAGTCACAAGACCAGGTAACGTATAGATTCCATTTATTCAAAATGTCTAGAATAAGCAAATTTATACAGACAGATTAATGGTTGCCAAGGGCAAGAGGGGGTGGGTGGCAGTGACTGTTAATGGGTACTGAGTTCTTTTTGGGATAAAGCAAGTGTTTTAAAATGGATTATGGCAATGGCTGCACTCTTTAAATACACTAAAAGTCATACTAACTAGCATACTTTCAATGGGTGCAATGTATGATAGGTGAATCCTGATCTCAATAAAGATGTTAAAAAAACAAACAAAAAGGTTGACCAGTGGTTGTGAGACCGTGCAATGCTTGCTCTGCACGACTCCCATTCCAGGCAGTCTCCCGGCATTGCCTGCAGCACAAACATGCACACCTGGGGGGAGGGGCTGAGGGGTAAGCAAAATCAGAGCACCTCTTCCGACAGCCATCTGGTCCACATGATGCAAGTGACTGCTATTTTTGGAGTGCAGCGCAGCAATGGGTGTATGCCCTAACCTGCTGGAAGGGCCCAAGGAGCTAGCTGCTGCCTGGAGCTTCTGGCAGCAGCTCTTGCATCTGCTGAGTGGGCAGGAAAGGGACCTAAAACCGCACAGTGGAACGCTCACAGCTGGCTCGGAGATTTTCCGTGTGACAAAACATATGCACAGCACTGGGCGAAGTCTTCCTCACTCCTGAACTCCTCCCCACCTCCCACTCCCAAGTAGAAGTCTGCTATTCTAGGTCAACGTACTTTAAATGTAGGTGCATCATGAATCAGCTAGAATTATGTAACGATCCAGGGGAAGGACCTTTAAAAGTATTATGTAAGGGAGCATTGACTCTGAGGCCACTTTCTGCGTGACCTTGGGCCAGCTCCTCTGCCTTTCTGCGTCTCAGTGTCTTCATCCGGAAAATGGGAACAGTAAAGGCAACTGCTTCCTAAAACCTCAGTGACGATGACATAAATTCACCCACGTAAAACGTTAAGAACAGTGCGCAAAATAATGTAGGTGGTAAGGGGCTTTTTTGCTATTCTTATACATATTGACAGGTAAATCTCATCTTTTTATGGAGGAAGATGCTGAGCTCGGCAGTGGTAACGTGACCGCCGCGGGCAGTGACACAGCGGGCACGGACTTCAGGTCTCTGACTCCTCACCCAGTGTCCTTTCTACTGCAGCGCATTCGTGCAAACCAGGCACGTTAATAGCCCTTGACTAAGTTTCAGGGCCTGAAAGATACAAATGGCACACACACACGGTGCCCAGCCCCTATGTCTCACCCGACACAGGTGTTTGTGAAACACCTAATCCATTCCCTTCCCACTGCAGGTTTAATCTTCTAATATCTGATGAGAGGATTTGACACTAAGCCCCAGAATGTCCAATGTTCAGCTGCTCGAAAGACAGGGTGGCTCGGGACTGTTGAAGAAAATGCTCATAACCAGGTTTCCCCCCATTTTCCTCTGAAGGAGCACAGGGTACCTGAGCATGTGCAGTATATATTAGGGCAAAGGGACTTTTCTTCCTTTCTCTTTCTGCATTTTAGTGGTAGTTTCATGCAAGAAATATAGATGGCATTCTCAAGGCTTGATGTTTTCATCTTTTAATAACTGATACCTATTAGTTTAAGAGGCAAAAAAAAGTTCACAAAAATAACTACGTTTTTTGGCAAAATACCAAAAAATGCAGCCAAGGTAAGCTTTAAGCTTCTAAATGATCTTATCTTCCACTCCACCCCCAGCCCCCACACAATCACTGCACAGTGTCTAGACCAGCCTATGAGGTCCTAAAACATCAGCCCCCCCCCCCAACCCACCCACCCATGGTTTGTTAGAGGCTCACTCGTCTCAGCTCTCCAGCCTTGCGGGGGGGCCTGGTCTTCTCTCATTTCCTCAAACTCACTGGTCTCTAACCTGCTGTAAGGCTTGCTTACTGACATTCAGTACCTAGAAAGTTCTTCCTTACAGCCTCCAACTGCACCTCGCCTTGGCCTCGCCACCTAATTTCAATTTATCATTCGGGATCTCTTAAATCTTTTCTTCAAAAAAGCTTTCCCCAATGATCTGAACTAGCCTCTCCTCTTCCCCCTCCCCAATCACACACACTTGGAACGTGCATCTGACCACTTAGCCAACGAATGTCTTTCTCCTCCAGGCCCTTGACTGGAAGCTCAAGGAAAGCAGGGGCTGTGTCTGTCTCCTCCAATGTCGCTCACCCTGTGCCCAGCTCGGAGTGGGTGGTGAAGGAAGTTAACAACGCTCTCCAAGGGTTCAAAGGATTAGCTGCTAAACAGACTTCCTAACTTTTCCACTGGAATTTGATGAGGCATTCCCTATCAAGCTGGGTGCAGGACAGGATTCCACAAACCACACAGAGCATTATGTTCCCCCTTTGGAGAAAAACTCCAAAAGGACGAAAACTTGGACTTGGGATTACACGTATTTTAAAGTTACTGTGTGCAAAACCATAAGAAAAAAAAAAAGGTTATTTTTCTAAACAAGCTTCTTTCTCTTGGGGAGACTAACTTACATAGGAGGGTGGAAGAAACAAGAATGCATTAGTTCTCCCTAGGCGATTATTGTTCCTTTCCAAAGGAAGTGCATCTCCTAATGTAGTCGAATGTGTCGAACCATAACTGTAAGTACACGCAGGAAAAGTAGTGCGATGGGTGTCTATAAGCAGTGCGCCCACAACGAGGCAGCCTCGGGGGGCCAAGGGAACAAGCTGCATGGTGTGAGGACAATAACCTGGCATTACTCACAGAATGAACTCCTCTTACTTGGAGAAGGAAAAAAGTAGACTCAGAACAGATGGCATAGGCATCACATGAGAAAGATTCCAAAAGATCCTTCTAGAGAAACTGTGCTCTATTAAAGGATAACACTAAAACAGTCAGGAAAAAAATAAGGGGCTTCCCATGCTCAGAAGGTACTGGACCAGGAGACTAAACTTTCTACATGGAGAGAAGAGTTAGAAAAGACAGACAAAAACCAAAAAAGGAGGAGAGGGGGAGATGGAGAAAAAGGAAGAGTAATGACTTGTTAAGGATGAAAGGAAAAAGTTACAAAGCACATGTGATGGAAAGGGGCGACTAAACAGCTACTAAATTGTACTCAGAGGTATAAGATCCATAGATCTCGGAGTTTAAAGATACATCAAAAGGAAAATTACCTGATCAAGCACCCTCCCTCTAGGTTAGGAGAGCGCCAGGCCCAGGCATCCGCTGAAGCCCCCGCCACAAATTACCCATAGCTAATGCAATGGCTTGACATCAGTAAGGTCCCTGAAGAAAAGGCCTGGTCCTCCACAACACTGCTCCTCACTTGGTCTCGACTACTGATTACAGGAAAAATAAACAGAGCTCACTTCTGACCACACTACGCACAGGAAAGAGATTCTGGGTACACCCAACAGGTGCACTTGGCTGTGCTGTGTAACCTCATCAAATTCACTATGCCAACTCTCCCTCCCAGACACATCCGTCCCTAAAACACCCCAGAGCATCGCCACACTATGACCCTGAAAAACTGTCCTATCAGAAAGGATGGGAAAATATACCTCTCTGATTCTAAGAGATACTGGGAATATTTCTGGTTTCACAGACATTGCTATTAGAATTAAAAATGCCTAACTCATTTCCCATAATAAGAAGTTTAATTCCAAAAAAGTGCCTAATATAGTTTCCAGTTTACAGAGGCTTTTTATTAAATGCTGCTTGCACAAATGAAAAAAAGAAAAAGAAAAAAAAAAAACCACACACACTAATTCTGAATCATTTTCACAGCTGAAGAATAGTCCTGACCTCAAGATATGAAGGAAGTACTTCCACAAATTGGAAAGGAGTGGGCTACTATTTTTAAGCCATTCTGTTCTGCAGGGCAAGAAAACAGCTGATAATATTTGCATTGATTTTATGGTACTTTCTGAGTCTGTAAAACAAAAAGAAATGCTCAGCGATAAAACCAAAAACCTTGTGCAAAGATTTGAGCTCTGAAACTGTTGAGATGGAACTGTGACAACTAGGTCTGAAGGTGACGAGAGAAAGCGTTTGCACTGTGGACTTTGAAAGGCCATTTCCCCTCTGGAATTCCAGGTTTCTATGGGCATGGCCAGGCAAGATCAGCGTCTCCCTCCCGATGACACCGAGGGCATCGTGCTTTTCAAGTCACCACACATCTCAGGATTTCGTAGGTTTCCTTGAAGTGAAAGGGTAGCTATTGCCCTCACCCAGTCCCAACAGGAGAATGTATCCGTACACACGGGGGACACTGTCCTGTGAGTGAAGTGCTTTGAAGAAATATTCCCCGTCCGCAGATGCGGTCTTTATAGTCCCAGGAGAGGTCGTGACCCCGACCCCCAAGAGGCGCGTCCAGACGTAGCCCTCCAGCAGCTCAGACAAAGGACCGAGCCCTTGGCGCGCCCCCCACTCACCGCTAAGATAGTTGGTCCACTTGTACAGCACCCCCTCCATGGCGCCTGCGGCCCCTCCGCCTCTGCCGCGCTGGGGCCACTGTCCCTCGATCGCCAGCCCCCTCACTGCTCCAGACCCCAGGAGGCGACAGGCACCGGCAGCAGGGCCATCTCCCGGGGCTGCCGAGCCGCCCACTCCCGGCGCCCGGGTCTGGTGCGGGGACGCTCGACCAGCCTCACATTGTCAGTCCGGGGGCGGGGTCACTGCGGCGGCCTCCGCAGGTTAGCACACGACAGGGGCTGGCGCGCCTCGGCCAGTAGACTGAGATGCCGGGTGGGCCGGAGGGGCGACTGAAGCCTTCAAAGTGCCGCAAGACGGGCAGCGGGTCGCTGGCGGTGCCACCGCGCGCTACCTGAATCCTCGACCTGCCGGGCCCGCGGCCCACTCGCGCATGCCCAGTGCACCGTTCGCGTGTCCCTTCCGAAAATCCACTCCGGAGTTTGGCTGCTACAACGAGGGCGGGGCTGAAGGAGCCAAGAGGCCCGCAGGGAAATTTACTTTTGGTAGGCTGGCTTGCAAGAAAGCTTTGGGTAAAAATGGAGAAGGGAAGCCGGTGGGATAAGTGTGGGACTTGCTCCTGGCTGTTAATGGTGCCATAGATGGGTCGGGCCCCACCTCTCGCTTTTCGGGAGTTAACATGGCCCCTCAGGATGGCCCCTGGTTTCTAGTTCCCAGGAGATTTCAAGGCCGCCCAATTGATCCCACACACTCCAGGTACCCAACAACAGGGCTTAGGGAGATGATGGGCATTTCATGATAGAATGCGGTGTGGCCAGTATAAATGAATATTGTAGTAATTCTAAGGCCTGGCTACTGGAAATATGGGGTGTCCGGGGACAGCAGTACTGGCATCCCCTAGGAGCTGGTTTGTCAGAATTGCAAAATCTCGCCTCTAGCCCAAATCCCTGGAAACCAAATCTGCATTTTAACAAGATCCCCAGGGGATTCCTATGCATATAAAAGTGTGAGGAAGTTCTGTCCTAAGGTTAAGTGAGCAGGAAAAATAACTATAAATTGGGTAGAAAGAGGAAGTTACGGAACGGAGTGTACAATGTGTTCTAAATTATTTTAGGCATAAAAATGTCACAGAAGCATGCACCAAAATGTTAGGATTATTTGCGGCGGTTTTTTTTTTTTTTTTTCCTCGAGTGCCCTATTTAGCAAGTAAAAATACAGAGCGATTCGTTGTTTATCTGAAATTTAAATTTAATTCAGCTCTTGTATTCTAACTGGAAACCCTCCTTTCGTGTTTTCCAGTTTCTTCCGAGTCGACTACAGTGAACATGTATATTGCTTTTGAAATGAGGTGGAAAAATGTGAAACTAAGATGAACCTGTGTAACTCGTAACTGTGATTACTTTCTTTTTTAAAGTGGAGGTGTGCACGTGCTTATCCTCGATGGGATCTATTGTAGACATTCTGGATTAAGAACAACTAAATCCTAAGTGATAAATTGTTAGTAGCCACAACTTTACGCGGTGTTGTATAATGCATCAGAAGACCTGATTTGAAGGCGTAGCTCAACTGCTTTGGGGCTAATAACCTTAAGCAGAACCCTTAATCTCTCCTAGTTTAAATATACTTTTTTTTTTTTTTCTTTTTCATATGGGATACAAGAACCTGGCCTACTGGCAGTGGAGTAAGGGTCACTCACGGGAACGCGCTTCGTGAACCCTACAGTACTGTTCGTCTTTATTGTTTATACCGTAAATTAAATAATAAGCAATAGCAGGGGTGTTAGACTGTGGCTCCTGGGGCTTCTCCCCTACAGCGAGAAGAAATACTTCAGGAAATCTCTACCATTTTGCAAGGCCCCAGGACTCCTCTCACCACGCTCAGACCCTGTCTTCACACGTGTAAATCTGCCCGGGGAGTTTCCGGTTAGCTCCTTGCCCCACCCCTCCCAAAATTCCAAGTTGTGGAATTCCTTAATCCGTGGGACTCTAGGACCACTCCGGGTGGTTCGCTGGCCGACTCCTGGTCCGGAGGGTTGTAAATTACATTCTTGCAGCATCATTGGCTTGAGAGGCGCCTGAGGGACAGCACTGCAAGCCAATGGGAGTCTGTACACGGTGTACGAGCTACTCCTTCCCGGGATTTGGTTTTAACTCTTTGGAGGTGAGTTCGCAGTGCGTGGGAAAGTTTCAGATAGTAAACTTGCCACGTCTGCTAGGAAGGGAGTCATGAACTTGCTAGAGGCCGTTGTCCTTAAGTCATCAGCTACGTACATTCTTAACCCTTTGAGGTCTGGGGTCCTTTCTCTGTTTTTGTAGGAACTGCTTTCCTGCTCCAGCAACATGAGGCTTTTCTTGTGGAACTCGGTCCTGACTCTGTTAGTCACTACTTTGAGCGCGGCTCTGATCCCTGAACCAGAAGTGAAGATTGAAGTGCTCCAGAAGCCGTTCATCTGCCATCGCAAGACCAAGGGGGGGGATTTGATGTTGGTCCACTATGAAGGCTATTTAGAAAAGGATGGCTCTTTATTTCACTCCACGTAAGTAATTATTCCCCGCAGGTAAAACAATGAAGAACCCACCCATCCATGCCAGCTTAACGACAAGAAAGGCAGCGTGTACCAAGTTTTACCACTCTTAAAAGCAAAACAAAAACTGAAATATCTTATTTTCTTCTTTGGGGAAAGGAAATTGTTTGAAACCAATCTCATATAAGGAGACTTTTGAAGGTCTTACTGGAAACATGTAGTCAAGATAAAGCCGTTCATTTTTTATTGTCAAAATTAGACCTAGAATCTTTGAAATACTGCAGAATATTTTGGGGTATAATAAAATGATAAACTTTAAAAAGCTTGAAGGAATTCTCATTTTCAAACTCCATTCCTGAGGGAAGATGTCTCAGTTCCATTTTTAACTTGGTGTCAGTGACATTGACTTAAAACTTTTCAGAGCAACTTCATGAGCAGGATACACAATCATTTATTTGCCTGTTGTAGGGTATGTTAATGCTAATTCCTTGACCTATTTAACTTTCGTTCTGACACACGGCATGGCACGGGACCATGATTTATTTCATCATTTGTCTCTTTTTATAAATTCAAAGACTTAATTGATGCGTATGGGTGTGGTTATGGATGATTAATCCTTTACCTACAGTGAAGGATTTTCAAGGGGTTACACTATCATTATTTCTGTTCTGTAAACAAATTGTAACATACAAAAGTTTTACAAGTGTAATGATTTCCAATCAGGCATTGATTCTACTTATTGCATTCCAAAAGTATTGTTTTGAACATTTCCTTTATGTTAGACCCTGTGCTTGATACTAGGGAGATTCAAAAACTTCGGCTTCGCTCCATCAGGGTCCATTCTTTATCTATCCGTCTATCAAACCTGGGCATTCAGATCTGGCCTGTTGCAAGGTTTCGGGAAGTGACTGGCTGTCTTTTCTGAGCTTTGTTAGCCCTTGCAAAAGGTTCCAAAATGACGTCTTGTCATAGAATTCTCAGCAACCCTGTCTTATTGTCAAGGCCATTGCCACAGTGGATGTTAAAAAGTAATCATGATTTTCATTTTAAATTTCCAATTATATTCTTATTTTCAGTCTGATCTGTTTTAGATCCAGACTGATTTCTTTCAGAACTCAAAACCGTAAGCCCATGTGGACTGTGGTGTCAGTCAGGGGACATTATTGAGCAGTTTGCTGCTAAAGTCCAGTAATTGATGAGGGGACTGTTGTCACGCAGCTTCCACGTAAATGGTCAGGAACCGCCTACCCTGAGAAAGATGAAGTGCCATAAAGTGGTCATTTTATAAAGAATGTTTGCCATTTCTAGACCTATAGCCTACGAGGTAAATAAGTAAAGGTTTAAATTCCTTAGCTGTGACAAGAAATGTGCCAAAACTATAGTCAGTGCTGGATGGTAGATTGTTTCTTTCCTTTTTATTTTTTGTACCCTTCCCAGATTTTGTACAGTGGGTATTTTGTTACTTTGATCATGGGGAGAAATTAAGGAAAAAAGGAAGTAATGGCCTTTACCTAGACTTAGTGACCATGGACCCATGAAGCCTAGTAGACTGGCTTCCCTTTCTCACCTACAAGATGATACTCTTGTACAGAGCACTGTCCGCGTTGAACCCAAAGGGAGCTAAGTGAGTCTCAGACACTGCCTGGCCCTCAAGGCCTCCAGCAGCTCCACAGGTGGGTTTTCCTGGGCTGGCCTTGCTTCAACTCTTGAGCCAGGATATCCTGACCATTCTCTTCTTGAGACCTTCAGGGGCCACCCCTCCAGGCTTTCCTGCATAACCCCATGGTAGACCCCTGCAGAGAGAATGGGGCCGGTGTCTGAGTGGGGATAACGCGCAGAAGAGCAGGCTTTCCCAGCCAGCAAAGCCGTCAGCAGGCTGCATGTAAGGAAGTTTGCAGATAGGCCAGACGACACTATGTTCCTGACCATCACGGTGTCCATGTGGGTATGGACACGTGTGCGGGTCATAAATTCTTTTTAGTCTCTCATCCTCCTTCTGAAACTCACCCACTCGTAACTAGTCTTCTCTCTCTTCTGCACTCAGTAGTCTTGCTGGGACAGCATCACTTTAGGGTTAAGACCTTGAACTTTGTAGTTAGGTCAAACACTACCACGCTTAGCCTCAGTTTCCTCATCTGTACAATAGGGGATAATGGCACTTACCTCATATGATCATTGTTAGAGTTAAAAGGGGCAAAACATTTGGGGTGATACCTGGTATACGGTAAATGCTTAAATAACGGTTGATTGTTTTTATTATTATGTCCCTTGCACTTCTCTAGCTGAATCAACAGTGTGAAATTTGCATCAAGAAATACAGACAGTGAATTGAATCACACTATAAAGTTGATTTGGTTTTGTGTGTATATAGCTGTTTTTGTTAATTTCCAAATTTAACCACTAAAGGTGGGGAAAATGCACCATGGCAATAAAAAAAAAGTTGCTAAAATGTTCTAAGGTGTTTTCTTTCTATTGTAGTCACAAACATAACAATGGTCAGCCCATTTGGTTTACCCTGGGCATCCTGGAGGCTCTCAAAGGTTGGGACCAGGGCCTGAAGGGAATGTGTGTGGGAGAGAAGAGGAAGCTCATCGTCCCTCCCGCCCTGGGCTATGGAAAAGAAGGGAAAGGTAATGACATTGTACAGTTTTCTGTAGCACTGGCCTTCTTTTCTAAGTGAGGAGCAGCAGTTAGTGTAACTACTATGTATTTCCACCCCCCAGAAGTAAACCCAGGACTTGTATTTCTTTGGAAAATATAATTATGTCTTGGTTGTCATTTGAAATGGCCAATTAAAGCCATAATATCTAAATGGTGTACTGAGCTAACAGTGAAAAAGGTCCTGGAAACTTCAACTCAGTTATTAACATTGTTCACCAATATGATGGCTTCTTGTGTGTGTGTGTGTGTGTGTGTGTGTGTGTGTGTGTGTGAGAGAGAGAGAGAGAGAGACAGTATACATAACATAATATTTATCATTTAAGCAATTTAAGTGTGCCGTTCAGTGGTATTAAGTCCATTCACATTGTTGTGCGAACATCACCGCTCTTCATCTCCAGGAACTTTCTCGTTCTCCCCAACTGAAACTCTCCAATTTATTTTCGCAATGCAATGATTACTCAGCATAAGTATTTTGATGAGTTGCAGTTTTGAAATATAGATGATTAAGGCATTACCAGCAGTTTCGGGTATGAGCCGTGTGTGACACTCCACTGAAGTTTCCCACAGCAAAGCTTATACAGTTTTTGGTAATTTAATGTAAAACAATAATGGAGTGACTTGAAATGAGTTTAGGGCAGGGGTGTCAAACTCATTTTCACTGGGGGCCACATCAGCCTCGTGTTGCCTTCAAAGGGTGGAATGTAATTTTAGGACTGTGTAAATGTAACTCCTCCTTAACTTTAAGGAGTTGCAATTACATGCAGCCCATACGTTCACAAGGCCCATGTGGCCCCTGGTGAGAATGAGTTTGACACCCCTGGTTTAGGAGGACAGAAGCTGGCAGGGGAGCTGGTGAGCCCTGGTGCTGTTTGCTCCAGGGCAGGCATATGGACCTGCTGTCTCAGTGGGAACGCGTCCGGCCTCTTGAAGGGCTATTTCCCAGAGGCCAGAAGCATAGGGTGTGCATGTATCCCATGATGCCTTATCCTAATCTTACCTAAAGGAATAACCAGGTACCGGAAGAAAGTTTTGTGGATAGAGATGTCCATCACCGTGTTGTTTCTAATGGCAAAAAAATAAAAAATAAAAAAATAAAAATTGGAACCAACTTAAGTGTATAATGAGAAGGGTTCATTTAGCAAGATAAAATATGGCCCAGTTACAAAAATGGCATTTCAAAGATTTAAATAATTATATCCAAAATATGTATGCTATAATATTATATATAAAAGTAGAGAATAAAGATAACAGTACATATTATAATAGTAAGTACTAGAAAAAAGTGGTACACATACAAAGTGAATCACAAAGAAATAAATAAGAATGTTAACAATGGGGCTGGGAGTTATTTTTATTTCTGGTTCTATCACTTCCAAAATCTCTGCAATGGGCACATATCACCTACACGATGAAGAGAAAAAAGTTTTAAGTAGTCCTTAGAATCAGAGGAAGGAGCACTCTGATGTAATAGGAAGATGGACTTCACAGCATCCCCAGGTCTAAACCATTTACAAAGTGGGAGCCCTAGTCCCAGTTTCCTAGGAAGAAAATTATAGGTCTCATACATGAAGTATTGTGTGTTCTAAAATGAAACTTGAACTTGCTATATAAATCTTATGCATAGAATGGGATTTACTAACCAAACTCATTCCTTCTTTTAACGATAATTCTCTTAAGAGAATCAAGTATGTAGAAAATGTTCTCTGATGCTCAAATGTACCCTTTCACCTTCCTGTGTCTTTATTGTCTCACCTTTAATATTTAAACGTATAGTATTAGTCCATTAGTCAACAAAGTGTTTTTCCTCACTGCATGGAACTGCATTTTACTTTATAACCAATAGGGACTAAAGCTGAGTCATTTCCTTCAAACTGAGCATCATGAAACTAATTCTGCTAATATTTAACACTAATTTTGTAGTCCTGTAGTACCTTGTTTGCATGCCACCTTGGGAAAGGTACCGGTTTTCTCGACGGCCTCGTGCCTGCCCCCTGTCTGTCTAGGTGTGGAATGGCAGCGCCGCAGCACACAGCGTAAGTTTTGCTCTCTTCAGCACTTACACGTGCCCTTTCCTGGAACTACGTGGGATGGGGAGACTGAGAAATGCTTGTAATGTTTACCTAGAGCTATGCGTTAAATATAGTTATAAGGACACAGGTAAAGAATTGCCTATATTTGCCAGGAAAAAATGTCTTTAAAGGTCTCTGGGGCTTTAAAAATGCTCTTTACACCTTAAAAAATTTTTATCTCCCTTCTCAGGAATGTGTTTTAATTTTTCCCCTTTCCTGAAAATTTTTTCACATATGTATGATGTCCCACATCAGAGGGGGTGCTTTCCAACTTTCTGGAATTGTTAATCCTTTCCGAATTGTTTTTAAAGCCTACAAGAGAATTCTATCTTAGCAACATAATACATGAGAGCTTACTATTTATCAAGCATCATGCTAAGTGCTTTGCATGGACTTACCTTCCTTCATCTTCCCAACAGACTCTGGAGGTGGGCGTGACTGCCATTAGTGTTTTACAGATTGGGAAACTGAGGCCTAGAGATGGGCAGAAGTGAGCTGCAGTCCTAGACAGGGTGACACCAGAGCTCGGTCAACTGTCAGCCGCCTCCCACGGTGGAGATGGTGTGTGTCGCGGTCAAGACTGTTTGGCCCAAGTTTGTAAACCACTATTAGTAACTCTGAAACCTCCACAGCACTTTGAGTCATTCTTGACTTAAATATATTTGAAATTTTATACCCAGACCATTAGGTGTGTGTGTTTGTGTGTGAAACAGTTTTCCAATTGCAAAGATAAAAACAGACTGCTATTGATCTATTAGTTTGGATTATTCCTTCTTTATTCTACTTTTTTAGTGAAATATGATTGTAAACAATTTCCATTACATGTGATAGTTTAGGAGGGCTCTTCATTTAATTCAATTAAAAGAATAATTTGTCCAGTACCATGAGTTTTCTATCATCAAAACTGCACCCCTGTCTCTCTTCATGTTAGGTAAAATACCCCCAGAGAGTACACTGATATTTAACATCGATCTCCTGGAGATTCGAAATGGACCAAGATCCCATGAATCGTTCCAAGAAATGGATCTCAACGACGACTGGAAACTCTCTAAAGATGAGGTGACCGCTCCTTCCTCCTACTCTTTCTTTCTTCCTTCTTTCAGCTCACTTTTCAAGAGATATGTTTGTAAAGGAACTTTATTTTTAACTTGAATAAAACATTATTTCTAAATCTTCTTAAAATGCCTATGGTATGCAAATGGACTTTTCCATAGGAAATCATTGTTTTGGAGAGAACCGTATTGAGACTTAAAAACACACCATTTATTCTTTTGCTTTTTTTCTCTCCCTAATGTTTAAGGTTGACTATATCCTGTCCTTGCACTGAGTTGTCTTTTTTTCCAAAGATTTTATTTATTTATTTTTAGAGAGAGGGGAAGGGAGGGAGAAAGAGAGGGAGAGAAACATTGATGTGAGAGAGAAACAGCAATCAGTTGCCTCTCTTTTGTGCCCCTTCTGAGGACCGAACCCAAAATCCAAGCATGTGCCCTGACCAGGAATCGAACCGGCGACCTTTGCTTTGTAAGATGATGCCAAACAACTGAGCCACACTGGTCAGGAAGGCACTGAATTTTTGAAAGCATTCCCATTTTGGAGTTACTGTATCAGAAACATAACATGTCCTGAGAAATATCTCCTGAGGACAGTTTTTGTTTAAACCTGCAGACTGGCCGTTAAATGCATTTTGTAGTGATTTCCTAACAATTAGCAGCAAGCAACTCATGTGCTCCATTTTGTTCGGATTAGCACCCGGGGTTTTCCACCGCAGGAGACCGTTCACAGCCCCGTCACAGTCCTGGTGCTTGAGAAAGGAAAAGAAAGGAGTCTCCTTCCTGGCATTAGGCTTCCCCAGCCACAGCCACGCACACCTGCCCTAGTCTTGCTGCTATGGGCAAAGAAGTGAAGGCAGACATTTATCCCCACCGCCTTTTCAAAAAATCTACCTATGCTTTCCCTTATGGCTTGGGTGGTCAGAAATCAAGTCTGGGTTTTTTTTTGCTTTGATCAATTTGATTTTAATGGCCAGCCAATGATTAGGTCTTAAATAGAGTACATTGTTGTGAACCACTGGGGCATGATCCGCAGCTACTAAATTTATAACACCTTATATTGTTACCAGTCATAGGATATTTTTTGACCCAAGACAAATTTTTAATTTCCTTTAATTAAAAAATATTGAATACGCAGCCTATTCACATGATTCAAAAGATCAATCCCATTAAAAAGATGTTTATCCAGAAGCCTTTTTCCCATCCACATCTTCTACTGTGTGATCCACCCCTTTTCGGTCCAGTTTTATTAGTTTATAATGCATTCTACTAGTATCTCCTTATGCAAACTTCACCAAACATGAATACATGCTCAATTTTCCCCTTTCTTACACAAAATACTTGGCATTTTGCTTTATTCACACAGTACACCCTGGAGATATATTCTACATTAATTTATAGATCTTCATCATTTTTTTTTAATTTAAATTTTGAGCTACTAATTTTTTTTTTTCGGAGAGAGAGGAAGGGGGATAGAAAGAAAGAAACACGAGTTTGTTGTTCCACTTCTGCATGCATTTACTTGTTGCTTCCTCTATGTGCCCTCACTGGGGTACTGAACCCACCACCGTGGCATACGGAAGCGACACTCTAACCAACTGCGCAGCCCGGCCAGGGCAGACCTTCATCAGTTTTCCTTTTACAGCTGCATTAAATCACCCTGATCTTAAAAATAAATGTATACTATATGCCTGTTGGTGGTAGGAGGAGGCAAGAGGATTTGAAATTGCTGATCTAACAAAAAGAATAATAGGATATGATTAAAAATTAAAATGCAAGTTGTAGTCCATTATAGTGAACCTGGTGTTTGACTGGGCGCAGTATTTTGTTCTGTGTTTAAATACCTGAACAGAAGTGGACACTGTAGTCTAAGCACCACTCATCAGGTTGGGTTTTGCCATGATTTCTGAGATTGGAAGGTCATGGGACGTGGTCATAGCCAGGTCCCCAGCCTGTACTATTCCCAGACACTTACTTAAATTAAAAATGCCATCACATAATCAGATTTTAGGACAAATGTCTGGAATTCTGACCCTTGTTAGGAAACACAGTGTGGATAATTGAATGCATTGAAAGACGCTGCCTTTCAAATGCTTGGCTGTATTTAGACGCAGGTTGAGAACAGGTAGTGTGCTTGAACCGGGTGTTGTTCAGATGATGGAAGGATGATCGTTGCCACTGAGCAATATTCTGTGTCTCTACTGTAGCGATACAGCAAGAGTTTTTAAGGAAAAAAAGCCTTGGCAATTCTTCTACTGTCATTAGAAATGTACCATACAGTTGTTCAGTAGTTGTTATGTATCATGAAATGAGCTACCAGTCCAGTCTGTGATACTGATTGGCTGGATATGGGTATCTAATGAATTAGAGTTATTAACCAGACCTGTTATTTTGCAGGTTAAAGTGTATTTAAAGAAGGAGTTTGAAAAGCATGGTGCGGTGGTGAACGACAGTCATCATGATGTTTTGGTGGAGGATATTTTTGATAAAGAAGATGAAGACAAAGATGGATTTATATCTGCCAGAGAATTCACATATAAACATGATGAGTTATAGAGATATGTCTGCTTATTTTATACAGCATCCACCATTAAAGAGAAGCTGACCATCTTTAAAGAAAGTCTCATTTTTTTATCACTGTTTTGTTCTATTTTGTTTTTTGTTATTTTTATGTATTTTTCTGAATGTTATTTAAAGCACCCCTTGGATTTCTAAGTACCCATTTCTTTCTGGTAAGTTATGGGGAAGAAAAAAAAATGTACCTGTCTTTGACTAAGAAGAATTCTGGACCATTTTCTGCTTTCACATATGAAGTCTTATGGCCTACTTGCAATTTTAAACTGTTACAACTGGGACCCTGCCCATGTTAAGCAAAAGGGTAAATCATCACCCTTGGTTCCTGCTTCCCTTGTTTCCTCTAAGTTAGAAACTGACATTTGCAAAGCTTTTTGCAGTAGCCCTAAGCTTGCTGTTTCCATGTCATAATGAAACAGTGTGCCTGTACCTGCCTTTGAGTTTCTGCTTGAACAAACAGGAAAATGGTTGTTGAACTCTGCTTGTTAACTGCTTCACTGAGGAGATGTGCAATGCTAAAGCAACGAACAAAGTTAACGACTTATAACTGTGTATACATTGAATGTTCCGCCTAGGACTTAAGCTATACAGGGTGTGGCAGAAGCAGGTTTACAGTTGTTCGTAGGGAAAATAATACAGTAATTAATACATAGTAATACCAGAGTAATCTCTGTGTTTCGCATACTCACAACTGTAAACCCACTTTTGCCCCCACCTTGTGGGACGTTTGGTTCCTGATTGCTACTGACTTTTCATGGTAAATAGAACGAATTATTTATGTTTGTTTCTTAATAAAATGTGTCAAAATATTGTAGTTGAGGTGGAAAGTTGTATTTAATCAGTGCTTCCTTTTTAAGGCTAACAGATTACCCTTCCTGGGTTTTAATTAACAGTCTGTAACTTGTGTATTATCCTCTAACAACACTGTGTCACCGTTAGTTAGCCAATGTTCCTGTTACTGCTGCATCAGAAAAAAGGCAGAGCCACGGGCAGCTGCCGTTGAATAAGGTCTGTCCTGGGTCAAAAAATTTGATGATTTTATTATTATGTCTTCTTCAATTGGCTTTTATCCTTAATAACTTTTTAAAAGTGTCCAAATCCCCAGTTACTAAGAATAGTCTTTTATCCTTTACAAAGCGATCACAAATACATCATTGACTTTAATTCTCATTGACCTGAAGCCCATGGAAAAAGCTGATGGTTCTACATGTACCTATTTTGTAGATGAGGAAATTGTCATTCAGAGAGATGGGTTGTTGCGACTAAGGTCAGCAACTAACTTGCCGAACCATATTTCAGTCACCAAGTTCGTTATCTCTCTACTACCCTCTACTATTGAAAAGTAAAAATTGCATTCACTGGGTCTAATTTTCTCTTCAATTTGCTTTCCTCTGTTTTTTGTCTTTGGGTCCTTATCCTTTGGTAAGGACCTTAGTGGCTATTTCTGGTGCCTTAGAATGCTCCCCTTGATCCAGACCTGGCTCTGGTATTGTTGAATAATCTTGGGGTCAGCAATGAACCGCCTTATTAAAGCCCTGGTGTGATATGAAGTTCCCAGTGTGTACCTTAGTCTTTTCATTCCTGTTTAAGTCTAGATTTTTTTTTTTTCTTTAAAGAATTGTGAACAACTCTCACATCATAGACAGACTTTCAGTGATTACATACTGTTTTCCACTCTGACCCCTTTCTCTGATTAAGTCAGCGATAGCTAGAAAACTCTTAAAATCGCTGCCATTTTCCTCAACCTGGAGGAGTTGGGAGTCACACTGAAGAAAGCCTCATGGGGCATGAGGAGGGGAAAGGAAGGGAGTAGCTTGTCACGTGGTGCTACATTACTGACTATACTCTCTATGGCAGAGTCAAGGAAAGTCAAAAGAATTTCCATCATTCAGGCAGCACATTTCTTTATCTCGGGTGACTCTGTATCAATTCCCACAAAAACATTTAGACACAAGTGTGAAATGGGAACATGTAAGTGGCGACCATTGCCTTGAAGTTCGCTGCCTTTGTGGTGTGGTTGTCTTTGCACCTTTTCATTTGGGGGAATAATCAGGCACAAGCCGTGACTCCACTTGTACATACTTTGACTCATGGATACTGCTAGGTGTGTCACCTAAATTTATAGTGCTATGTTATGGTATTCTTTTCAAAATAAAGTTTACTTGGGAAATAATTGGCTTCGTGAGAAATTCTTCACTGATCTCTTCTGCCCTTTATTGATTTTCTTAACTGGTTTTCTAGGTTTTATATCGAAACCAAGTGAGGAAGATGGATGGGTAGTTTGGGGAGGGGTAGAATGACATTTTGTACGTGCCTAATTATCTACTCTGTTCAGATACATTTGTAAGGAAAGCTGTGATTTGGTTTAAAGTGTTTTGAAATAAATAAACATTAAACCTTCAGCATTGAGGGATATAGTTAATAGTGAATTTTGGGTACTGAGAAAGTGTGGGCTTTTCATTTGTTTTTTTTCCATGTTAGTTATCACTGTTGTTTTGGCTTGGGGATTTTATCATGTGTCATGAGTGGGTATCATGATGATTAATGCCTACTGAGTAAATTAGTGCTATAAAATACCTATGTAATTAAATAAAATGCTGGGGTGCTATAAAAATAACAAGAAAATTAAAAATAACAAGAAAATGATTTCTATTTCAGGCGGGTGATTAGCTATTTGAAACTTTCCTTGTGGAAATGAAGTTTTATTCCTCTTATTCATGATGCAGGATATTGCTTACCTCCATAGGGCTATTTAGATACCAGCATGTTCTCTCTCCTCGATGAACTGAGTGCACGGGTGACTTCTCAGTGCCTGGAAATTGTAAGAGGAGAAAAAAGAACTTGGTGCAATGTTATAGGAAAAATACATTTCTCACCTTTTTGTTAAAAAAGTGAAGTATCATTGTATTAATAACTCTACTAGAAGAGAAAAAGGATCCTCTGGCTTTCCCAAATTATTCTGTTTTTTTTTTTTTTCAGAATTACTTAGAACCCACTCCTTTAGAAGAATAGACAGTCAAGAGATTTTGGAAAAAATAATATTCTTTCCGAAGACTAGATATGTGTGTGCGTTTGTGTGCGTATACACATGTAGTGTACTGTATACTACATATAAACTATAGAGTGTGTGTATATATGAAGTTTTCTACTGAAGATAGCTACTGAAATGCTCTCTCTAGCACATGATTTCCTCTCTGAAAACTTGTAGTTAATGATAGTGTGACATTGTTTCACTTATAATGTAAGTCCTAGAGGAGAACGTTGGGAGGAAAATCTCAGATATTCCATGCAGCAATATTTTTCCTGATATATCCCCTAGGGCAAGGGACATAAAGAAAAGAATAAACAAGTGGGACTTCAACAAAATAAACAGCTTCTGCATGGCTAAAGAAAACAGCAAAATGAAAAGGGAACCACCTGTATAAGAAAATATATTTGCACATGATACCTTAGAGAAGTGTTTGAGCTCCAAAATATGTAAAGAACTCACACGACTCCACTCCAGGAAGACAAACAACCCAATTTAAAAAATGGGCAAAGGACCTGAACAGACACTTCTCCAAAGAGGCCATTCAGGTGACCCATAGACATATGAAATAATGCTCAGCATCACTAGCTATCAGAGAGATGCAAATTAAAACCACAATGAGAAACCACTTCACACAGTCAGAATGACCATCATAAACAAATCAACAAACAACAAGTGCTGGCAAGGCTGTGGAGAAAAGGGAACCCTAGTGTGCTGTTGGGAATGCAGACTGGTGCAGCCACTGTGGAAAACAGTATGGAATTTCCTCAGAAAACTAAAGATGGCACTGCCTTTTGACCTGGCAATTCCACTGCTTGGAATATACCCTAAGAATACTGAAACACCAATCCAAAAGAACCTGTGCACTCCAGTGTTCATAGCACAATTCACAATAGCCAAGTGCTGGAAGCAGCCTAAGTGCCCATCAGTAAATGAGTAGATCAAAAAACTATGGTTCATTTACACAATGGAATACTATGTACACAGCAGAGAGAAAGAAGGAGCTCCTACCCTTTGTGACAGCATGGATGGAACTGGAAAGCATTATGCTAAGTGAAATATGCCAGGTGGTGAAAGACAAATACCATATGATCTCACCTATAAGTGGAACCTAATGAACAAAACAAACAAGCAAGGAAAATATAACCAGAAACATTGAAATAAAGAACAAGCTGACAGTAACTAGAGGGGAGTGGAAGGGGATAAAGGGGGAAAGCGGGGGAAGGTCATCAAGGAACATGTGTAAAGGACTCATGGACAAAGCCAAAAGGGGGTAGGATCAAGGGTGGGAGGTGTGGATGGGTGGGGTGGGTGGGAATGGTGGGAAAAAAACCAAAATGAGGTAATGGGTGTTTAATTATAGTTACTGTGATCATCATTTCGTAATATGTACAAACATCAAATCACTATGTTATATACCTGAAACTAATATAATATGTTAATTATACCTCAATAAAAATTAACTAGAAATTTATGAAAGTACTCAATGCAATCCAAATTAGGGGGATGTATGAAGAAATGCAGTTCTGACAGTTTTTAGATCTGTCAGGACCTGAAACTTTATGGTTTCCTCATTAAGTTTGTCTTCATTTTGGTGCTTGTAAATAAATCCAGAAATGTTTCCATAGTGCTTTTCCCCTGATACAGGTGACTAGAGGGAGCTTTCATGAGTATCTCTGCATGACAATGTGTAACAGCTGAAATTACCACACCCTATTCTCCACCCCCCTTTTTCTGGAAAAAGAGAAATCTTTGCCTCCCTCTGTGGAAAAAAACAGAAAATCTGATATACTTTTATTTATTAGTTCTTAAATCTCTGAACATGGCTAGATGGAGTATAAGGGACTATGTAATGACTGCAGGCTATTTTAGGTGATGTTTTCCTCTTGCAAAGTAGCTCACAGAAACCTTGTAGTTAACTCACGCCCACACCTCACATGATTGATAGAGACCAATGATTAAAATCCTTATTGATATTTCTTGATGTTCTCTGTATTTGTTTGGCTGTTCTTTCCCTTATCTCTACTTGTGATGCTTTAATACAAGCACAATCTGTCTCCTGTATACAAAGCAGAGGCCAAGTGTATTGCTGCTGTAATAATAACATAACCAGCTTCTTCACGCTGACCTTGGGGAAAGCAAATGCCTCTCTATTTTCACGTGTTCCTGGCTGCTGGCCCTGAAGCCCTGCGGTGGTGTAGAGACATATCACTAGGCTTCAAACATTTCAGGCCAAGCAGGTAGTCTGGCAGGCTCCCAGGCCTGCGCCCCATGCTGCCAGCCGTGGAGGAGCATTGGCGTGCAAGTATCATCGTTTACATGAACAGTGACACATTATGGCCATAGGAAGGCATAGACCCGGATTTCTAGCAGTGACTTACTGAGTGCCCTTAAACTAGGTCTGGCTCTCAGACGTCAATGTGCAAGAGAATCAACTAGGGACTTCCGGCCAAAATGGAGGTGTAGGTAGACACACTGTGCCTCCTTGCACAACCAAAAGAAGGACAACAACAAATTTCAAAACAAAAACCAACGTGAACTGACAGAACATCGAACTGTATGGAAGTCAGACAACCAAGGAGTTAAAGAAAAAACATTCATCCAGACCAGTAGGAGGGGCGCAGCTAGGCAGAGAGGACTGGCGGCAAGGGGGCAGCTAGAAGACCAGGTGGGCGAGGCGACAACTGGCAGAGCTGGCGGTCTCACATTTGCATGCAGATAAACCGGGAGGAACAATCGGGGAATGAGACAGACTGTGCAACCCAGGGTTCCAGGGTGGGGAAATAAAGCCTGAAAACACCAATTGAAAACACCTGTGGGGGTTGTGGTGGCAGGGAAACTCCCAGCCTCACATGTGAGTCCATTGGAGAGACCCACAGGGTCCTAGAACATACAGGAACCCACCCACCCAGAATTCAGCACCAGAAGGGCCCAATTTGATTGTGGGAAGTGGAGGAAGTGACTGAAAACTGGCGGATAGCTGAGCAGGTGGCACGGTTCCCTCTCAGACCCTTCCTCCACATACAGTGCTACAACACAGTGAGTGTGTTGCTCTGCCCTGGTGAACACCTAAGGCTCCGCCCCTCATACGTCACTGGCGCACCGAAACAAAACAAAACAAAACAAAAACCATCCCAAATGAAAGAACAGATCAAAGCTCCAGAAAAAATACAACTAAGTGATGAAGAGATAGGCAACCTATCAGATGCACAGTTCAAAACACTGGTAATCACTGCTGGTCAAGATGGAGGTGTAGGTGAACACACTGTGCCTCCTTGAACAATGAAAATTAAAGACAACAAAGATTTAGAAACAAGAAAACAACCAGAACTGATAGAAAATTGAACTGTACGGAAGTCCAACAACCATTCATCCAGACCGGTAAGAGGGGCAGAGTTTCGGCAAGAAAAAGTGGAGGTTGGAGGACCCGGGTGCACAGACAGCAGCAGCTGGTGGACCCCAGGCATGGGGTGGCAACGGTGCAGACCCAGTGAAGCCAAGCAAGGTGGCTGGCTGACCAGGTGGTCCTACATTCGCACGCAGATAATCCAGGCAAAGGGGAGGCGGTGGAGGGAACTGGAATCAGAGAGAGTGAGGAGCAAGCGCCATTGTTCCCCCTCGGACCCCGCCCCCACATACAGCATCACTAACCAGCGACTGGGCTGCCCTGCCCCCCCAAAAAAAACAAACCCCCAAATGGCTCAAACTGGAGAACAACTCAAAGCCCCGGAGCAAATTTATCTAAGCAACCAAGAGATAGCCAACCTATCAGATGCACAGTTCAAAGCCCTGGTGATCAGGATGCTCACAGAATTGGTTGATTTTGGTCACAAATTAGATGAACAAATGCAGGCTACAATAAGTGAAATGAAGGAAAACGTACAGGGAACCAATAGAGATGGAAGGAAAACTGGGACTCAAATCAATGGAGTGGACCAGAAGGAAGAAAGAAACAAACAGAAAAGAAGAAAGAAACAAGAATTCAAAAAAATGAGGAGAGGCTTAGGAACCTCCAGGACATCTTTAAACATCCCAACATCTGAATTATAGGGTACCGGAAGGGGAAGAGGAAGAGCAACAAGTGGAAAACTTATTTGAACAAATAATAGAGGAGAACTTCCCCAATCTGGCAAAGGAAGTAGACTTCCAGGAAGTCCAGGAAGCTCAGAGAGTCCCAAAGAAGTTAGACCCAAGGAACACACACCAAGGCACATCATAATTACATTAGCCAAGATTAAAGATAAGGAGAGAATCTTAACAGCAGCAAGAGAACAGGAGACAGTTACTTACAAAGGAGTTCCCGTAAGACTACCAGCTGATTTCTCAAAAGAAACCTTGCAGACAAGAAGGGGCTAGAAAGAAGTATTCAAAAAGTCATGAAAGGCAAGGACCTACATCCAAGACGACTCTATCCAGCAAAGCTATCATTTGAAATGGAAGCGCAGACAAAGTGCTTCCTGGATAAGGTCGAGTTAAGGGAGTTCACCATCACCAAACCCTTATTATATGAAATGTTAAAGGGACTTATCTAAGAAAAAGAAGATAAAAAATATGAACAATAAAATGACAACAAATTCATAACTATTAACAACTGAATCTAAAAAAACACAAAAACAAAAACAAATTAAGTGAATAACTAGAAGAGGAACAGAATCACAGAAATGGAGATCATAAGGAGGGTTATCAGCTGGGGAGGGGGAGAGAACGGGAAAAAGGTACAGGGAATAAGCATAAAAGGTAGGTAGAAAATAGGCAGGGGGAGGTTACAAATAGTGTAAGAAATGGAGAAGCCAAAGAACTTATATGTATGACCCATGGACATGAACTGAACGGGGGGAATGCAGGTGGGAGGCGGTGTGCAGGGAGGAGGGGAGTAAAGGGGCGAAATGTCGTAGCATAATCAATTATGTATATATATATAAGAATCAACTAATAGCATGACAAAATGCAGGTTTCCTGGCCCCAGCCTCAGCGACTCTGAATTCAGTAGACCCTAGAACAAGTCGTGTAGGAATACTTCATACCATTGAAACTCACTGGGCTACAGTTCCCTTGGTTGGATTAAATGCACGATAAGGTCCCTTTGTGCTCCAAGAGTATGTGTACCAAGGTTCTGTTCTATAGTATTATCTGCCCCAATCCCCTCAGCCCTCTCCTGCCACCCATTTGCCCATGTGGCAAACCACAATCATCAGCATAACATTCAAAAGACAGAAAGTCTCCGTTCCTTCCCTCCATCCACTCAGTTCTCCCTGGTGGCATCTACTATTACCGTTTCTAACAAATCCCTCCCAAGATAGTCCATGCATTTGCACATAAGAGTACAGAGCGTATTTTTTTTCTTCCCACAAATGATAACACACACGGTGTTTTAGGCATGGCTTCCCTCCCCTGCTTAGTATAGGTTGGAAATCTCTCCTATCAGTTCATTGAGAGCTCCCTCATTTTTTAAACAGCTGGACAGCATTCCGTTGAATTGTGCTGTAATTTACTTGAATAGTCCCTGCTTGGTGGACATTCACGTCCAATCTTTGCCAGCACAATTAATACAGCAACGGATAACCTTGTACTCATACCATTTCACACCTGTGTCGTATTTGTAGGATAAGCTCCAGAAGTGGAATCCTCCAAAGATTGTATATGTATTTGTTATTTGGGGGGATGTTGTCAAATTGCCCTCCATGGAGGTTATACAACTTTTTGATTTTGGCCTATCTGACAGGTGGAAAATGCTACTTTGTATTTGAAGGTGATTGAGCTTGAATAACTTTTCACGTGCCTGAGTGGTACTGCATTTGATTCCCTGTGAACTTTCTCTTTGCAGGATAGTATTTTTTATTAATTCATAAAAGGTAGAGTCTGTGTTTTGTTAACAGATAGATGGTCATGTCCAGACCAATGACCTTGACGCCAGCACACGAGCATACACACACACACACACACACACACACACACACCCCTTTGTCTCCTGTGTTATTAACCCAGGGATGGAATCTGGGCTTTGCTACCTTTTATGTGACCTTGGGTGAGTTACTTAACTTCTTTGGGGCCCATTGCCCAAGTACCGGGCGCAGGGTCTGGCATATCGAGGCGGCACAGGATGGCATCTTAAAACCCAGGGAATTGTCTCGGACATGTGAGTCAACAAAGTTCAGGACGCGTTTCTCCACGGGGAAATCTCGCTTAGGCACCAAGGCCCTCAGGTAGCAACCGAATGGTGGAGTTCTGGAGAGGCGCTCGGAGGAAGCGGGGCCTGGCTTTCTTAAAGCCCTGGTTTTCCCTTTAGTGACAGCTGCCACCCCGGCGGTGGCCAAGAAATAAAAATCCAGCAAAGAGCCACTTTTTGCCGCGAGATCCGCCCTGTCGGCCACTCCTCCTGCTGCCAGGCGCTCTGCCCTACCGAGCCGAGTGCGGCGCTGCAGCCCGGGTGGCCCAGACACCACTGGTGCTGCGAGGCCCCTGGTCCCGGGTGGGGGGAGGCGGGGTGGACCCGCGGTCACGTGAGTCGGGCCAACTGTGAGCGGGGGTGGCGGGCCCGAGCGTCGGGAGTCTGAGGAGGGGGAAGCGCCCGACGGCCGCCTCCGCCCCTGCAGCTGCAGCCCCGGATGTCGCTGCAGTAGTTGTGCCCGCGGCGGCACCCGCACCCTCCGCGGCTGCAGCATCAGCACCGCAGAGCCGCTCCCTGAGCCCGCTGCCCCGCAGGTGAGCCTCGGCGGGCACGACCCGGAGCGCACGGCGTCGGCGGCCGCTTCTCCCCGCAGATCTCACTGCCATCCGCCATCGCCGTCTTCTGCGCCTCGTCGCCGCCTGCCGTCCCTCCGAACCCGCGGGTAGCGCTCCCCGGGGCCCAATCCTGGCCGGTGCTGGCTGGGACAGGCTAGGGTCTCCGGGGGAACAGGGGATTGGTGGCCTCGAGCCGGGGTTGGGGGTGTCTGGGGTTATGGGCTGCAGGGGCGCAAAAGAGGGACCCCCACCCTGGGCGCGAGGACGGCAGCCTGGGCGGAACCTGTCCTCAACGGTCCACATCCCAACCCCATCCTTGTCCTCATCTCCCTTTAACTCTCATCAAACTCCCCTGGCTGCTTCCCCTGTGTCTCCTATTCCTGATATCGAAGTTGCTGCCCCGCTGGGGTGTGTGCCCGTGCGCCCCCCACCCTCGCCACCCCTCCGATCGCTCCGGGGTTCGGGGATCGCCCGGGCGCGGGAGCGGGCCTGGCACCTTCCCCGGAGGGAAGGAACGCACCTGCCTCGCGGGTGGGCGCGCGCGAACATGGCTGCCTGGCGGGGCTGCCGCCGGTGGCCCGTCTCTGTCCCCAGGTCCACACAGTGCGCGATCCCGAATCGGGTGCCGGGGACTCCCTCCCCTTCAGGGCAAACGCGCGGGCTGTCGCTCTCCTCCACACTGGCCGGGACTTCCCACAACTTGTCCTCATGCCACGCCCGGAGCGATTCTTGGGAGGAAGGGATGTCAGGGCACATGAACGATGGCGCCGGGGGCCACTTATTGGTAGAAGGCGCTAAGTCATTTCTGGATGATTATCCACTTCAGTTTTGCTTTTGCGAACTCGCTTCTCCTGTCTGTTGAGGCGCCGATTATCTGGCGACCACACTGAGAGAGGAGAGTCGTCCGCAAAGCAGGAGGAACGCTCGAACTTCGGAGAATTGATGATAAAGGTGAAAAATGTCCACTAAACCCAAGTGCATCTAAGGAAGCTGTCATTTGCTGCGCCTCAAAACCGAGTCAGGTTTCCGTTAAATAATACGTGCTTTCTGGATTTGCGGTTTAACTCTGTCTTGCGAGTGTCTTGAATTAGGTGGTGGCAAGCTTCCCGGTAGGGTGTGTGTCTACTGTGTTCCAAGCCTGAAGAGCTGATGCATCAATCCCCGAGAAAACCTGTGTTAATTCAATATGGCAGCATGAAAAATCAGGCCAGCGGAAGCAGCACAGCCCACGGCTAACACGAGCTGCCCCTGACTCAGGCCCCGGTGAGGGAATTGGGGGGAGGGGGCGGGAAGCAGGGTTCTCCGGGGAGTTGCTGTTGCCAGCCCTGGGGCGGGGGCGGTAGGGAGTTATGTTTGCAGCAGGCTAGATTTTAGGGTACTGTAGGTCTCTGGAAGGGTAAAGTGGGAAGTTTGGGGGGGCTTTCATTTATTTTCTCTAACTTTATCAAAAGCTGGTGCAAAGACCTAATTAAAAACTCTGTGATTCTGATCTGATTTTCTCCAGGTTCCACTAAAGTGGATTTATGTGGCTGCTGGTGTCTGTTTGATGCATAACTTCAGTGTTGTTTTGTACTCACTAAACAACTGGCTGTTAAGAGAGATGGGTTTCTAATGTCAACATCGCCCAAGAACAGTACACCTGACAAATACCAGGTTCTCGGGGCAGGTTTTGTGGCAGGAGCCTCTCAACCAAGGGAGCCTCTCAACCACCGTGACCGAGCACGGAGGCACCAGGGGATGGGAGGTTCTTGAAAGGTGACTCATGCTAGGATGTCTCTCTCTGTTCTTAAATAGCCATTCTTCCCCACTGCACTGCTGTCCTGCCACCTGTGTTCTCACTCAGCCAGGGGAGATGCATGAGGAAGCATTTGTTTTGGGGGTAAGGGGACGCAGGAGGATTAGCATGAAGTCAGGAATGGGGATGCTGGAAGAAGCCTGAGAACCCTGTGGTGCCAACCCGATCTTACAGACCGGGAAGCCCAAACCGGCAGGGGGCACGGACCCAGCCCAAGGTCATATAGCTGCTTGGCAACTGGCGGTGAGGGCTGAGATCCAGGTCTTGTGGCTCCCCCAGTTCAGGGTTCCACACGCCACCTTTGAAAGCCTGGGGGGAAATGGCAAACCTGTCATTACGAGGAGGGTGGCAAGCCAAGCAACCCAAAAACAAACTGTACTGTGAATTTTAAAAGTCTATAGGTTTCCTAATTCAGGCAGTTTAGCTTCTTAAGCTGCGTGTACCTCTTCACATTTTGCAGTGACTAAACTGCTTCTATATTTAAGCTCTGAAAACATTTTAGGCGTAATCTTTGAGGCGAGAAGCACATTCTCTGATTAAAAATTAGTTGCTGATGTTTCTGGAGAACCAATAGGCCATTAAAAAAAAAAACGAAGGAAATCAAAATGGGACATTTAATAGCTTTCGGATGCACTATCTAATTTTAAGTACAAGGAAATAACAAGCGTAATTTAAAATACTTCAAAGCAGGTCTGAAGACAGGCCTTTTCTATTCTTTGAATTTGAATTCTCCGACTCATACCAGTGACCCTAGATCTACTAGAGCAAAACTAGAAATTGTGCATGGGTTGGTATCTGTGCAGAGGCGGGGAGGATGTGGGAAATATTTCTTCCGGGTGTTCTGTAGCTCCAACCCAGAGATGCGCAGAAGGGGGGGGGCTGGTTGCAGGCAGCGGGGAGAATAATTGGTGATGGTGCAGCAGTTAGAAGCTAGTCTGGCTGGATATGGGGAAGTGAGGACAGATGCCGGTACCACATGTACCATTAAAAAAAATAACTGCGTTAGAGCATGAATGTGAAGATTCATTCATTTAAATTCCCCTGACATGCCAAAGGTATTTAAAATCCCAAGTGTTTAAAATACATAAACACGTTATTTGTGTTTGTTGGAGAACAATAAACAATATAGATAAGCCAAAATTATTTTTTAAAATTCACCCATGAACCCTTTGTCCAGCAATAATCAGTCATTATGCCCTAAGAACAACCTCAGCCATTAGAATCTAGATGACAAAGACCTGAAAACAGGTTTTTAGCTCCATTTCTCCGTGGGTTGAACAAAGTGCTTGTAGGTGTTGAGGGGCTCAAAATTCATGCTGGTTCAATTCCTCAGACTTCTCACAAATCCTAATTAAAATGATGTGCCCTTCTGAATATTGTTTGCTTCTCTCAAAGTAAAACTGTATTGTATTTTAAAATTGTACTTAGCAGTGCCCCGGTGACCTGAAGGAATTAAATGAGATGTGTTAAAATGTCCTTCCTAAGCACTAAAGTCAGATTTTAAAAAATAATTAAAAGTCCAGCCCAGGTGGGTGCTCAGTTAGTTGGAGCATTGTCCCTTGTATGAAAGTTTTGCGGGTTTGATCCCTGGTCAGGGCACATACCTAGGTTTCAGGTTCAATCCCGGGTCAGGGTGCATACAGGAGGCAACTGATTGATGTTTCTCTCACATTGATCTTTGTCTCTCTCACCCCCTTCCTCTATCTCTAAGATCAATAAACATATCGTTGGGTGAGGATTAAAAAAATAAATAAAAATAAAAGTCCAACAATGTGAGCTTGCTAGAAAGAGATTTAAAATGTATATGTACATATATATGTATATACATACTGATACATTCATATATATGTATACATGCTTCTTTAGAAAATAAAATGTGATACATTTCCTAATGGTAACACACAACAAATGGCTGAGGCATAAATGGGCATTTATAAAGTAGTTTTTAAGTCCATTTTGCTAGAGATAAAGTAACCCTCTGGTTACTAGCAAGACCTTATCACTACTTTATTTCTTCTGTAGGAAATGAATGTTTAGCTAATCTTTTTAAAAATAGGAACAGAGTGTATGCCACCATTCTAAGAATGGGAAGATATTTTAGAATTCCAGTTTACAGAGTTAATAGGTACATATCATATCGCATTAATGGAAAAAGCTGAGAACGGACCATGCATTCTTTAGATAGGTGGGAAAAACAGATGGTGGGAAGAGGAAGGTCATAATTCAAAGCAACCCTGCCAAATTAGTGGGCGTGATGGCAGCGATGTCCAAAACAAGGACAGAAGATGCGGCTTGCTAGGTGGCCTCCGGACCTCTCCCACAGAGAGTGCTTTGGGCAGCTAACCACACACCTGCCGTGCCACGCAGTCTCCTTGCCGTATCTCTGTTTTCATGGTACGTCCAGAACCCTGATCTTTAAGAACAAGTTAAGGGAACAAACCTTTTTAGAATGTTTCCCTATTTTGTTACTTTGTGCTATTATCTCATTTAATCCCCATAACAGTCCATGGTCAACAGCATGGCCATATTTTACAGGTACAGGACTTAGTAAGTACAGGAACTGCACCCGAAATTTGTATTTCATTAATGGGGTGCAAATCATTTTCTTTCGTCATATTGCTACAAAGGATGAAAAACTGTCTTCCAACCTGCCGTGTGCTGGAAAACAGCTTCCTTACAAAGAACTTGATCCACCTATATTTTTCTGATTTGGTTAGCTTGAGTAAAAAGGGAGTCCTGCTTGTGCCGTTTATCTACTCTTTTCTGCATTAAAAAAATTGTTGTAGTTGGGAGAAATGGCCATTCAGCTCATCTTTCCTGTTTCCCTCACTTTATTTTTAAATAGTTGTATATATATTCATATATATATTTGAATAGTTGTATGTATAGGTGAATAGTTGTATATAAATATATAGAGTTGAATTGTTGTATATAGTTGTATATGTATTTGAATAGCTTCATAAAGCTGTATTTATATCGAATAGCTGTTTCTGGCTTTGTATGTGGTTGAATAGCTGTACATAGTTATGTATGTAGCTGCGCAGTTGTTTATAGCTAATTATATAGTTGAATAGTCTCCCTCATTTGCAAATCCATAAAAAAGTTCGTGCCAAAGAGATAGACATGCAGCCTGAGTTTTGTTTTAAATGGTGCGATATGTTAAATGCACCGGAGCAAGGGACGAGCACTGGATGTGGTGGAGACTGTGCGGCTGCTGTTTGGATCCACGTGCGTCCCAACATTGAACGTACACAGACTGAACAATAAGCCATGTATGTCTGTACGACTATTTTTCCAATGAGTAAAGATTATTGCTACTTAGTACATGCACATTCAGTGAAAGTGTTGCTGACTTCATAGAGTGTACCCATTACATAATTTTTCCCACCAACTGTAATGACTGTTATGTGGGAGGGTCCATGAACATTTTTTGATGTTGAAGTGTTGGGAACCTCCTATTAGGATATTTTGCATTATAGGTGTATTCTGGAGTGATTTGAAGAATATATTTATAATGCAATCAGTTACTCCCTAATTTATCCTATGAATAAATGAAGATTTTGGCATATCGCCTTCCATTTGAGCATAGAAAACTCTGTTTCCTTAGTTACTAGTCTGTCACATGAGTCATTAAATTAGACTTCACTTTATTCACATTTCTTATAGTGACCATCTCTTACAATGAGGCAGATCACATGTATCCACAAGGTAAAACAAGTTCATTTTGCCATGGCTAAGCTTTGGGGTTCTCCCAACCCCTGAGTCTCTGCCTCAGCACAAGGCCGTATTTATCAGCCGTAAGTTGGGATAATGGATTATTGTGGTTGTAACCCTTCCTTTAAAAAAAAAAATACTACAAATTCTATATTTTTGTGTGGGAAATTTGAAAATGCCAAGATATATAGAGGTCAAGACATTGTGATTTTACAACCCAGAGAGACTGTTATTCTTAATTTTTTTGTGCATTTCCTTAAGATTTTTTTGCATCCTTGGTCCAGATAATATACATAATTTGAATGATAGCATGTATCATTTGTGTGACCTCTTCATATCCCCAGCTTATTCCCATGAATCTATATATTTCTCAACTCTCCATGATATGTATAGATAGCCAATTACATATCATAAATTTGTTTTATTTTTGATTCTTATGATACTTGTCAGGGGGGCGGAATGTACCAGCATCGGTTTATTATGATAAAGTTGCGTAAGGTTAATGAGCTGCTGGAATTTTGGTTTTGCAATTTTTAAATAGACATTCTTTTCATTTCCTCTTGCTAATCACTGAGATTGCAGTATTTTGAGAACAGAACAACAAATCAGTTTGTGATCATTTCAATCAGGATCCAAAGGATATTTTTGAGCAGTCCTACTGATTTAGAAATATTTGGCCACTTGAAGTGATGTTTAACTTTCCTTTTTTTCCGGTTCCAATTTTTACTTTCTACTTACAGGAGACAAACAATTTTCCTTGCATCTATGTTAAATGAAGGACAATTTATTTATTTATGTATGTATTTATTTATACTTGTTTATTCTATTACAGTTGTCCCAATTTTCCCCCCTTTGCCCTCCTCTGTCCAGGTCCCCCTACTCCCACAGTCCCCCCCACACCGTTGTCCATGGGTCATTCATACATGATCTTTGACTAGTCCTTTTCATCTTCTTTCCACCATTCCCCTGTCCCCGCTTTCTTTCCTCTGGCAGCTGTCAGTCTGTTCCCTGTTTCCATGTCTCTGGTTCTCTTTTGCTCCTTAGTTTATTTTGTTCATTAGATTCCTCTTGTAAGTGAGATCACATGATATTTGTCTTTCACCGCCTGGCTATTTCACTTAGCGTAATAGTCTCCAGTTCCATCCATGCTGTTGAAAAAGGTAGGAATTCCTTCTTTCGTTTTGCTGCGTAGTATTCCATTGTGTAACGGTACTAGTTTTTTAATCCACTCATCTACTGATGGGCACTTAGGCTGTTTCCAACACTTGTCTATTGTTAGTAGTGCCCCTATGAACATAGGTAGGGATGCATGAGTTCTTTTGAATTGGTGTTTCAGGATTCTTAGGGTATATTCCCAGCAGTAGAATTGCTGGGTCATAATGCAGCTCCATTTTTAATTTTTTGAGGAAATTCTCTACTGTTTTCCACAGTGGCTGCACTAGTCTGCATTCCCACCAACAGTGCACTAGGGTTCCCTGTTCTCTGCATCCCTGCCAGCACTTGTTGTTTGTCGATTTATTGACGATGGCCATTCTGACAGGTATGAGGTGATATCTCATCATGGTTTTATTTTGCATCTCTCTGATGGATAGTGATGTTGATCATCTTTCCATATGTCTATAGGCCATCAGTGTGTCCTCCTTGGAGAAGTGTCTGTTCAGTAGAAAGTAAGAGAGGTGAAAACAGACATCCCTGTCTTGTTCCTGATCTTAAGGGAAATGTTTGTAGTTTGTGCCCATTGAGTATGATGTTGGCAGTAGGTTTTTCATATATGGCCTTTATTATTTTGAGGTATGCTCTCTCTATTCCTACTTTGCGGAGTGTTTATCATAAATGGGTGCAGGACTTTATCAAATGCTCTTTCTGCATCTATTGATACGATCCCGTGTTTGTCTTTTATTTTACTTATGTGATGCATCACATTTACTGATTTGTGAATATTATACCATCCTCACATCCCTGGAATAAATCCCACTTGATCATGGTGTATAATCTTTTTAATGTATTGTTGGATCCAGTTTGCTAGTATTTTGTTGAGGACTTTGGCATCCATGTTCATCAGAGATATCGGCCTGTAATTTTCTTTGTTGTGCCTTGACCTGGTTTTGGGATTAAGATAATACTGATCTTGTAAAAAGGGTTTGAGAGTCTTCCCTCTTCTTGAATCTTTTGGAATAGTTTGAGAAGGATAGGTGTTAGTTATTCTTTGAATGCTTGGTAAAATTCTCCTGTGAAGCCATCTCATCTGGGGCTTTTGTGTCTTGGTAGGTTTTGATTAGTCCTTCAATTTTGCTAGTTGTTATCAGTCCATTCAGGTTTTCTGCTTCTTCCTGATTCAGTTTTGAAGATTGTATGTTTCTAGAAATTTATCCATTTTGCTGAGGTTGTCCAATTTCTTGGCATATGGTTGTTCACAGTAATTTCTTACAATTCTTTGTAAAACTATGGAACGCTTCATGAATTTGCATGTCATCCTTGTGCAGGGCCATGCTAATTTCTGTGTAGTTCCAATTTTAGTAAATGCACTGTTGAAGTGAGCACATTTTTTTGTTTTTAAAAGTATTTTTTAAAAAGTTGGATAAGACATTATGTCTTTAAAGTAGTGAAAAAAGCAAAACATTTAAATCACAAGTAACAATCCAAACTTCCTGACGATCCTGTCATCTGATTTCCCAGTTTTAAAGCTGGAGACCGAGAAGCACACAGCCTCCATCCCCGCGATTTGTCACACTAGGGACGAGGAAATCCTGCTCTCTCAGGTTAACCAGGGATGGGGTTCACCCACCTTCATCGTGATGGCAGAGTATTGCAAAAGGAAATTGTTTTCCTGAAAATAGAACCGAGAGGCAAGATGGCAGAATGTGGATGCCCTTTGAAGCTGGTGAATGCCATAATGGGGTTTATTGGACCAAGAGCTCACCTCTTCCCCCAGGGCACTAACGTTACAAGTGGAACTGAAGTTCCTCCCTATCCCTCCTGCCCCAATAATCCTTCTGCAGAGGGGTACCTAAGACCCAAAGAAAGTACTCACAAGTAGTAACTACAAGAAAACATGTGCTGTATTTGATAAGTCCAGTGCTATTTCTAACATTAAAAGATTTTTAAACAGCTTATCATGGGCTTTACTCTCTAAAAATTATTGATTATAGCCTTGGCTGGTGTGGCTCAGCTGACTGAGCCTGGCCTGAGAACCAAAAGGTCATAGGTTTGATTCCCAGTCAAGGCACAGGCCTGGGTTGTGGGCCAGGCCCCCAGTTGGGGGCGTGCAAGAGGCAATTGATCAATGTATCTCTCACACATTGATGTTTCTCTCCCTCTCTTTCTCCCTTTCCCCTCTCTCTAAAAATAAATATTTTTAAAAAGTTATTGATTATAGAAAATTTCAACCATACCCCAAAGCAGAGAGAAAAGTACAGTAAAAACCACTATGTACTTGCCACCCAGCTTCAGCTTTATTACACAATCTTTTCTCATCTGAGCTCCCACCTTTTCTCCTTATCCTGGATTATTTTCATTTTATCATTTCCCATGGAAATATTTTAGTACCTCTAAAAAAATATGGGCTTTTTTTCCTGACATAACCACAGCATCATTATAGCTCAGCAATTAACAATAATTCTGTACTATCATCAAATAGCCAATTGGTGTTCACATTTCCCCAATTATCTTATAAAGTTTTTGTACAGTTTTTAAAAATCACCATCCAAATAAGTTCCGTTCATTGCAATGGGCTGATGTATCTGTTAAGTACCTTTGTCTCTTAATCTTTTTTCTTTGTAGATTTTGGTGTAGTTGTTGAAGAAATCAGATTTGTCCTACAGTTTCTCCTAGTCTGGACTTCGCTGTTTGCATCCCCATGGTGTCACGTGTCTTCTCTGAAAACCAATGGCTAGATCTGGGGGCTTCCTTATGTCAGTTTGATTCTTGAAGCACAGTTTAGTTTCACTTTGGAACGTGAGTGATGTGCTGGGTGCCAACCATTGGTGAGAGGCCCAAGGAGCACAGTAGGGACCAGTTGGCAAACCCATCACCAGTGAGTGGCAGGAGGGAGGAAAGTGAGCATTTATTGAGTGCCTACGGTATACAGCCCTACGACTAGGTGCTTTTCCTGTGATATTCATGAGTGCTAGATCGTGAATGGGGGATCAGTCCCATTTTCACATGCAGAAACTGCCTCAGAGACAGTTTGCAACCTGCCTGTTTCTCACAGTTGATGGGTGGAGTCAGGATACAAACAAAGGTTTGTTTGTTTCCAGAGTGTGTCATTCTCTTATCCCTGTGCACATGGGACCAAGTAGGCATTGGACATGAGTGCAATTGACCTGATATTGAAAAGGGGGCGGGGAAGAAAAGGCAATAGCCCAAGGGCCATGAGAGGGGGCATTGTCACTGGCCGTTGTCAGGTGGTGGAGAAGAATGTGGGAGGAGCCTCCACCCTGTTCCTAGTCTCACTGTCCTGCGGAAACATGGAAAAGGTGTCGCCACAGCTTCTGAGTTTTCAAGAGAAGCCAGCACTTCTACGGCATCTCTCTAGATTTTAAAATGTTAGCTGCTATATTCAGATTAAAAAGTAAACACGTCTATGCCAACACTCTGGGCCATACCAAACGAAGGCGCAGCCTGCCACCCCGTCCCATCCCTGCTGCTGGGAAGAGTGCCTGCCGACGCTTGGCATGGAGGCCTGCAGGTGCGAGCCCTGAGCCGCCCGAGGCAGGCATCGTGCTTGATACTAGAGAAAGGGGACCTTCCGAAGCTCTTAAAAGTCATCAAGTGACAATGAAGAAAATCTTCAAAAGATGAAAGAAAGAACATTTTGACACTGCAAGGAAAAGCCAGATTTCTGAAGTCAGAACAGATCAGACCTTGACAAAGAAATAGCCTGCGACGCGTACCTTCTCTTATCCTCGTGTGCCCCAGCTCTTCGCCGGGTCTCAGATGGCATTCTGAGCACCTGGGAAGCATTTGCAAGTTTCCTCTCCTTGAAACCTCACCACAACCCTGTCACTGTCCCGTTGTAGGAAGGTGACACCGGGCTGAGGTTCAAACCCAGGCTGACTCCGAGACCTGCTTACTTGCTTAACGCAGCCTTCCCTTCCGTAGATAGTTCCTAACTCTAGGCCTTGACTGTTAGAAGCTGGAATTCGCTGACTTCTAACACCTTCTAACAGCCTCCTAAAGCTTTATACTCTGTTCTCTTGAACTCTCAATGACAATACTTAGTAAAATCTTTTCCTCAGGCAGAGCTTGATGAATCCAAGCTAATTTACATGCTGATGATGTTTGCAACCCAATTCTTAGTTAGATTCCTCCTTTCCCACACGCCTTATTTATTCCTTACTGTCCCAACAGCAGGTATATGAGAAAAACCAATTTATAAATGACTGTCATTTGTCCTGTTTTCAGTTCAGTGGCAGGAATATCGATACTTTTAAAAATGAATTTATCAAGAAACAAAATAAAAAAAAAACATAGTTTCTTCTTTGCTTTGTCTGGAAGCTGGTAATTCCCAGACATCAGATCTAAACTTAGGCAGGCTGCTCAGTAAAGCTGGGAGCTTGGAGTAAGGAAGCCTGGTCGGATGCTTGAGTTTCATTACTTTGTGCCAGTAAAAGGCATTTTGTCACAGTTTTTTGCCAGACAGTTAATAAGCCTAAAGCTGATAAAGACAGTCATCTCTCCCTCTCCGGAAACTCAAAGCTTTCTTTTAACGGGATAAGGTGACCAATGAGGGGCTCTGTGGCTTTGGGGAGATAAAAGGCAGGCAGGGCAGTGTGGGCCGCAGGCAAAGAAAGCCCTTACTGGCTCAGAGCATTCACCCCCCCTCAGTGACTGCTCACTGAACTTGAAGACAAAGACCTTTTCTCCCAGGCAGCTTCCGCCCTCCTTGTCCAGACATTCTGTGAGTGGTCTCCTAGTTACAGGGGTGCAGTGGTCCAGCCCCCAAGCCTGAACCCAGCCCCCTGTCACTGGTTGGGGGACGGATGTTGGCAGATGCCCCTCCTGTGCTATGAACTCCAGGGAATCTGGTGTTCTAATGTCTCGTTCCCAAGAGCAAGTCCTGAATCCTGCAAGGAGTTTGACAAGGAAGACAAGGATGGTTAGAAATTGAGCTTGAGGGTACTTTACTGTGGCTATAGCCCTGAAATTCTATTTCCATTCAGCATCTCCCCATTCCCCTACATCCCCTCCCCCAGCCCCTGGTAACGATCATTCTACTTTCTTGTCTCTATGAGTCTGACTACTCTTGGAACCTCATGTAAGTGAAATTATACAGTGTTTGTATTTTTGTGGCTGGCTTATTCCATTTAGCATAAAGTACAGATAAATGTACTTTAAAATATTCTTAACAAATACTTCGTAGGAAATGGCTGTCAGTTTAACCACCCAGGGGAGTTAAATCAGAGTGTTTCATTAATTGGAACTGCTAGTTTATTGCTAACCTGGCAGGAATCCTAATGGGTATTTAGCACAAAGAAGCCTTATTCAGTAGAACAAGCCTGTTGCTTTTAAAGAATTTTGCTTGAAACCCACAGTGAGAGAGAAATGTTGTATTTCAACCCAGCACATACACACACTTATGTGTATACCCGAACTTAAAGTTTCTTGGACCAACACTTATCCTCACTATGTGAAGTGCATATTTTTTTTTTTTTTCTAAAAAGTGCTTCCTTTAAAAAAAGTGCTGATCTTACCCACTAAATGGAAAGCTTATCCACTCAACTGATTTTACAACCTAGGAAAAGGACACAACACACAGTTTGGAGAGCACCGCTTTCGACACACCTGGGGCAGTTTCAGGCCTAGAGCCCTGGCTCAGCTAATGGCTCCAGATTGGCTCCTTTGAACAAACAGGTTTTTTTTTTTTTTAAAAAGCCATCAGCCATGGCTTTCTTTCTGAGTCAGCTCTGTCCCCCGATTTTAATTCTGGCTTCAGTAGAGTCGTTTATAATTGAAAATTCATTCTCAGTGGCTTTGCTCTGACTTGAAGCCAAATATAAATGATGAAAAAAATTGTATCCAATTTTTTTCTGCATTCGTGTCACAGGTGGGCACAGGTAACCAGGTTCTTGATGATCGGGACAAAGAATTGAACCGAACACACAGAGTTTATAGCAGAAAGAAAGAGCAGATTTATTAACCGATAGTACACTCCACAGAACATGGGGGCAGGCCAATTCCGAGCAGAGATTGACCTCATGGGCTGGAGGGATTCTATTTTTAAAGGGTGGGTATTTCCTGGCTAGTTTTGGTGGGCTTTTATTGTGCATGTACAAATAGTTGTATTACTTTAAAGCTACTGTGCATGTGATCTCCCATGATTTTCCTTGATTGGCCACTGGAGAAGGGGGCTGCACAATGTTAATTTATTATAATGCTATTGTAACGAAGCAGGGGTCAGGTAGCATCTTCTGCGCAGGTGCATTTATGAGTCACCGTGATTCAGCACTTTTCCAGAAAGCAAGAACACCAGTCTTAGAACAGGGTCTCCGTCTTGTATCCATGAGCTGGTCTGCGGGGCTCTGTGGGCCCATTTGTAATTTCTGAAGCTTCCTGCAAATATCAGGGGCAGACTGACTTATAAAAATGCTGTCCTATCAAGATTCTACCCTCTAGGGATGATGGATCCAAGTTTGTATATTTTTGGAAGGCTTCTACTAGTCTGTTTCTGAAGAGAGCTGGGTTCTCTTCCTCCCCAAACCTGAGTACAGGTTCCCTTAGTGCCACCTGGGCTCACCGAAACTGTGAGTGAGCAGACAGGGGCAACCTGGGAGCAGCATGCTAACCAAACCATTATCCACAACTCCATTATTCCAAAACAGTGTTCAGAAACCAAGTTTTCAACCAAACCATTTCACTTCTCTGCTCCCTTCCCCTCTCCATTTCCTTTTCACCTTTCCGGGCGTGATTAGGTGGCCGATGCCCTCAGGAGGCATGCAGAGAAATTCTGAGACTGGGAAAATCCCGAAGTCTCACTCTCCCACACCTGAGGGGGCTGGTCTGCCACAGGCAATTCTCAGTCCCACCAGAGTTGCCTCAAACTGTTACTGAACAGACCTGTGTGTTTAGGGGAGGGGAATGATACACTATTACCGAATGGACCCTGCCCTTTTCCCAGGGATCCCCTATACTAGGTTCACCTCCCCCCACCCCCCCACCCCCGCCAGGAAATTGTAGTTCTCATTGTCACAGATTGGTGAAAAGGAAAGGAATCATGTATTCAAAAGTTATACAGACTTAAGAGTAATGACTTAATGTCTTCATTAAAATCCCAAAGTCCTTTAAAATACCCACAAACACACACAGTCCTTCCTCCCCCCCTTTGCCCAGTCTGGGGTACCGTATCTCAGGGAAAGAAATAGAAGTCCATGGCTCAGGTAGCCCCCGGTTCTTCCCAGGAATCTGTGCTTGGCGGGCAGGCCTCCCTCGGTTCCCAGCACCATCAGCTGTGTCACCGCAGGGATCTCCAGTTCTTAATCCAAAACCACGTGGCACCTTCTCACGGCCCACCGGCAGGAGTCCTTTCACCCCTTTCCTTCCCCCGGCGTCTCTCCTGTATCCTTCCAAAGCTAGGAGAGAGCTCTGCATCGCTGCTACAGCTCACTTTCGGGCTACCTAAACGGCGTGGCAAAGGGAGCCCCAAAGCCGTGTGGTCCCAAACCTTGCCGAAGCTGCATAATTCTCCTTTGCATGGCTGCTGCTCCAATCTTCCTCTGCAGCCCCATTTCCAACTCCTCCCACAATTGGCTATACCTGCCAGCATTCCTGTATTTCCCCAGCTTTTCTGGCTGCCACAGTAAGTCCAGGCAGGCGTGGCCCCGTGGTGTGGAACCAATCGTCTGCAAGCTCTTACGCAGGTGCTGTAACCAGGAGGAGTTGCCTCCCAGTTACATCTTGGGTCAAAGTCACTCCCATTACCCTGGCTCAAAGCATGGCCACAGCTACTTAGCATACCCATGAAATCCGTTAAAGGTTATAAATATGTTAAATGACCATGCCTGAGGTTATTTGCAAAACTATGGCTATGCAGAACAATTCTCAACGGCCCTGTTCCATGTGTCCCATGCCCCAGTTCAGACTTGTGGGGGTGAGGACATCCCATAATTTTAGTATTTCCTGGACACCCTGAGTTCTGGACCACATTAAATAGTCCTCTTTGGGGGGGCCCCTGCCTGCACCCTGCTACATTAGCATATGTGTTTGGGAGTTAACTGAGTTTTAGTTTATTTTTCGGTGGAGGAAAATATGCATCTCGTAATGCTGTAGTAGGTCCTAAAGGGGAAAGGAGAAAAATCTTCAAGTGTTTCTTGGGTCAGGCACGCATAACTTAACAGATTATGAAAATCCTGAAAACAAAATTTCAAAATGCATGGTTTATACAGTATATAGATGAGTTATCTTGTCATATATATTTTTTACTTAAAATACATGGTATGTTAACCACTATTTTGATAAATAACAGGAACAAAATTGAGTTTCCTTGAATCACTTTCAGAAGGATTTCACCTGAGGCTCAGCAGAGACGTGGCTGCCTGCTGGCCTCGTTTTCCTTTTCCTGTTAAGGAGCCAATCCGGGAGTCCAGCCCACTATTTGTGGAATAATAGTAGTGAAAATTCGCTTCCTCCTTCAGTGACTCCCTGAACTGGGCACACCATAAAAAAAAAAAAAGAAGAAGAAGAAGAAGAAAAGAAAAAAAGAAAAGAAAGCATCTGAGAATAACTGTGATAATGATGAATAAAAAAATTTCGTCTTAAATATTACATAATTTGCCAGTTTTGAAAAATTTTAGATGTGTTAGGACAAAGAAGTAGAGCCAAACTTTTCTTTAAAATAAAATTCCAAAATTGGTGATGTCCCCTGGGTTTATTTTTTTTGAAATGATTTTTGTGGTCATATAGGTACACATACCTGTAGGAAAATTGGAAACTAAAGAAAAATATGAAGACAGACTCATAGAAGTCCATGGTCGGAGTACCACTGTTAATATTTGGGGCACATTTCCTTCTAGTCTGTTTCCATGCATATTTTTCCAAAGCTAAATAATTTATTTTGGGCCTTCTTTCAAAACCATTTTTCCCATGCAATTAAAACCTCTTCACAAACACATTTTTTAACGGTTTTATAGTAATTCACCATGTAATGTAAAATAGCATAAATTTTAGCCATTTCTCTGTTGCTGAGCAATTAACTTTTAGTCACTTTTTATCTGTATTAATACCTTTGTAATGAATAGTTTTATGCACAAATCTTGTCCATATTCCTGACCATTTCCTAAGGATAGAAACACAGAAATGGAATTTCTTATCAATTTTATCTCCATCCAAGGAACTGTCTCCTCCCTATTGAGGTCAACTTCTTTGAAAAGTTGTTTATATGCAATGGCTCCACTTCTGACCTAAAACCTGGCCTAAAAGTCTCCAGTGGCTTTAGTGTTTACTATGGGATAGACACTAAAATCCTTGCCGTGACCCTCCCCCAACATGGGCCAGCCTGTCTGCCTCTCCAGCCTCTTCCCCCATTCTCTCCAGTCCAGCTTCACTGTTGGTTTTTTTTTTTTTTTTAAACTTATTGACTCCTCCCCCTTTCCTCAGCCACAGGGCCTTCAAACATGCATATTATCTCTCTGAAACAGTCTTCCTCCCCAGCCATCTGTCCTTTGTGGAATAGGAGGTGAGATACCAGCTTAGAGGAGGTAGTTGGAGGTTTGAAGAGAAGTGAGGGGATCAAAAGTTCATTTAGGGCGGAGATAAAGGGAAGAATTGACCTGAAAAGTGCCCGAAGGTTTTCCGGAAAGAGATGAGGACCACTTCCACCGTGTACTTGGAGTTGGGAATATGAGGTTTACATCAAAGGAAATGGACTTGGCCTCCAGGGCTCTGATCACCTTAGTTTCTGGAGAAAAGAGCTTGCGAAAACTCCGTCTGCCTGGTGAGTTCAGTAGCTGCTTCCCAATATTTCTTTTCTTCAGTCTTCTGAAAGTGTCCTGCTTCCTCTCCGCTAGTTCATGTTATGTGGATGACAGCACATTTTGTCATTAGGCTAAGTGGGGGATTTCACAAATAAGTACTCGTGGGATCACGGGAAGCCTCAGTATGAAAATCTTCATTTCTCGGTTTATTGGGAAGTTACAATGCGGAGACTTCCTACTACCCACGTGTAACTATTTAAATTTAAACTAATTAAAGTTTGTGATAAAATTAAAAATTCATTGTTTTAATCACACTAACGACACTTCAATAGCCTCGCGAGTCCAGCGGGCACCGTAGTGGGTGGCAGAGAGAGAACGTCCCTGGTGTTGTAGGGAGTGCTTTTGCACAGCGCTGGGCTAGAGCAGAGGAGAGGGCTTGGCGAGGCCCTGGCTGCAGCTTCTGTGTGGAGTGGTGATCCAGGACAAACCAACGGATGGTTAGCTTTGGCTAGCGCGCTGCTGGCTCTGCCCCACAGCTCGCTGGTTCGTCGCGCATTAAAAAGAAAAGAAAACAAAACAAAAACAGCAGCAGCGACATTAAAATTCAGCTTCTTTCTGGCATTCCCAATTATTCACAAAACTCTGTGGAAAATCAGCCTCCCCGATCCATATACCCCTGGGCTTCTGTCACCTACGTCCTCACCATGGTCAGGTGACCCAGGTGACTTGGTCATGCATGTCCTGGCTGAAGAGGGGGTGCTCGTTGAAATCCCTGTGGGTTTTATTGATTTCCTGCTGCTATCTCTCATAACTTCAAGACTGGTAGATTCCTTCTGTTTTTGAGGATCAAGTAAAGTAAGGTTTTCTCATAGATGAGGCCTACTTTTGAGGCATAGATGAGCGGTACTTTTGAAATGGTCCAACAACGGGGGAGGAAGGGAAGCGATATTACATACGAGAGGCATACAGGCCCTGGTGAATGTGTCCTTTCTCCATCGTATCTTCCTCTGGGTCCTTTTCACTTCCTCTGGCTCAGTCAGTAACTCCTCCCACCCCGGATTCTAGGAACCCTCTCTCAGGGCGTTTTATCTCATCATCATCCTGAGTCTTCCTTACACATACAGAGTCTTTGTTTCTTTCTCTCTACCCCTGCCCCCCCAGTCTGAAGATAAGGCGGTTTTTGTGAAAATGGGAGATGTTAAGGGGAGAAGGAACTGGAGTCTCTTTATCTTCTTGCCTTTTCTTTCTCACAAAGGGGAGAGGGCCCATTTCTCTGAGCCCAGAGGGAACTGTTTGCGGAGTCACCATGAGCAGTGCAGGGAAGAACTCTCACAGCCCTGGGTGTGCAAGTGTAGGTACCTGGAAGTAACCTGGATGTCGACAGACCTACGTGGTCCCAAACAAAGGTGTTTCTACACACAGACTGTTGCTGACTCTGCAATTTGATAAGCTCCAGTTATGAATGAGGCAAGTTGGTTTTGATCGGCTTGCTGAGCAGAAATGTTGAGATGCTGTGCCATTGGAACAATCAAAACCCAAGTAAAGTATCTTACAGTCCTGTAGCCTTGACAGTTTGCAAAATATGTCCTCCAGCATCATGTCTTTCGATACTCATGATAAACCTGTGGGCTGGGGCAAAACTTCTGCAGAAGAGAAAACCTAGGCTCAGAAAGGTAAAGTGACTTGCTCAGGGTCACACAGTTGTATTTAGGCAGCGGAGCTGAGTTTCGAATCCCAGTTGCTTTTCTGAGAACATTGCTTTACTTCTCACTTACATTTTGGATTTGTAAAATAAAATGCATTTAAGTTGGGTAACTAATGACACAAATATCGTAGTTGGCTCAGTAGAGAATGTTTGTTGAGTGCCTATGACACAGAGGGTAGGGGAAAGAGCAACTGTTGTTGGGTGGCTTGGCTCCTGCCCTTAGGGGGCTTTATGTGGAGAGGAAGCAGTACATTTACGAACAACAAATGCACATTATCCTGGAAGGAACTGGATACAGTAGTGCTTATGGATGCTGAGAAAATGACCAAGTTTTTTATAGATGGTGTTTTGAAAGAAAGGGATTTTGAGTCAAAATTTTTTTTTTCAGATATTCACAAAAACTAAGAGAAGGGCATTCATCCTAGCAGGTGCTGAGGCGCGGTGGTGGGAAAGCATTGTAGAGAGTTAGCTGCGGTTTGTCAGACCATTAACAAAGGAGAACTGAACACTTGTTCATTATTTATTGAAAATCTACCCTGCAGAAGACATTGTGTAGAGCTGGGTTTACAATGGTGTGTGCGAAGGAGACCTGGTCCTTGCCTTCATACTGCTTAGACTTGGGAGCAGGCCAGGGTGTGGGTTGGGAGGGGAAAGGCTAACTATTGATTGTTGGTAGTAAAATAGTTACTCAATATTTCAGATTTGATTGTTTGCATCATCTGGCATCATAAATTAGCATGGCATTTGAGCTGGTATGTGAAGGAGCCGTAGTTAACGAGGCAGATGGTTTTGGTGCAGGGAGCAGGGACAGGAGAGTTCAAGAAAGAGGGCCCAGCCTGTGCAAAGGCCCTGGGCATGCTGGAGGAACAAGAGAAAGTCCTGTGTGCCGGAGATGAGAGAATGGAGGGGTGCGCCGCCGGAAATGAGGCTGGGGAGGGGGTTTGAGCTTGATCAGATGTTGATCTTTCTTCAAAGACCTGTGGGAAACCTGTAAAAAATTTTAAGCAGAAATGACATGAAAAAACATCTTCCTGTTAAAAAGATCGCTTTGGCCACAATGTGGAGAATGTTCTGGAGGGGCAATACTGCAGTGATCCTGGCTAGAGGTGAGGGTGCTGGTGCAGGTTGTGGGGTACAGGGTGCGGGGTGCAGGGGGAGGGTTGTGGAGATGGAGAGAAGTGGACAGTTTCCATGGAGAGTGAGGTGGTTGAACCTACTTGGTGGCATGTTAGCTGATAGAGAAACAGATGGTAAGATGGTTCCTGAGTTCTCGATGTTCTCGTGGGCTGGACGTGGAGCTGGTCATGCAGTGGGAACCTTGGAAGTGGGACCAGCTTGGGGAAGATGACGGAATCTGTCCTGAGTATCCTGTAGGCAGTTGGCATGGGAGCGCAAGGAGATAACTGAGCTGCAATTAAATGTGTGGGCCGCTGGCATGGAAGTGACAAGGGTAGCTCTGAGCGGGGAGGAGTTTCCCCAGAGAGAAGGGAGCATTAAAGGAGGAAAGAAGGATCAAGCAGTGAGGATGCTCAACCAGCAGGTAGAAGAGAACCAGCCAGCTGGAGAGCTGGGAGGGAAACCAGGACATGCCTGAGTGTTATGCCATTGAGATGGAGTAAGAATGTATAAAAAGGGAGTCTCTTTCAACCTAAGTATAGACCCATTTCCACCATCACTGCAAAACCTATTACGTGGCAGCCATGCACCCCTAGATCTGAGGCACCTCTGTGGGGCACTGTCACAAGGTATATGGATTTATTTCTTTGTTGTGTGACAGACTGCAGCAAGTGCGTGCTTTCTGCCCGGAACAATAACCTGCTTTCCTTTCTCCCACGTCACTGCGCTTCTGGCTGGCACTGCTGTCTGTTGCCTCCGGAGCTCGTTTAATCCCACCGAATACCAAACATTATCTGGTCTCGGTGGCTTTGTAATTCTACTCCAGGTACCCCACCTTCATTTGCCAGCTGGGATCTCCTAATGAGCTAGCCGCACACAGTTCAATACGGAGACCATTTCACCTGATGAAATACGCTGGAAGAACTCACTGTTGGGACGTCCCACATTAGACCCGCTTCCCTGCTGGCTCTGATGTCTGCTCTCTTTTCAGCATGGCTGTAGCCCCTCCAAGCTGCTGTCTGGTGGCCTTCCCACCGCGTGCTAAGGACGGACTGGTGGTATTTGGGAAAAATTCAGCGCGGCCCAGGGATGAAGTGCAAGAGGTTGTGTATTTCCCGGCTGCCGATCATGAACCGGGGAGCAAGGTGGAGGTAAGTGACGCATTGCAGTCTCTCTGGTGAGCGAGCATTCTCTTTCTCTTGCCCAGCCCCGCACGCCTTCACTTCTTTCCTGGAAGCTGCTCACCGGTCCCAGCTGTCACACCGGCTTTGTTGATTCCCCTTACCATTAGGTTAGCTTATAGCCTTCAAAACAGGGTCATATGGGGAAGTCTATGTTTGCTGCTATGGCCCTTATTTTGTAATTAAGTAAAATATTTACATGGTTCTGCAGCCGAGTCTACAAAACAAGGTACAGGCACACTTTGGAGATGCCGTGGGTTTAGTTCCAGACCAGCCCAATCAGGCCAACGTCTTTTGCTGGTGGAGTGTATGGCCTTCATTTTGTGAAAATGTAACGTCTGTTGAGTACGAGGTTGATTAGGGGGTTATCTCTTTGGAAGTTATATAAATGTGTAATCACTGTGTTGTACACCTGAAACTAAATACTGTTGTGTGTCAACTGCCACTGAAAACAAAAACAAAAAACAGCGACAGGTGTGAAGTGCAGTCAAGCACAACACCGTGAAACGCGGGATGCCTGGATGTTCCTAGAAGTCTAGCTTCTGTTTTCCTCCTTTGCTCCGTTTCCTTTTTCTCCCATTGGTGACCATGCTTGGAAAGTTTTCGGGCTGATTCTTTCATTAGAAAGTGACCTGTGCAGGGAATGAACTGCACGCACAGGCTGCGCGGACCCACCCAGGCCCTCTCCTCCTTTCTCGGATGAATGGTGGCCCGTCCTGTGCGTACGCGTCTCTCCGCTTCGCTTTCTTCAGCTAAAACCAGATCTTGGAGATCGCTCCGCTAGGGTACACAGAGATGTTTTCATTCCTTGTCAAGAGCTGCACGGTGTCCCATTCTGTGGTTGTGTCATAGTTTAATCCACCTCATATTGCTGGAAATGTGGGTTGTTTTCCAGTGTTTTGCTGTCACAAACAGTGCTAAGACTTTTTTCTGTCACAGTGTCTGGTCTTGGTTTACACACTTTTATTATGTTTAAAAATTATCCATCAATTTCTATTTTGAGTGCTTAAGTAAAACAGTTTTTGTCGGTATTTCTTTGGGATCGGTGCCTAAAAATGTGATTTCTGGGTCACAGGTTAAATAAGTGTGTGCTTTTGTTCGATATTATCAAACCTCCTTCTGCAGGTGGTGTACTATTTTGCGTTCCCACCAGCAATGTATGACAAACCCTCACTTCTCCATATTCCCAGAGCATGTTGTCAAACTTTTATGGTCATTATTTTGTTAATTTTAGATTTTGCTCTTTTACTAAAATTCTTTCATTGGTTATGTCAGCTCTTGTTATTAATTCTTTTGGGGTTTCCAGGTATACTGTTATAACTCCTGCAAATGGAGATAGCTTGATTGCTCTTTCTCAAATCTCCCATTGTTTTCTTGTCCGATCGGCCAATAGCTTGGGTTCCATGTTAATAGTGGTGGAGACTAATAGTGGCTTCTTTGCCTTCACGCCTGACCTGAGTAGGGCAGCCTCCAACGCTTCCCTGTGAGCCTAAGTGGGACTCTGGCTTTGGGACTGAGCATTACATAGCCCTGTTGTGTTAAAAAGTATGTATCAATTCCTAGTTTAGAAAAACGAACTAGGAATAGGTATTAACTTTTGTTAAAGGTCTTTTCAGTCACTTAGTAAGCCGTCTTGGATTCAGACTATCATGATGTCCCAGTGCTCGTATTCAAGTCGCCCTTGTTTTACTTAACAATAACCCCAAAGCGCAAGTAAGTGTCGTGATGCTAGCAATTTGGAAGCGCCAAAGGGAAGCTGTAAAGTGCTTCCTTTAAGTAGAAAGTTCTCGACCTAATAAAGCACTTTATCATGTCACATCATCACAAGAAGAAGGGTGAGTATGGTATGATAAGAGATTTTGAGAGAGGCCATATTCGCATAAGTTTTATTATAGTATATAGATTTTTTCAAATAAATTTTTATTGTATTTTTTCTGTTACCATTTAGTCTCCTTATCCCCCCTCCACCCTCCAATCACTACACTGTTGTCTGTGACCATGAGTCCTTTTTCCTTTTTGCTCAAACCCTCCACTCTCTACCTACTGCCTGAGCTGTCATCTGCTCTCCATCTATGAGTCTGTCTCTATTTTGCTTGTTAGTTCAGTTTCTTCATTAGATTCCACATATGAGTGAAATGATATGGTACTTGGCTTTTTCTGAGTGGCTATTTCACTTAGCATAATATTTTCCAGGTCCTTCCATGCTGTTGCAAAAGGGTAAATCTTTCTTCTTTTTCATGGCCGAGTAGTATTTCACGGTGTAAATGTCCCATAGTTGTTTTATCCACTCATCTGCTGATGGACATTGGGCTGCTTCCACATCTTGGCGATTGTAAATAACACTGCAATGGACATAGCGGTGCTTATGTTCCTTTGAATGAGTGTTTTGTTTTGTTTTAATTGTTCTAGTTTACCATTAGTTATTGTTGTTAATTTTTTACTGTGCCTAACTGATAAGTTAAACTTGCTCATAGGTATGACTGTATAGAAAAACATGCAGTGTACATAGGGTTTGGTGCTGTCAGGCACCTGCTGGGGGTCTTGGAAGATGCCCCCTGCAGAATAGGGTGACTATTGTATAAATATGTCTGAAATAACTATTTTAGAAAAATCTGTCTTCCTTTTTGGGGGGACAGGCTAATTAATTAATATTTTAGTCTCATGGTTACTTTCATTTTAGGAAATAGATTCTTTGCACTAGTTAGCCCCTGGTATATTATTACTCGAATACACTGTAGGTTAAATTGTGTCTCTTGCATAAATAAGTGTAGTCTGATACAGCCCAGAACTAGTGTCTCAGGCAGCTCTGACCTCTTTGTGAGTTGCATGCCTGTGTCTTGAGCGGCCTCTGTACCTTTCCACAGTCGTATTCTGCAGCTGAAATGACCTCACTGTCCGAAACCAAGTTCAGTTTCCCCTTCCCATTTGCTCTGTTTCCTTTGATAGCTCCATTGTTTGCCACACAGTTTAATCTGGAAACAGGAGGGGAACGCTCCCGCTCGTCCCCGCGTGCACAGGGACAGCTGTCGCTGAGTCCCGCTGCGTCCTCTCCTGGGTCGCCATCTCCCCCACCACCCCCATCTCGTTCAGACCCACCCCCTCTCCCTCCATAATCTGCTTATGGGTGCCCCAGCCTCTTTGTCCTGGAGTCTCATCCCTTTTAGGGTCACCAGATTTTCCTTCCCTGGAACACAGCTCTGTCACTGCCTTGTTTAAAACTGCTGGGCTGTGTTTACGAGGTGAGAGTCCAGGCCGATTTGTACGCCATCCAGGACTCTTCCCAACCGGTACCCCACTTGCTTTTCCTTTCTTTTCTCTCTTTCAAATTCAGAGATGTATTTTTTCAGAGCAGTTTTAGCTTTACAGAAAGATGAGCAGAAAGTACAGCGAGTTCCTATATATAACCCCTCACCACCCCCACCCCCGCCTCCCGGTTTCCCTGATTATGAGCATCGTGTCTTAGTGTAGAACAGGTTTTGTCATGGATGAGCCAGCATTGACACCTGCCCTCATGTACTTTAAGGTTCACCCTGGGTGTTGTGCATCCTAAGGGTTTGGACGAATGTAGAATGACAGGTAGCTGCCATTGCAGTGTCCTCTAGGGTATCTTCACTGCCCTGAAAGTCTTTTGTGCCCCACTATTCATCCCTTCCTTCCCAGCCCCTGGCAACCGTTGATCTGCTCACTGTCTCCATAGTTTTGCTCTTCCTAGAATGCCAGATAGTTGGATTGCCAGATAGTGTATAGTCTTTTCAGATTGTCGTCTTTCACACGTCTTGATAATGCATTTCTTTCCAGCGCTGAAATAATAGTCCATGTCTGGGTGTCCTGCAGTTTATTTTTTCTTCATCTGTTGAAGGGCCTCTTCATTGCATCCATGTTTTGCCAGCAATGAATAAAGTTGCTATGAGCATTTGTGTGTAGGGTTTTTTTATGGACATAAATTTTTAACTCATTTGGGTAAAGATACCATTTAATGTAATTTTACATTTTTTTTAGATTTTATTTATTTACTTTCAGAGAGAGGGGAAGGGAGAGAGAAAGAAGGAGAAAAACATTGATATGAGAGAGAAACATCAGTCGGCTGCCTCTTGCACACCCCCAACTAGGGACCTGGCCCACAACCCAGGCATGTGTCCTGACCAGGAGTCGAACCAGCGACCCTTTGGTTCACAGGCTGGTGCTCAAGCCACTGAGCCACACCAGCCAGGGCTAATTTTACATTTGAATAGGTAATTCAGTGATTACCTATTCAAATTAAGTGATTAAGTGATACAAAAAAGTTTACACTGAGAAGTCTTTACTTCCCCTTCTTCCAATTTGCTCAGAATCCCATGTTATGTGAACCTTTCTGTCAATTTCTTGCATCCCCTCCCGGTGCTTTATGCAAATGGCATAAATGTGACTACTTAACCTTTACTTTTTCCAAGAAAGTAGCACATTATATACACTATTCTGAAACTTGATTGTTGAACTATATAAATTTAAACTTATAGAAAAGGGCTACAATTTGCTTTTTTTTCCATTTAATAACATTCTGAAGAGATTTTTAATATCTGTCCATAAAAGCTGTATATGTTTTTACAGCTGACAGCAGTCCATTGTGGAGGCATTCCCCAGTTTATTTAATCAGTCCTCTGTTGGTGGACCCTTGGACCCTTGGCTGGTCTAGCAAGTATCACCGCAAAGACCATTGCACGCGGGCCGCTCTGTACATGTGCGGATACAGCCATGGATACGCTTCTGCACAGGATCGCTGGGCCATAGCGTAAAGTTTTTGCAGTACTTGACGTCCATAAGCAATTTCTACTTCTATCGTCATTCTTAGTTTTCCTCTCACAGCTTACACGGTCAGCCCCAGCTACGCCGAACCGCTCGCCATTTCTAGAACAAACAGCACGCTTGTATTTCTCTGTGCTGTTGCTTTTTCCATCCTAAGAATGTCCTCCTTTCCCCTCTGGTCATCCACTTGGTAGACTCCTGTGCATCCTCTGAAGCCCCAGCACTGCTATTCCTCCCTCCCTCCCTCCCTGTCGCCTGCCAACCTTCTATGAACACGGAGCACTCTGTGCCAGTACAAATCCATTGAAATTTATAATCACCTGAACCTGGAGGGATGAGCTCTGGCCCAGGTACAGGCTCCTGGGTTCCAGTGTTGCCTTCCCCATTTACTGACTCTTGGGTCCTTGAGACTCAGTTTCCCCATTTTCCAGGTGGAGATCATAACCCCACTGGGACAGGGATTTTTGTGAAGCACACGTGAGCTGACATGTGACAGATGATGTAAACTCTAAGGAGAACATTGTGCAGAGGGTGTTTTCTTTTTTCAAGAACTGCCTAATGTTGAGGGACTCTGTGGTCCCAGGTCTCGGTTCCTCCTCTCTTTAGCATGTGCTTCTGAATCTGCTCTTCAAACTTAGCCTCATGCCTTTCATTCCCTTGCAGTCACACCTGTAACTTGCTCCAAGTACAGAATGATGGGTTCTCTCCCATATTCGGGCCTGTGAGCCACAAGAACTATCATGAGACTTTCATAACAGCCCTCATCAGCATATAGAAATTATTTTTTTAACGATGAAGAGTGAGAACTTCCCACAAAAAACCATTTAAACATTGCATATTCTGCAGTTTTCCTAGTAATGTCACACTTGAGTGGTGAGATCCCAGAAAACCATCTTCTGAGAATAACCATGTGCAGAAAGTCATCCTGATTACTCATCCACTCACCCACCCACCCTCCCAGCTGGCCCCAGGTGGTCTTTCCTTCCAATTTGTCCACCTCACCACCCTTCACCCTCCCCTCAGTCTGGCCACCTATCTGCCTGTCCATCCATCATCTCCTCCATGCCAAGTTCACTTTGCCTGAGACTGCAGGAATAAGAGATCGGGTCCTCCAGCCCAGAGTTCCTCAATTTCTGAAATCACACAACACGTTTCCGTTCAGCTGCGCAGTTGGCAGATGGGAGCATTTTATGTTTTGTTCTTTAGTCTTTGTCCTGTAGATTGTGGGTCTTAACAATGCCTCTTCGGATTGTAGAGTAGGGTGGGTTATGAGAGCCCCTTGGTCCTGAGGAGGCTGTGCTCCCGAGCGTCGCAGCACCCATCCCAAGTGCCCCTCAAGCCCTGCCCCTCCTCACTGGGCAGGCGCGAGGAAGCAAAGGAACGATTCCCAGCATTGTGTGTGTGCATGTGCGTGCGTGTGTGCCCACTGCTGGGTGTGGCTTCATTCTTACATTGTCAGACCTTCTATTTAGGAAAAATATGCATCGCACTAGAATGCTGTTCCAGAAAAACAGTGGATTTTAACTAAGTGTACATTATTTATACATGGCGCTATAATTACGCTATAATTTGTGGAGAAAGTTAGATTATGTGGGGTGACATTGGTTAATAACATTATACAAGTTTCAGGCGTTCAAGTTCACAGTACTTCATCTGTACACTGCATTGTGCTCCCCGCCCAAAGTCAAGTCTCTGTCCGTGGAGATCTATGTGACTCCTTTTACCCCCTTCGTCCTCCCCGACCCCCTTCCCCTCTGTAACCACCATTCCGTTAGAGACAGAGGCAGCGTTCTTGATAACCAAGTCAGGTTTGACACACAATGGTTTTTTGAAAGTGTCTCTTATTATTATGTAATAAATCTCATCTCCATTACTTCTCCCCTTTCACGTTTTCATTGTTTCCATTTTTATCTGTTTTTGTTTGTTTGTTTGTTTTCTTCTCTTCATTCCCAGGAGCAGGCTTTAGGGAAATAAGAAGCAGTTCTTCTAAAATGTGGTTGACATCTTTTATCTTTATTAAGACTCATTTGAATCTTAAGGACACATTTTCAAAACCAGTCAAGTAGTAGGCAAGACACTGAGCTAAAAACAAACAAAAAAAATCCCAACCAACCAAACAAAAACTCTCAGTGATAATTAGCAATGCTGCTATAGAGTTGCAAATGTTTCTGAAACTAGGAGTATTTCTCTAAAGCATCCCTTTTCCTCTCCTCCCCTGAGTAGCCCGTTGACTCATCAGCTCGCGGTTTCTGTTGGTGGTGCCAGGGTGGGGCCCCCACCTGCATACAGTAGGGGAGGCACAATGGCCGCGCTTCATGGATTGAAACGTCCATTGTGTGAGTGCCTCTACCCCTCCTTTCACCGGGTGATGTCCAGAGAGTGTGTGTTGGAATGTGCAAGGGGTAGGAGACAGCATGAAGCTGATTTTGCTTTTTCCCTTCTGAGACAATCACACGAAATAATAAAGGACTTGCTTTGCAGAAGAATTGTCTTTTGTCTTTGTCCCCAGTGCCCTGTCGAGGCCCCTCTTTTCATCCTCCAACCTGGCATGTGTCCCCAGGAGCCACCAGAAAGTGTGGCAAGCTCGATTCAGGCAATGCCTCTAAGTAAAACCTCCACAATTAGGCAGTTCTGACGTCTGGAAGCATGCCTCCCCACGCTCCCCGCTCCGGGCTTTCTCCCACTGCTGCGTGGCTTTGGCTCCCAGAAGTCACACTCGCTGACAGATTCGTTTTACTAAAGCCTGGTGACGAGTGGACATGGGGCAGCAAGACAATTTGCCTGTCACTTTCTCAGCTTAATACTCAGAGCAGATGCCAGAACTCTCCCTGTAAAGATTGGTCTTTTAAGTGGTGAATGTTTTCTTTTTTCTTTTTCTTTTCTAATAGAAATTTGGCTGGGAATTTTGACTGGGGGAGCTGAAATATTTTTGCCACATTTGCTTTTTTGGATTTTTTTTTTCCTGGTGAGACCTCTGCTACCTCAAATCCTACTTACTCCCTGTCTCGTTAATAATGTGGCAAATGTGAAGCCATTTAAAAAATGACCGCCTGTGGTGTTTGCGTCCTAGGTGGCTGACTTTACAAAGCTTAGCTAATTACATTGGGTGTAAATGTTCCCTGTTTTTGAGGTTTGCTCCCAAAGTGGGATTTTAAATAGCCCCTCTGTATGAGACACGCATGGCCCCCCTCCTCATCCCGTCCCAGACCCGGGTGGGATTAGTCAGATTTCGAACGCAGCAGCGAGTGTAGGAATTGCAGCCGCAGAAGGCCCATGTTGGGCCCCAGCCTCTGCAGTTAGTCCATGACGAAGCTGATGGAGCAGGTGTCACGGGCTCACTAAGGTTTGGGGGCACACGCACCCCATCTCCCCGCCCCCTGCTCTGTAGCTTGTGAGGGGATCTGGGCCATGGCTTTCAGCCCGGTGCTTAGGAGAGACTGATCTGGTCCATCTGGCTGCTCGGGGATCTCCTTCCTTCCTCCTCAGTCTGAGTTTGGCCTGGAGAGTGTCAAGCTGGCTGCATATATTGTGAACTCCCACAAAGACCATATGTTCTTTCTGATTCAATTTTCAGCATTTTCCTCAGTCGCTACTTACTGAGCTCTTGCAGTCCTGGGGCCCAGTGACATCAGAGCAGAGCCCCTAAGTGGTACAATGGGGGATGTCCCTGCACCGTGAACACACCTTTGACGTCCCCGCCCCCACCCCAGCCTGTCTCTTCTCAGGCTCTTTACCTCTCTGTCCAGAACACCTTGGTGTCCGGCCCATTTTTCGAGATCAACTCAAATGTCACCTACTTGGTAAAGCCTCTGACAACTTGGATGTGTTTCCTTTTTCTTTTGAATCCCTATTATGCTCCTTCTGCCCTTTGTTACTTACTCATTCATTCATCCATTCAAAAAATGGTGTATCAATGCCTAGTATGTGCCAGGCTTGGGCTACATCCATGAACTAGATCTCCCTGCCCTCGTAGAGAGACTATACATGCACAGCCCATGCAATACATCACTCAGTTAGACAGTGTTTGGGAGGGGAAGGATGCGACGGAATGTGAAAAAGAACGAACAGAGCAGGACTGGGTTGATCAGAAGTACAAGGGGGAGGAAGGGGCGAGATGGAGTGCATAGTAGGGGCAGGCCTCGGGACACCCACGGAAGCTGGCCGGGTGGTCACAGTAATTTGCACTTGTGCCTTCTCCTTCTTTCCCAGCCACAAGGACATGGGGTGGACAGATCACTGATTTATCTGCCAGCAGCACTTAGCACAAAATGCCTGGTATGTGGCTGGTGCTCTATAAATAATTGATGAAATACAAAAATGAATTTGAGAGGCAAAGCAGTAAACCCATTTCCTATTTTCACTTTTTTCCTGCCCTTAAAAAAATTGTGATAAATCTATGCTTTAGAATCTGAGATTCCACCCCTACTTACTCATTCCTTTCAAGGCAGACTCGGTCACTGGAGCTCAATGTGCACAGGGGCTTGGGAGAGTGCTGGCCAATTCCTGGACTACTTTTATGTAAAAGAGGGCGATTTCAAGATATAAACTTCAATTACATGTAGATTAGCACAGAGGACTCTAGTTTGTTTACTGCTTTTGCCAGGTTTTGCTCTAAATCATTTTAAAAGTAAATGACTTTTGGAAACTGAATAGGGGCAAACATTTCCAGAACATATTTTAGTATCAGTTTGCCATGATAAACTCCAGGTTGTCTTGACAACCTTCGGATTTAATTAGCTTTCAGTTTACAAATATTTGTCAAGTGAAATAGCATCATCCCAGGGCACAGCAACATCTACCGTGGCTTGCAAAGATATAGGGGTCATGTGACCAACGAGTGTGCATTTCAGCTCTTACCTGCGGTCTGAGATTATGGAAAATCAATGCAGAAGAGCTTCCTGGGCTGCATTCAGCTACTATAATTGGGTCTTGAGTCAGCAACGGATCTGAGGCTGCAGTCGATCCAATGCTTTCAGCTTCCTAATTTACAATGTAAGTGGCTGCAGTGGTTGGCAAAGCCCTGCCTTGTGAGCTGCAGCGCTGTAAGGTACAGCCTTGAGTTTCATACTGCATCCACCAAAGACTGTGTCATGGACCGATACGGTGTCAGTGTGGGGAGGCCCCTTTGGATAACCTGGGTCAGTTATCCAGCGGAGTTTTCCCCAGGCGGGAAGGGAAAAGGAAGAACCTGCAGGTAAGGCTCTGAGATGCCCAACCCCAGTCCCACGCCTATTCTTCCATTTGCCTCTCAACGTACCTTGACCAGTTTTATTGTCCTCGTGCTTCCATGAAAGATTTTGTAGGAAGCAAGAGTTCTGGGGCTAAGGAGACTTTGAAAGAAATAGTTTGATCTAGATTAGCTCATTTACTTTTGCCAGGTACAGACATGGCCCCTTGAAGAAGGCGAGACACACAGGTCTACATGGCGTGCCCTCGAGTTCTGACAGTAGCTAGAAATTTGCCTCTTGGGGAAGTTTCCTCATGTGTCCACCTCCTGGGCTCAGTGTGGGGATCAAATGGACAGAAAGGGAAGCACAGTATGTAAGAGAGTGCATGTGATGCATCAGCTACACGGAAGGTATTATCTTATTCTCTTCCACCACTAGAGCAATTACGTAGGTTGTCGAACTGTGTTCCAAGGAGTCCTAGGGATCATCTCAGGAGGCTTAGGGACCTCCCATCTTCAGACAAAGCATCTTCCCTTTTGTCTGTCTTCTACGTCAGGCTTCTAGGTCAAGTTTATTTTGTAGATAGGGCTCTATAGTATCCACAATGTGTGAAAGCCACTGATGGAGAAGGATTTTTGCAAATGAGAAGCAATAGCTCTGTTTGTTAGAACTGCTGGTGCTCATCGGTGTCTAATGAAATGCCCAGCCCCAGAATATTCAGATTGGCTGGGTGCCTGGCTCAGGAAGACCGTCACATGTAAGTCTTATGGACCGATTGGCTTGAACCAACGAGTCTAGGAACTGGTGACTGGCAAGACTGAAAGTCACTGTGAAGACCTTGGTGCTGCACTGAGCCTTGGGGTGTCTTTTAAGTCTGATGTTCTCAAGGCATTTTATTTTATTTATTATTTTATTTTAATTTTATTTGCTGGGCTGTTTGTAATTGATGTGGTGGTTCAGTGTAAGTACCGAGGTGAAAAATAAATGGTACCTGACAGGTGTTGGCTCTTTCTTTCCTGTCTTCATTTTTTAGTGCACTTACATTTCAATCGACCAAGTTCCCAAGACCCATGCCATCGTGATAAGCAGACCCGCCTGGCTTTGGGGGGCAGAAATGGGAGCCAATGAACATGGAGTGTGCATAGCCAATGAAGCCATCAACGCCAGAGAACCGGCCGCCGAGACGGAAGCCTTGCTGGGGATGGATCTGGTCAGGTACTGCGTGGGGATGACTCTGAAACCACTGCCCCGGACGGGTGGCGGGGTGTGGGCAGCGTTCATCTCCCTCCAAACCTCATAGTTTGTAATCCAATCCTCCTAAAGAAAAGGTGTGCCATTCGGTATAAACGTTGAGGTGATGCAAAGAGAGAGAGAGAGAATAGATTACAGTGGAATAGTATTCAGCCCCCCCAAAATCAAGTGCTGATACGTGCTGCAACATGATGAATCTCAAAAAAATTATGCTAAGTGAGAGCAGCCAGACACAGAAGGTCACGTATTGTGTGATTCCGTTTCTGTAGAGCATCCAGCACAGGCACGCTCATGGGAATGGGAAGGAGAGCGGGAGCGACCCCTCACGATCCGGGGCTGCTCCCCGAGGTGTGGGACGTGTTCTAAACTTGGGCCGTGGTGATAGTCGCACAACTTGGTGAATATGCTAAAAACTAGTACACTGTGTATTTTAAACGGGTGAAGTTTATGATATTTGAAACATATCTAAAATCTGTAAGAGGCAAAGGATGCATATAACATATAGAAAATACACAGGACAGAGGACCAGAGACCACTGCCCCCTTTCTCCTCTCCCTCTCAGTCAGCTTTCTTCCTCTCCCTGCCCCCCATGCCGCAGAAGGGCTCAGCAGGACCGGGGTCTCTGTCTGCTTATTCACAACTGTGTCACCGCACCAGGAACCGCATGCCTGGCACTTAATGGGTAATCAGGGACTGAGTTTGGAATGAAGGGCTACCATAGGGGACAGGCTGGGATGGAAGGACATTCTGAAACGGCTTTCTTTTTTCCTGAGATAGTGGGACGCAGTAGAGTCATGGCCAATGTTGAAAGGAGACTGGGCAGGGAGCTGGGGCCCTTGGTGCTCGGTGCAGATACACCAAGTCCTGTCACCTCTCTGGGCTGCGGTTTCCTCGTTTGTCCACCATGAGCCCTTCGATGGGATGACATCAAACGGACCTCCCGAAGCTGACGTTCTGTAAGAAGGAACAGCGATGTTCCCGTTTTGTAGGCTGTGTAGAGAGAAGTCGCACGTTTACGTGCAGACCTCTGTGGCCCATAGTTTCTGCCAGCTGATGGGTAGGTCTGCGAGCCACCCTTTCGGTATCACATTGTCTTTGTTACACCTTCCTCACCGTCTTCACTTTTCCTGGTTCTTACAGACTCAGAGGAGCAGATCCCTGAGCTGGAGAAGAGGAAACAGCCTCATATTTACAGTCGGTTTTCTCTTGATGAACAGAATGAAACCTACAGGATAACAAGTTTTGAGCTTATGTTTTGACAGCTGTCCCAATGTTTTTGCCACCATACTTTGCAGAAGCCCTGCAAATGAAGAGTTAACCATGAAAAGTATTCCCCTTTGAGGCTTCATGGTTAGCCTTGCCTTTTGAGTTATTATATTCGTGCTATGGGATTCACACACTGGCGAAGGTGGCCATTTTAACAGCTGATTTCTCTGGGGTGATGGAAGACAATTTGTTTTTTCTTCAAAGTCTCCGATGTACCTTTTAAAGATGATCAGTCTGCGATACTGAATATCTGCTTTGTGCTAGACTCTGTTGGCACATGAAGAAGCTCAAAAGCTTCAAAGAGATTTTTAGTCTGGTGGCAGGAAGAAGACAAAAAATTGAGCAATGCAAGGTTTGCAGACCAATTTAAGATGACAGTGGCAGAGACGTGTCTCAAGGCTTTGAGACCTGCAGCCCCACGAACAAACAGCCCAGAATCCTAGGGAATGGCCCTCGGCAAGCCCTGCGGGCTGCTCAGAGGCTGCGTGAATGTGGGAATGCTTTGAGACAAGGCCGAGGGATGCAGACAGAGGTCAGGCAAAAGGCTTCACACCCCATTCCCCCAAGTCAATGCGGTCCCTAAGCCCCACTTATTTCCTTTCGGCTTTTAGCCCTCTGGCTGAGGGCTGGTAATCTTTCAATGTCCCAAAGGTCATGAACCCAAGAGACGCCTTGCAGACTCCTTGATTGTGGGGAAAATGGAAGATTACAGTTGACCCT